>VBSM01003169.1:16157375-16168022 GCA_008086735.1 Cheirogaleus medius
AAAAAAAAAAAAAAGAAAAAAACGCTACAAATTGAGTCATTTTTAGAAAATGGCATTTCATGTTTACACTTGAAAGACAGTTTTTCAGAACCCTAAGCAGTTTATGGTGAGCTTCTCCCCTTTGTCAAGGCTGCTCCGTGAAGTGGAACGATCACCATATTTGGGAGGTCAGAGACTTGAATCACTGCCCCAGCTCTACAACTTAGAGTCAGTTTAGCCTCTTGGAGTCAAATTAGGCTACCTTTAAGGTCCTTTCTGGGACAAAAATGTGTGATTTACTTTAATTCTAAATCCAAACCCAAATATAATATACACAACTGTTAACTGAAGCTATTCTTATTTGGAAATGTGGAATTTCTAATGCCAGGAGTCCTGAGGGATTTTGGAAAGAGGTGAATTTAAAGGTAAATTTAAGTGGCTTAATCCCCTACCACCCAAACCACAACAATCCAAATGCAAAAATCCAAAATAGAGGTTGTTAGGGAGCGGTGGATGTGAGAAAAGCTCAGGAATTTTTGGTGATTGTTAATTTCATATCAGTTCACAGTGTGGCAAGGCAAGGCTAGCAAACAACAAGGACAGCAACAACAAAGCAGCAATAAAGCAATCTCAGGCTGACTTAGTAGAGGTACAGTGTCCAGAGCCATGGACTGAGAGTGTTCACCGCACTGAGGTCTAGTCATACACACTAAAGCGACGTTGGCAACGTGGGGTGAAGCCACGGAAGACTAAGCCTGGTGAAGAAGGGCAGTGCAGTTCTGTGAGGTATGGAGGTGCTTGGGAATATTTATTCTGGAGAGAGGCCTGAGGGAAAAGCAGGCTGCATAGGTGGTTTCAGATTCTTGGAAGGATATAATTTGAAAGTGAGTTTTGGATTGTTTTGTGTTGTTCCAAAAGGCCTAACTAGGACCAATGTACTAGAGATTTATCAAGATGGATTTTATTTTAGATTATGGAGTATTTTTTCATGTTTAAAATAGCCTTCTGTTGCCATGTGGTATGTTCCTTTTTACTGGCTGTAGGAACTCTTGGAGAGAGAAGTTGTGGGGTGTCTGGTGGTAGTGCTTGCGATGGATATGGTGGTGGAGATGGAATTTAGATTTAGCCTTTTGAGTCTATGATTCCTTGAAATATTTTCATATTTAGCACCATGAACTAAAACTTTTATATGAAGGTCAATCAGCACATATTAATTGCATGTCTTACTACATGCCAGATAAAGTTCTAGGTGCTTGGGATACAGTTATGAACAAGACAAAGTCCCTTTCCTAAGTGAACTACATTCTAGTGAGATGAGCTTACATTCCAGTGGATAGCAAAGAATATTGCAATTCTGTGTCAAACCCTGATCTACTTTCAATAGTCTCTCCTCTGGAATCAAAACTGACTAGATAGTAGAGAATTCTGGCCTTTTAGTCTTGTCTTTCTCTTAGATTTCCACTGAGCTGCTTGCACACATTTTATATGTACTGTTTTTGAGGGCTCCAAAGATGTAATAGGGTCCGAATGTTATCAATGTCTTTCCTATTTTCAGTATTAAAAATTGTGTCAGTCTGGTGGGTTTGCTTTACTTATACGAAGCTCCTGGACCTTTTTGATTTGCCTTTTCAAGCTGGGGTCTGGCTATTGTTTTGCCTTAATGATTTCCTCAATTTTTAAAGGCTTAATTCATTATTGAAACAGAGACTTTATTCTGCTGTCCAAATTTGTTATCATTATTTGAGAATCTAGAATAATACTTGTTAGCTTTCCTGTGGCTTGTTCTGCTGACTTTGGCTTCTTTACTGAATTCATTTAATAATGCTTGTGAATATCTGTTATGTACCTGACACTATTCTAGGTGCTGGTGATGCAAGAATGAATAAGGCTCTGTTCCTATTTTCAAAGAGATAGCAGTCTAATTTTGGAATCACACATGTGAGCATATTAATGCAATTGGATGTGACATGATATATATTTGTATATAAAATATATGTGGATAATGTATATATACACATAACACAGTAGAGATTGAAATTGAGGCATGGTCATTTCTCTCTAGGGACAACTAGTTCTCTTCCTCCTCCTGCTCCTGCTTCTCCCTCATCCATCTTTTTCTTCATTGTCTTTACCAAAGCTGACACTATGTGTCAGTCATTGTTGTAAGCATTTAACATATATTAACTCATTTAATCCTCAAATATTCCTATAAGATATTTACTGTTACCCCTATTTTGCAAATGAAGAACCTGAGACACACGGAGTTTAAGTAAATTGTCCAAGGTAATACTGCCAGTAGTGGAGGTAGTATTTCAGCATAGTCTTATGGCACAGGTAGAGAAAACATCCAGGGGAGAGACAGCAGAGTGAGCAAAGACACACATATTTGGACCAGTGAGATGTGTGGAATGGAAAACATCTTGGAATAGCTTTAAGTATGTGGTATAAGGTCAAGAGTAATGGTTGTCATATAGGCAATAGGAAGCCATGGAAATATTTTAAGGACAAAAGTGACATCACCTAGTTTACATTCTAGGAGAGAACTGGAGGTGAGGAGGATGTATAAGGAGGTGTATAAGAAGGGAGGTGGTGAGACAGTGAAACAAGTGAGGAAGTATCCTAATGGTCCAGGGAGACATGTGGAGCCCTACTTGGTTAAGGCTCGTATTTCCATGGATAGAATTTAGAATTTGAGATTCTGAGATATTTTGCTCACAGAGTCTTATTTTCACCCTGGTAATATTTCTTATACTAATATGTGGTGTATAGACCAAATTTCCTCTTTCTTATATTAAATCAAATAAAAGGCAATATAATCCAATTATACTTTGAGCTTTTAGAATATTTTCGAAGAAAGACTAAAGATTGAAAAAGTTAACTGTAGGGTATATATAGTCAAATAGTGTTTCCCAGTATAGGATTTGTAGGAAGGATATGCCAAAAAAGAATTATCAGTGGATTTGTATGGAAAAGGCATTCCGCTAGAATGGCACAAGAGGTTGTTACGTATGTTCCTATAGGTAGACCAGTAACAATGGTGATCCTTTTCCTGCCATTTTGTTTCAAATTGTACCTTGGGAATAATTATACTGGTAATAGGCACCATTTATGAAATGCTTCTAATGTGCCAAATACCATCCTTGCTCGTAATGAACATTGTCTCTTTCTTCACAAAGCACCCACTGTGATGTGATAAAATACCAATTTTACAGATGAGGAAATTGAGGTCTATAGTGGTAAAATAATATAGCCACTAGGTGGTAAAGTTGGGACTGAAACTCAGGTTTATTTGATTCTAATCTTGAGCTGTTTCTATTAAGCATCACCGGCTCCAGGCTGTGAACTTTTTCATTTGCCCTACCTCCTACACCAGCTAATTTTCAGAATAATACACTGGTTCCAGGCCAACTAATAACAATTGTATTGTTGGAGTTAGCACTTAGATTACCACTGACATTTGATAAATATTAATAAAAATGAGCTGAGAAGCTTAAGGGGCCAAGAAGGAAGACATTGTAAAATGGCTAATTTGAGATTTTGAGTTCTCTAAATTATTCTTTTACCTTTTAGATGCTTGTTTTTCTTGACTCATTGTTTATGGTATTTTTGGTTTAAGTAGTCAGCAACTTGTGCTTACAACTTATAATTTGATTATATTAAATCTATTATTATTAGCTTAGAATGAAAATAGATCCAATTGTACCCTTTGTTTGGCAGGCCTTAGAATATCTCCTGTGGGCCAGCATGTGTATGGAGTCTTCGGTCCCACTCCTGGCACTCAGGTATCTGACATGGAGAGCCACCCTCTACGTGGCTGTCTGCCAGTGCTACTACGACTGCCAAGCCGGTGTTCATGGAGAGGTATGCTACTTTTTGATTCAGAGCATTCTAATATTTAAAAATACAGCTTAACCTGCATTTTCTACTTCAGATGCCCTCAAGAACAAAAAGACCCAAAGAATCGAAATGAAGCAAAGGCAAAAGTTCAAGGGTATATTTGCAGAAATTTGCTTGGTTTTTCCATTCTGTTGATCTCTTGCTTTCCCTTTTGCTCTCTATTAACTTCCACCTTCTTTGCTCCATTTCTGAATAAGATTTCTGATATTTTTTTAATTAAAATGTTTATTTTGAATTGGCAAATAATAATTGTATATACTTATGGGGTAAAATGTGATGTTTTAATAAATATATACATTGTGGAATGATTGTATCAAGCTAATTAACATATCTATTGCTGCACATATTTATCACTTTTTTATAGTGAGAACACATAAAATCTATTCTTCAGCAATTTTGAAATATATAGTACTTTATTATTAACTGTGTCACCTTGTTGAAAACTTCTACCTCCTTTCTTTCCATCATCATTTTGCTTTTGTATACAAGCCACCTTCCTTCCCTGTTTAGTTTTGTATTCCCCGTCACTTACTATATTCTTGTCTTACTTTTCTCTGCTAACCACCATTTAACACACTCTGTTTCTTTTCTTTCTTCTTTTCCTGTATATCTTTTAGATTGCATACTTGAAATATACCTTAACCGGTCAGGGCTTCTATTGGGCATTATAGGACCTCTGTGTAAATTAAAAAAGGTGCCCTCTCTACAGTACATGGCACCTGGCTTAGTCAGTGGGTAGGGCCTTGGTGAGAATTAGAATTAGATGCCCTTCCTTTAGGCCAACACATCCCTGACCAGGGTACACGTCTTGGTAAGTGGAGTGCAGGCTGGATTTCAGCTTTTACTCAACCCACTTGGCTGGAAGTCTTGTGTAGGACAGCCATCACAGCTGTGCAAATTCCTGTTCATATCCTGTTCACAACCATAAATACATCATCTGGTCAGTTAATGTTCCTTTAAGCTTAGTTTTTCCTGCCTAAACTAATCCTGAAGAGTTGGATGGTAGTGTCCCATAGGCAGAGAAATAGTCTAATTCAACTCTTGTAGGAGATTTTGTAGCCCAGGATACATCATATATGTATGAAACTACTAGAAACTACTCATCACATATGAATAGTTAACTTTAGAGTATTAGCGGTGGCATATTTTGTCCTATAGCTATTAAAACTATCAAGGAATGGAACATTTGTATAGATTTTTAAATATCAAAATATTAAGGGAGTACAAATGTTTTTGTTACATGCATAGCTTTTGTAATGCTTGAGTCAGGGCTATTAGTGTGCCCATCACCAAATAGGGTTCACTGTACCAGTTAGGGAGGTTTTTGCCCCTCCTTCTCTGCCCCTTCCACCCTGCTTGATTTCCAATGAGTTTTACTTCCCTCTGTGTACATGTGTGCCCATCCGTTAGTTCCAATTTATTACAGAGTACATGTGGTATTTGTTTTTCCATTTTTTAGATATTTCACTTAGGAGAATGGTCTCCAGTTCCATTCAAATTGTTGCAAAAGGCATGAACTCATCCTTTTTATGGCTGAGTAGTACTCCATTGTATACATATACCACATTTTATTAATCCACTCATGAATTGATGTACGCTTGGATTGATTCCACATCTTTGCAATTATGAATTTTGCTGCAGTAAACATTTGAGTGCAGGTGTCTTTTTGATAAAAGACTTCTTTTCCTTTGGGTAGATATCCAGGAGTGGGACTGTTGGATCAAATGGTAGGTCTTTTTTTAGTTCCTTGAGGAATCTCCATACTGTTTTCGATAGAAGTTGTACTAATGTACAGTCCCACCAATAGTGTATAAGCATTCCTTTCTCTCTGCATCCATGCCAGCATCTATTGTTTTTAGACTTTTTAATAAAAGCCATTCTAACTGGGGTAAGGTGATATATCATTATGGTTTTAATTTGCATTTCCCTGTTGATTAGTGATGTTAAGCATTTTTTCATGTGTTTACTGGCCATTTGTCTATCTTTTTTTGAAAATCTTCTGTTTACATCTTTTTCCAAGTTTGTAGTTTTGACCATTTGATTCCTATTGGGATTCTTCCTTATTGGAAATTTTATTTTATTTTTTATTTTTTGTAAAGACAGGGTCTAGCTTTATTGATCAAGCTGGTCTTGAACTCCTGGCCTCAAGCAGTCCTCCCACCTTGGCCTGCCACAGTGCTGAGATTATAGGCATGAGCCACTGTGCTCAGCCCCCTTATTGGAAATTTTAATGCTTCATATATGTTAATATTGTGATTGGTCAAAAGCATCTTCATTAAAAATTATACATCATAAATGAAATATTTCAAACAAATGGTGAAATAAATGACATGAACTCTTGTTATTGAACTCTTATTAACTCTCTTAAACTCTTTTGTTGCCTCTAGAGAATTATAATAACGGTGATATGATTAAATAAGTAAGCCTGCCCTTTTCTTTCCTTCCTTTCCTCAGATATTTACTAAATACTTTCTGTATGCTGGGCATCAGGGATACAAAAATGAGTAAGACCCTTTAAGGAACTCAAAATTTAGTGGATGACATGAACAGCTAAATAGATAACACAACATGTTACTGTAGGAAGGTTAGATTTGAGAAGCACACCTGACAATGGTTGTGTGTGTGTGTGTATGCGCGCACATGCCAGAGAAGTAATAATCTGTATGGAGCTACTATTCAACCCGTATTTTGGCTTTCCTTACTTTTTTTTGAATTTCATAATTCATAAAATTAGCATATCTGAGAGTTTATTAACTTTAGATCTATAGATTTTAGTGATGCTTATAGCAAATGACAGACTGGATAGATATTTATTAATAGCTACCATGTTATAAGAAGTCAGCATCAGCCGGAGCTTAATTCACAGATTAAATCAAATGTCTAGGAGAATAAAACACATTGTCTTTATACATTTTTAATCACTATATTCTAACTCATTATTAATTAAATTTATTTTAATTGCATATAGGCATTTGCTCGTCGTGCTTTAGCTAAAATTGATGAATTAAGGCAACTGGAATTAATGAGTTCCTCACAGGAAGAATCCATAAGAATGTATAGAGAGGCCACACTGAAGGTATAAAACTTTCATGAAATAAAAGAAATTTACTGCATTCTATGTTGATTAAGTACTTAATATTAGTAGTTGAGAGGTGCATCCCATTGTTACTTCACATGTAATTCTTCTTTTTGAGACAGATGGCAGTGATGATCTTCAAAAGAGGAGTCTTTGAATCTAGAAGAAAAAACAAATCTTTCTTTAGACCAAAAGTAAGAATTAACCTAAAGGAAGCACAAAATGTAAGTCTAAAAACATCTTCTCAATTTAAGACTCTTTTTGCAGTATATTTGTGTTATAACTCAGTGTCTTTTAAGCCTAGCCACTCATTATTAGATTTTGCCCCTAATTCTCTGCACCAACAGGCAAATAGGAAGAAGAACAATCTCCTAATTTGGACATGGCCTCACTTCATCTCTTTCTCAAAGCTTTTGTGCCTTAGCACAATCCCAGTTTTGCAACTTTAAAGGACAAGAGGCTGAAGAGGAGCCTGTAAAAGGTTTGATTGAACAGGGCTCGGAGTAGTTCTGCTCACGCCTTTGTCTTTGACTAATTTGTGTTAGCTTAGCAGGCTCGGAGGTTGCACGGAAGACTGCGGCACATTCTCTCATCAGCCTTAGGCTTCTTCACCTTTGGGAGTGTTCAGGAACTAGGTTATCCTGTAGCAACAAACAACCCCCAAACCTCAGGTGACTTAAAACAACAATTTATTTCCCACTGGAGTCATATGTTATTATAGTTATCGGAGGCTCTGCTTTTATGAAAGCCACTCAGGGCCAAGCTGAGGAGCAGCCCTCATTTTGAAAATTGCTGGTAGTTCTGCCAGAGGGGATAAAAGAGAGCTCTGGAAGATCTTGCACAGGCAATGGTACTCAGTATGAAAGTGACATGAGCCTCTTGTCACATATCGTAACTAGTCACACAGCTCCTCCCAACCGCAAAACATATTTGGCAAACAGCACTAAGGACCATCCCAGCGAAGGAAGTGGGACAAAGTTCTGCCTGTGGGGTCCTCTGCCCCTTTCTCCCTCTTGCCTTTTTTTCTTCTTCCACAGTCTTGCCTTCTGCCTTTCTCACTCTCAATATCCCTCAAGGCCCATTTTTATATCCTTGAAGCTTTCCCCAACTGTTCTATTAATAGATGGCCATACACTCTCTGTGAGCTTCTATGTAGGGACTAAAAATGAAAGTAAGGGAGAAGAGGATGAGCAGCTTCTGTAGAAGAGTTGTAGAATCTCGGAACCTGGAAGGGGTTTTGGAAACCATCTGGTTCAGCCCTTTTCCATTACAGATGGGGAAAATAAAGCTCAGAGTATTTAAATGATGGCTCCGAGTCACAAAGGTAGCTTTTGGTGAAACCTGTATCTCTAAGTCCACTGCTTTCTCACTACTCCAATGACTGCTGCTCTCTGCCCTCATTTCTTCTTACAACATTTTGGAGTAATTTTTTTTCCTTTTAAATAAATCATGATATTTAAATACAAATATTATTTGGACATGGTACCTTACCATTGCCAGTGTGATATTATCAACTACTGAGCCCAGAAGTATATTTTATATACTGTGTTTCCCCGAAAATAAGACAGGGTCTTATATTTATTTTTCCTCAAGAAGTACGGTATAACAATTTACATTTATTCAAATATAGTTAAGTCGTCTTCTTCTGGAACATCATCATAACTCTCCAAACCCCGAATGCCATCCTGAATTTCTTGTGACTCTATATCCTTTAGAACCATTAACCCCAATCTCTCATGTCGAGCAATAGACTTCTCATGGGGCAGATGAGAAGGGCTGCTCGTCTTCTTTACCGCTCCGCGACGAAATGCATGGGTTGTGCAGATACACTGCGTAGCCAGGCCCATCACTAGGTCTTATTTTCAGGGTAGGGCTTATATTGCGCAAATGCTTAGAAATCTTGGTAGGGCTTATATTATGGGTAGGTCTTATTTTCGGGGAAACACGGTATATCCCTCCCTTTTAAGTCAGATCCCTTATAGACCTGAAACTATAAATATTCCAGAAGAAAATCTAGGAAAAACTCTGTTGGACATTGGCTTCAGCAAAGAATTTATGACTAAGATCCCAAAAGCAAATACAATAAAAACAAAAATAAACAAATGGGACCTAATTAAACTAAAAAGCTTCTGCATAGCAAAAGAAATAATCAGAACAGTAAACAGACAAACTACAGAATGGAAGAAAGTATTTGCAAACTATGTATCCAACAAAGGACTAATAACCAGACTCTACAAGGAACTCACACAACTGAATGAGAAAAAACCAAATAACCCCATCATGGGCAAAGGACATGAACAGACACTTTTTAAAAGTAGACATACAAATGGCCAAGAAACATATGAAAAATGCTCAATATCACTAATCATCAGAGAAATGCAAATTAAAACCACAATGAGATGCCATCTTACTACAGTTAGAATTGCCATTATTAAAACTCAAAAAATAATAGATGTTGGTGAGGATGCAAAGAAAAGGGAACTTTTATACACTGTTGGTGGGAATGTAAATTAGTACAACCTCTATGGAAAACAGTATAGAAATTCCTCAAAGAACTAAAAATAGATCTACCATTTGATCCAGCAATCCCACTACTGGGTATCTACCCCCCTAAAAAGAAATCATTATATCAAAAAGATACCTATATTTACCTGGCAGGGGAGATACCATGATCATCAAGGTGTTTTTCCCAGGGCAAGGCACTCCAGATGTGCTGACCACCCCTAGTCAAGTGGGAAACTTGACTGCATAATTTGTGGTAGTGGGGGACTGTGTTCATGCTCATTTTTCATTGGTAAAAAAAAATGAAATAAAAAGAAAAAAAAGAATCCTGCACTCATATGTTTATCACAGCACTATTCACAACAGCAAAGATGTGGAACCAACCTAAGTGTTCATTAATTGATGATTAGATAAAGAAAATGCAACATACACACACACACACACGCACACACATACACCATGGAATACTACTCAGCCACAAAAAGGATGAAACTGTGGCTTTTGCAAGAACATGGATGGAACTGGAGGCCATTATCTTAAGTGAAATAACTCAGAAACAGAAAGTCAAACACCACATGTTCTCACTTATAAGTGGGAGCTAAATAATGAGTACACCTGGACACAAAGAGTAAAATAATAGACATTGGACTCTCATAGGAGTGAGAGAATAGGAGAGATATGTGGGATAAGCCATTACCTAATGGGTACTATGTTTACTAACTGGGTGAGGGTTACACAAAAAGCCCAGACTTCATTACTATGCAATGTATCCATGTAACAAATCTGCACGTGTACCCCACAAATCAATTTAAAAAAATACAATAAATCATATCCCTTACTGACCAATGGTATATATTGGTGGGTGGGGTAACTTGCCAAGTTATAGGTAATTTCTTGGATGAGCTGTTGAACTACTCATCTCTAGTATTGTTAAGTAGTTATGCTAGAGTCTTTGTAAAAGAGCAGAGGACACTGTTTTTCCTTATCAGCATTTTTTTCTCTGGGCAAAAATTTAAATATCCAAAGCTGCAAGATTGATATTGTTGAGTTTATTATTAGGACTTACAGTCATCCTAACAAAATTAAATATATTTTCCAAGAAAAATTTTTAAAATTCCAGATAAAAGTACATTAAAAACCTCATTTATTTCAGTTTTCCTTTAAGATAATTGTATTTTTTTTTTTTTTTTTTT
>VBSM01003169.1:16168122-16220182 GCA_008086735.1 Cheirogaleus medius
AGAGACACTCTAACTGGCGGTGTTTCTCGTCCGCCATCTTGCTCCGCCCCCCCAAGATAATTGTTGTATGAAAAATTCTGGTAGTATGTTTTTTAGAAAAGAATTATAATTGTTTAGTGAGTAGTTTTTACAGACTTCTAATGATCAACAATTTAGTGATTCATTCAACAAATATTTTTTAAGTATGTGCTATATGAACAATATAGATGAAGATTAAATTCTAGTGAAGGAATTACATTGTAAATAAAATAATTATAGCTTATGATAAATATTAAGAAGGAAATAATGGTGGTGGTGTGGTGGGGATTAAATGAGCTACATATAAAGCCCTTAGAATGTTCCTGGCATATGGTAGGTTCTCAGTAAATATTGGCTATTATTATTGTTTATTTACTATTCATTCATTCATTCAACAACTATATATTGAATGCCTACTGTGGTTTCAAGTATAGTGGAATATAGAAATACTAAGTCATAGTCCTTGCTTTTTAAATGGCCTTGAAATAATGAGCAGGATTTGGCTAGACAGGGAGGAGTGAGGAAAACATTCTAAGTGAAGGATTAGCAGAGCATGATCATAGCTTAGAAGCCAGAATAGGCAAAATTTGTTGGGGGACCGTGAGAAATAGAGCTTGACTGGGGTAGGTGAATAATGTTGGGGAATTAACATAGTACAATACATCTCACAGAGTAGATATCATGGAGACCATAGTATTTAAAGGTGGAACGAACTGTATGAGTTGTGTAATCTAGATTCTCATCCATCCTGACATTTTAAACAATGGTATTATATATCCTATGCAATACGTATACCATGCTGTATCATAATTTGTTTAATATTTTTATTACTATTAATTTGGTTGTTTCCAATTTTTTTGCTATTACAGATATTGATGTCATCCACATCTTCAGGAATACTATGTTTTTCTTTCTTTTATTTCCTGTGGATACAATTCAAGGTGTAGGGTTTCTGAATCAAAGGATACAAACACTTTTATTTCTCTTAATATATATTGCTAAATTGATTTCCAAAATGGATACTCCTATTTTCAAGGTGACAACCTGCATGTACCAATTTTGTCACAAGTTATTATATTTTGATATTATTATTTGTTTAAATGTTTTTTTGCAAATTCAGTTTTCATAAAATGGCTTGTCATTTTAACTTTATTTCTTTCATCTAACTTTTCCTTATATTAGTATTTGTGTTTACTCTTTATATTTACTTTTTTGTGTGGATTATCTTTCATAGTCTTTGACTATTTATCTACTAGAGATTTTAACTTTTAAAATATATTTGAATGAGCTCATTGTTTTTATAAGACACTAATATTTTGCTTGTCATACTTGACAAACCACTTTTTTATTGCTTTAAGCTTTCTTTTTTATAGATCTTTTAAATATTTATACTTAAAAATCTTTTACTTAGTATTCATCCACAGCTCTAATAAATATTCTTCTTTTTGCTAGGTTTTCTGTGATATTTTAATAAGCGATTTCACTCTTATACATCTGGGTTTTACCATTCTGTTTTGAATATTTCTAATTATTAGAAGAAAGTTCATTTTGCTGTTTAAATATATATTTTTAAAGCTCTGTTTTAATCTACAATAAAAATTTTAGAAGAAACTCTTACCTCTGTAAGGAAAGAGAAGGCACTGAATGAAGTTCAAGTTTTATAGAGGTTTTTTAACATATCAATTGACCTATAGATTGAAAAGGCACAGAAACTAAAGAGTAGGGAAGCTGGTGTTTGGGAAAAAATAGTCCAAAGCAGCTTTATCCCTGCTTTGTTTTTGTCTTTCTGACCTTGTCCTAAGAAGAAAAATAAAAGCAGGAGAATTGTGGGGAATATGGTGGGTATCTTCTAGTTGGACACAGATTCTAGAAAAGCCAACTAGAATACAGTTCTTATTTACTGGCAATCTAAATGCAGAGAACAGGTCATTTGTCAGAGAGAAGAATAAAGTGTGGAGGCAAGCCATTTGCAGAAGGTGCAGTCACTCCGGGCCAGGACAAAGCAGAGTGATTGGGAAATTACACTGGGTTCGAACCATCACTAGCTTATTAGTGTAAAGCTGAGCAGCTCTTCCTTAGAGTTCACAACCACAAGCCTAGTTATTTGTACTATGAAATATTGTTTCAAATTTGAGTTTGAAGACCTTCAAGCATTAGAATTTCCTGCAGTGTTTATTAAGAATGTCTCACCCAGACGCATGGAATCTCTGGAGATTTGGTCTTGAATGGAAAAAGCAGCCTTGAGTGATTCTTAGGCAACCAAAGTTTGAGTAGCAGTTCCTTTAGGCTGTAATTAAGTACTATAAATCATGTGGAGATTGATGCTTAATAAAAAGACCATAACAAACAGCCTTTTTATGCCACCTTATATAAAGAAATAGCAAAGTCTTTGATGCAATGGCATGACATAAACTTTAATGGAGTCTGGAGTGACATCTCAAAAAATGAAAACCATCTCATTATTAGACCAAGCACTCTGTTTTATTAATTGCATTAATTAAGCATGCCTTACTTTTCTTTGCCCTATACTAATTAATATCTTTAAAAAATCGACTGAATTATTTTTTATTCCAGTCATCATGGCCACGGACGGTCACAGAACGGCTGTTGGACGAGATGTTTGATAGCACTGCATCCCGGTTTCTGGCTATCTTGGAAGCTCTTTCCGATTCAAATAGGCGAGTACTGCAAACTGGATCTCTTCCTACAGAAGAAGTGGAGCTTCGCGATGTTGTCTCAGAACTGTTTATGGCAGGAAAAGAACTTTTAATAAGTAAGTAAGATGTTAAGGTAATATTTTATGGTAGACATAAATAACAAAAAAATTTAGGATTATAGTCCATATGTAAGAAACTGATACAATTTATACTGATCTTGAATTCAGCAACCTTGCTAAAGTTAATTGATATTTCAAATAATTATTAGTAGATTTTTTGGGGATTTTTTGTGCATACTATCATTTGTGCATTATGACAATTCTATTTTATTTTCAATTCTTAATCTTTTAATTTATTTTTTCTTGCATTTCTTGACTTATTGTACTGGCCAGGATCTCTAATGACACATGGAAATAATTGGTGATGATAGCACACATCCTTGTCTCATTTTTGATCTCCAGTGAAAAGCTTTCAACATTTTACCATTTACTTAGGATATTTACGGAAGGATCTTTACAGATACCCTTTTTCAGATTAAGGAAATTTCTTTTATTCTTGGTTTTCTAAGAGTTTTTTGTTGCTTTTTTTGTTCTTTATCCTGAATAACTGTTGAGTTTTATCAAAACCTTTTTGTGGATTTATTGAGTTGATCAAATGATCCTCCTGCCTCAGCCTCCCAAGTAGCTGGGACTGCAGGTGTGTGTGCCACCATGCCTGGCTAATTTAAAATTTTTTTTTGTAGAGACAGGGTCTCGTTATATTGCCCAGGCTGGGCAATCCTCCTGCCTTGATCTCTCAAAGTGCTGGGGTTACAGGAGTGCGTCACCATGCCCAGCTCAGTGATATACTTTATAATTTGTATCCCCTTGGTTCTTTTCCACAGCACTTGTTCTTGCTTCATGTTTCTAATATCCACTCTTACTTCTGTGAGAGAACACTTGTGCACACAGTTCTTGTTTACTCTGTCCCATTTTCCTACTTCCTGTGTTGCTTCATTTGTGGTTTTTCTTTGAAGGTGCTTGAGCTTTTGATATTCTTTCCTCATGAGTTTTTCTTCTGTTGCCATGGAATGCCTGACTTGGTTACAGTGTCTACCTGGGAGGGGGGTAAAAGCCTAGACCTTAGCTTGTGTACCTCTCTCTAGGTGAGTTTAGTGAGTTTGTGTGTATGTATTCACGTGTGCCCATCGGAAGGCAGGGAACCTGTGGAGCCACAGTTTGGGCTCATCTCTTCACAAGAAAAATAACAAGTTCTCAGATGAGAATTTCCTTGACTTCCTTTATCCAAACCCCAAAACTTACCCTCATCTGCATCCATCCTTTTCCACTGTGTCTCATTAAAATAGATTATTCCTCCTCCTCCTCTTTATGTCATTAAGACTAATCCCTCCAAGTAGTCCCTTTATCTTATGTCTTCTTGGTATAGACAGATTTATTGAAGGAATTGCCTATTTTCACTGTTTCCGATTCTTCCTACTTATTCAGCAGGCAGTCTTCTGTCCTGAGCACTCTACTGAGAGTGTCATAGACAGCCTTATTGCTTAATCCAAGGATCACTTTTTTCAGTCCTTTTCTTCCTTCTTTTTTCTCTTAGAGATGAGCTCTTGCTATGTTGCCCAGGTGGGACTCGAACTCCTATGCTCCAGTGATCCTCCTGCCTCAGCCTCCCAAGCAGCTGGGACTACAGGCGTGCAGCGCTGTGCCCAGCTAGTCCTTTTCTTCCTTTACTTCTGTGGTATTTATTATTGTTGACTAGTCCTTTCTCTCTAAACACTCTCCTTTCCAGTCTTTTCTCTCTACCCCTCTCTTAAATGTTGGTGTTCCTTATTATCCTGTCCTAGGCAGCTATACCTTGCCATGGCTGAACCTATTATATGGATATATAATGATGACTCTAAAAGCTATAGCCCTGTTTTAGATTGCTTTCCTCAGTTTCCAATCTATACTCAGCTGCCTATTTGGCTGAACTCTCACTAATTCTCTATGTTTGAGATTTCCTGCTACTCCTCTGGGTAGCCTTCCCTGACTGCCCTCCTGCCCCATACCTGTGTTGGATGTTCTGTCTGTTTGTCCCTACAGCACCCTGTATTTGTCCACTCAGGTTTCTTCTTTCCCCCGCTAGTATAAACTCTGTGAAGGCAGGGATTGTGCCTGTTTCTTTTCCATTTTCCCCAAGTGTTTGGCAGTGTCTGATAGCTAATATTTAGTAAATAAATATTTCTTTGCATGAATGATATTCAAACTCTCTCTTTCCTTTTCTAGGTTCAAATACTGGTGCAGATGGAATACTTGCTTTTCCAAAAACATCTCTCCTGGAACTTATGATAGAAAGGAAAAATGTTATTTCTATGGATGCTGCTGTGAAATTTATAAAATTAGCTTTTACTTATGAGGAATGGGGTTTATTTGAATCTTCAGCAGGGCGTCTTATTTGTTTTCTCCAGGTAATATGTACAAAACCATTAAGTTGTTTCTGTTTTGTTGAAATGATATTTAATTAACTTATACGATATACTTCTCTAAGGGTCAGGATGATCCAGAGTCAAAGAAAGCAGAGAAGGATTTAACTCTTCTGTTTGCAATCGGACCACTGATCAACGTAAAGAAAAACAAGGGTTCGGTCTTTCCTTTGGAAATCTATAAAGAAGGACAGTCAGCTCAAATTTATTTTAAAAAAATTGTCTTTCCTAGTGAGTATTGATTTGCTTTTTAGAAAAATTAAGATAGTGTTATCTGATAAAACATGCTCTTTATAGGTGAGGTGAGAGGAAGAACATTCAAGTCTGAGGGAGCAGGAGGTCCCAAAGCCCTGATGCAAGAGTGTGTTTGGTTATTGAAAGAATGACACGAGCTGGAGTGCACTGGTGATAGTGGTGAAGTTTGGGAATGTGGTAGGTGACAAGGTCAGAGAAATAGTTGGGCCCCAGATAATGTGGTTACTAGACTTTGTAAGGATGCTGGATTTTATTCCGTGGGACAGTTTTGAGTAGAGGAATGAGGCTCCATTTAGCTGCTAACTTATTGGTATGAATGAGAGCGCAGCAGGGCAGCGAATCAAAGGGCACAGTTACCAGGTCACTTTAGGAAAGGAAGAGTTGGTGGTCTTTTCTGTCTTTCCAGTATGCCATGTTTTCCATTCTAGGACTTTTCAAGTCTTAAAAGTTACTGTGTAGGTAATTGAAAATTTGCAGCCTCTGCTACTTAGACCATTGAGAACTATTTAATTCTACATGTTTTATGTTTTGCCATGTTTTTAAGACAGTGCACGGCCTCTCCGTTGCAGTAAATAATTTGCACCAAGTAATGATATAACTTTTACTCTTGTAGTGATTTCTGAATAGATACTTTATTTATTTTTCTTTCAACCACCATATTTTATGTGTATTTTAATATTATAAGCCTCTTCAGTGTCTTTTGGACATAGTTGCCATACATATTGTGGATTAATGATAATAATAGTTTATTTTAGTTGGATTAGGGCCACTCAGCTTAATTTTCATATAGAAGCATTTAGTTTATCTTATTGATATTTGCCCACATATCATTTGGGTCATTTTTGTAGAGTTTCTGTGTTTCTGTGCTTTTTCTATTTGAAATTTTGTAATTAACTTTTTGTTTCATTTTCCTCTACTTTATGAATTTAGATGCTTCTTTGAAGACTTTTGGATTTTCAGATGATATTTTCCATTTGGCAGCGACCTTGCATTTCTGTGTCTGCACCTCTTCCCAGGTGAGATGCTATTCTGTATAATTTTTAACAGTGTGGAAGGAGGTTATTATGCCTAATTTAAGGCTAGATTTAAAATATCACAGTAATTGCTCCTTGCTAAAATTCTATATTATTTAATCATTAGAACATAGAATTGAGTTAGACTTTGATTATAATTTAAAGTTTCTTTCTTTTTATTATTGTTATTTTGGGTGTCTGTTCATTTTTGGGAAATTCCCAGTCTAGCTATATTTCTAATAATGAAAAAAATGAGGCAGTGGTTTAATTAAAGAGTTAATATGTTTAATGAGATACTGCTTTTTGGATGGGTACAGTGGCTCATGCCTGTAATTCTAGCACTTTGGGAGGCTGAGGGAAGAGGATCGCTTGAGGCCAGGAGTTTGAGATCAGCCTGGGCAATATAGCAAGACCCCATCTCTACAAAAAGTAAAAAGTTAGCCTGGCATGGTGGTAGGTACTTGTAGTCCTAGCTACTCCGGAGGCTGAGGCAGGAAGATCACTTGAGCCTAGGCATTTGAGGCTTTGGTGAGCTATAACTGCATCACTGCATGCCAGCTTGGGTGACAGAGTGAGACCTGTCTCAAAAAGAAAAAAAAATATTGCTTTTCAGTCCATGAGAGCAAAGCCTGGTTATTATTGGAATTCACTTTACACATAATGGCCAGTATTTAGAAATGGCCTAAATGTGGGTATGAATGTTTAGGTAAAACTAGTACAGCAATAGTTATCAAACAGAATTCCCAGGGATTCCCAGGGCTTCTCAGAGGTTCTTTGGAAGCTCAACTTTAAGTAGTAGCACCCTTACCTGTTTTTATTAGTTTTGTATATGATCTTGGGATTCTGATGGAATAACATTTGAGAATTTGGTTTTATTGTTACAAAGAAAGTTTGTGAACCACAATTATAGAGCATATTAGCTTTTGCTCAGGTAAGTGAAACACAATAAGAGACTTGAGAGGTCCCACCGTTCTAACATTTTTCATTTCTTCTGGGTTTATTGGAATATGTTATAACCTGTGACAGGTATTTAATTTTCAAGAGAAAAGTGATTAGCAGCAAATGGAATTATTCTAGTGGGAGAGTTAAACCAAAAAATAATAATCAAGGCTTAAAAGGGTAAGGAACTTTCATTTATTTATCTGTTTTTTTTTTAAAAGTCATATATGTCTTAGTTCAATTCAATCAAGTACTAACCTCTATTATGTTCCTAAGCATTGTCCTAAGGTGTTATATATGCAAATTAAGTCATAGAGCTGCCACAAAAGAGCTCAAAGTTTGGTATATTTAATCATAAACTTATTATATTTCTAGTTCAGGTATAATGAGTAACTTTCGTTTTTTTTTGAAAAGAGCCAAGTAACTTTGATGTGAGAGAACACATACTCATTTTGGTCATCTGTTGATACCCAATGTGAAGTTCTGTTTAGTTTCTCTCCTTGTCTCTACCCTTTCCCAGCTCCCTGGTCCCTCTCTAGTTACTAGTCCATCTCCCTCCTGCCCTAATTCTTTATTATTTGGATATAAGAATTTTAGGAAGAGAAAAGTATATATAAATTTCAAAGTTGAGTGGAAGTAATTGTTTTATATACATGCCTAAAAAGTGCTTGGGACTTCTATTTTTAGAGAGGCCGAAGAGCATAGAACATTCCTATGAGTTGAGGACTCTGGAGCTAGACTACTTGGGTTTGAATCCCTCTGATCTGCTACTTTCTAGTCATTTTATCTTGGGAAAAAATCACTTGTTCTTCAGTCTGCTCATCTGTAAAATGGGGATGATTGTAGTAGTACTCACCTCTTAGGGTCTGTATAAGGATTAAATAAATGAGTTAGTATATATACACAGCTCTTAGAGTGTCGCCTGGCATACAGTAAATGTTATATACACATATCTGATTATTCTTACTCATTTACTTTTCACTTTTGTTTTCAGGATGTCCAGCCTGATAAAGAAATTGTCGTGGACATAATCATGTTCCTATGGCAGAAGTGCAAGTTAGGAATTCAGCGGCTCTGCATGTCCAGAAATGACTTTGCAAAATTCATCCAGAAAATCAGTACTAACAAAGTATTCCTTTTTTGTTTCCTTTCACATGTATTTTTGTTATTGCTAATTCAAGTTGCCATAAACATTTCAAATCTAAATTTTCCCAGTTTATTCACCTACATGACAACCATCATTTATTTATGTATGTGATAAGAAGATACTCTTTGTAGTCAAATGAGCCTTTCTTTTAATGTGTGTTTCCTGCATCCCTGTCCTAATTTTGTTTTGGGGAGTGGAGAGGTGTTTCAGGCTTTTAAGGAGGGGAATAAATATAGTATGTCTAAAGTCACATGAGCTTGGATAAACTCAATAAGAGGAATAATAATAGAGAATACAAATAAATAAGTAGTTCCATCCCCCCGCCCCCGCAATAGTATATTTAGAATATTTAAAAGAGCTATTTCATGAGAGGGAGAAAGTTGAGCATTTGAATGTCATAACCTGGAAACTTAGGAGAAAATATTTTAGTAAAAACAAATATTTTGTCTCTGGTGATTCTGACGCCTCCTAAGATTAGCTACACTGGGATGCATAGGTGTGATTTTTATCATGTACTTGGTTAAGTAAAATGTGAGTACATAAATATTGTTTTATCAACTTAAGTTTCAAAGTGTGATGGTTGGTTTTATGTTCTAAGTGTTGGGGATATAAGCATAAAAGATAATTTCTAAGGTACCTAGTGTGGAGTCTGAAAATCTGCTTTCTCCTCTCTAATCTGGAGGATGTTGATAGTGATAATAAAAGCTACTTTGAAGACAGAGTGAGAACTTTGAGGATACAGATAATATTTACTGATGTATAAAAGTAACGTGATAAATTTGCCATTATGGCTATGAATATGCAGACTATAAACGTAAATGAATTTACTTTATGAATTTATTTCAACAGATTATTTATATCATTTTTTTAAAGACTGCTGAGTTTTATGTTATTTGCAATTAAGGCATTAATAAGGAGCGGGTACCTGTATAACATTTCTGTATGATTAGAAGATGATTTCAAGGAAGTACTAAGTTTTGAAAAATGTGACTCTTTCTACAATGTAATATGCTTTTAATTGATTTTGTTGCATATTTTCTCTTTTTAGTGGTTTTATCTTCTGTGGCAGATAAATGAAGTAATTCAGTGCTGTAAAATGGAAGACATTGACATTGTGGTGGTGGCAGAGGTTACATTACGATTAAGTGAACTATTGGAGTGTTTGGGAAGCCCAGGAAGAAAATTTAAAAAATCTATAGGTAAAATGTTGGATGAAAAAGTATGATTATTATTAATATACATATATACCAACATAAATATATAAGTATAATTTAGAATACAGGATAACTTTGTTAATGGAAACTAGGCATTTCAGGATTATGCTTCCTTGATGATTTATAATCAGAGATAGATAATACAGGTTTCATCAAGTGGATGTTAAGAAAAGAAGGTTATATGCTCTGTGACTCAGTGGCAGATAAGACTCCTTTTGCCTTCTCCTCACTCATATATTCCCCTCTTCATTCCTAATTATCACCTATTCTTCTCTTTCTCCCCTCTCTCATTTCTCCTTATTTCCTTTCTTTTCTCTCTTTTATCTTCTTTTGTTTTTCCTCCTCTTCCACTTCCCACAAGAGTGAAAGCTTGAAGAAAGAGAGCATATGTGGTCGCCCTTATATCCTTGGCACCCACTGTATTGCCCAACACATAGTAGCAGCTCAAATAAATATTTGTTGAATGGATCAATGTCCTTCTACCTTTTATCTCCTTTTTCATTCTCTTCTCTCTTCTAATATCCTCCTCTGAAAGTTTGTCTTTGTTTATTTGTTCTGTTTCTCCTCTTCTTTTCCCTTATCTTCTTACTCTTTTTGTTCTCTTTCCCCACTTGTTCCCCCTCTCTTCCTGTCCCGGCCCCTCTCTAGTCTCCATCCTTCTCTTCTCATTCCAGAAGATGTCTTCTCTCAAAGGATGGCCTTATGCTCTGACCTCCTTGTTTGTTGTTCTCCCTGTGGTTGCAGCCTTGACCTATCTGTTTCATTGGGTAACCCATATGTAGAGTGTCCATGGTGGATGTCCCTGGTGTCCATGGTGGATGTTTACTTGGTTGTTTCACCCTGCTTATAGAGTATATCTGAAAAGTGAGGGCTTGTGATAAAGTAATTGTTTTCCCAGAGATTCACTAATCTGGCTCTACCTATCCTTGGTTGCTGAGTGTGGTTTTGCAGATAGAGTTTCAGAGCCATGGTTCTGAAACTTTGGTCAGTATTAGTATCACCTGGGAACTTGTTAAAAAAGCAAGGCCCAGCCTCTGTCCTACTTTAGCAAGCCTGGACCTTTTTAGTCTTTATTAGCTTCTCCAGTGAATTTGATACATCAAAGTTTGAGAATCATAGGTTAGAGGTCTCTGGCCATCTAACACATCTAGTGGCCTGAAGTCATATTTTAAAAATGTCCTGTCTTAAAATGCTTTTTTTTCCATTTAAAACTTTTATTAGGCAGAATTTCAAATATAGAGAGATGAAATAAGTCACCATGTATGCATCATCCAGCACTAATAATTATCGATGTTTTGCTAATCCTATTTCATCTCTCCCTGCAACATTTCCCTCACCTCTGCCCTGGAGTGTTTTTAAGCAAACATCATGTCATTTTACCAGCAAATACCCCCAGCCACTCACCCCTGTCTGTGTGTATGTGTGTGTGTGTCTGTGTGTGTATTTAACAGGTAAGGATTGTTTTTAATGGAAAACCACAATACCATTATTATAATACCTTACAAAATGAGTAATAATTCCCATGTCCACAGTTATATTAAAAATGTCTTTTAAAGTTGGTTTGTTCCAATCAGAATTCAAACCAGGCTCATGTATTGTATTTTCATAACATGTCTCTTAAATCTCCTCAATCTCTAACAGTTCCTCTCCTTCTTACTTCCTTTTCAAGCTATTTATTTCAAGCTTGTATACACACACACATACACACACACACATACACAGTTGACCTTTGAACAATGTGGGGGTTAGGGGTACTGACACTAAATCCACAAGTAACTTTTGACTACCTAAAAACTTAACTACTAATAACCTACTATTCACCTGATGCCTTACTGATAACAGAAACAGTTGACTAACACATATTTTGTATGTCATATGTATTATGTACTGTATTCTTATGATAAAGTATGCTAGAGAAAAGAAAATGTTGTTAAGATAATCATAAAGAAGAGAAAATATAATATACTTACTATTTATTAAGTGGAAGTGGATCATCATAAAGGTCTTTATCCTCATTGTCTTCACATTGAGAAGGCTGAGGAGGAGGAGGAAGAGGAGGTGTTGGTCTTGCTGTATCAAGGGTGACAGAGTGGGGAGAAAATGTTCATATAAGTAGAACCACACAGTTCAAATTCCATGTTGTTTGTATATAAATACACAGTTCCTGGCTTATAACTCCCATAGTCCTTGCCATTTCCTAGGTGACTAAAACAACAAACATATCCTTTGTTAAAGTATTTGGCTTTTTGTCCTTGGTTTCTAAAAAAGCTTCAGAACAATAAAGGTGAAATACAGTCTTTTGTTATGATGTTGGGATGCTTTAAGCCTCAGAAGAAGCAGACCTTAGAAAACAGAATCTCTTTCTTTGAGTTTCTTCTTTTTTTTGTTTCACCTGCTCCTTTTTCTCTCCAAGGCTGGCCATAGAAACTAAAAATATACCGTAATCTTCCGCTTCCTTTCTATCTTGGGGCTGGCCATAAAGAAATTCTCTGACCTACCTTGTCTGAGACCAACCCCATTTCAGAAAGGGTCCTGCCCTGTACCTGGAGGAAGGAATGCTGCACACACAGAGAGGCCAAAAATATAGACAGGACTTGCTGGGTGTCTTAGTCTGTGTTCTTTTGCTTGTAACAGTATACCTGAAACTGGTTAGTTTATATAGAAAAGGGGTTTAGTTCTTATAGTTGTGGAGGCTGAGACATCTAATGTCAAGGGGCTGAATCTTATGAGGGCCTTCTTGCTGGTGGGGACTTTCTGCAGAGTCCTGAGGCTGTGCATGGCACCATGTGGCAGGGGACTGAGCCACCAGTCCCACTCCGATTATAACCCATTAATTCATAAATCTACCATGATTAATGGATTAGTCCATTCATGAGGACAGACCTTTATGAGCCTATCACCTCTTAAAGGCCCCATCTCTCAGTGTTGCCACGTTGGGGATTAAATTTCAACATGAGTTTTGGAGGGGACAAATATTCAAACTACAGCAATGGATTTCCCTACTCAGTCTATTAATTAGTATTAGATCATACTTTTTTTTGCCTATGCCTATCTGGTGAAGTCTCCATGAAAGCCCCAAGAGGACAGGGTACAGAGAACTTCCAGATACCTGAACAAGGGGAGGTTCCTGGGGGGTAGCATGCCCAGGGAGGACATGGAAGCTCTGTACCCCTTCCTCCATACCTTGCCCTATGTATCTCTTTATCTGTATCCTTTGTAATATGCTTTATGATAAAATGTGCTTCCCTGAGTTCTGTGAGCTGCTCTAGCAAATAAATTCAACCCAAGGAGGGAGTCAGGGGAACCTCAATTTATAGCCAGTGGTCAGAAGCACAGGTAAAACAATCTGGGGCTGCAGTTGGCATTGGAAATGGGGAGGCAGTCTCGGGAACTGAGTTTTCAACCTGTGAGATCTGATACTATCTCTCCAGGTAGATAGTGTTGGAATTGAACAGGTGTCCAGTTCTGCAGAATCGATTGCTTGCATGCAGAAAATGGAACCTCCCTGCTGCACATTTGGTCACAGAAATCTGTGTTGATTGTTGTGGTGAGGAAGCAGAAGAAAAACAGTTTGTGTTTTTTCCACACATAACTCCTTCCCAAGATCCTGGCACTGTATTTATTTTTTCACTATCTTCTTAGCTTGTAAATGTAAAGAATGTATTTTCCAGCTTTTCTCCAGCCAGGAGAACTTTTTCAGATTATCCATCACTGGAAGCAAAAGACCCAATGATTACTTTATTAAAATGTTTATTTCTTATTCAATTTTATTGTTTTATTTACTAGTTACTATTGGGAGACTACTGTTTTATACTATTTGATTATAAATGGAATAAATACAATGTGAGGTATTGATTCTTTATTAAAATGTTTCATTTCTAAAGAACCAATAAATTTTGGAGCTTAATCCATTTATAAACTTGAAAGCTTCTATATTTATGTAATGAGGGGTTGTTCCTATTTAGATATAGGAATTCTTATAACTAAGAATGTTATTCCCATCACCTTATTGGCACATAAAACATAAAGTACAAGTCATTCTTCTATATTATTAATAGTTACAACAATCTATCTCAAGATATTTATTGACTGTTAAGTAATACATTGTTTAGTTTGGATTATTAAATAGATTTTAAAATAGGAAACTAGCATTGCCATATAAATATTTATAATTTATATTCCTCTAATTCAAACTAGCCTTCTCTGATATTGGCTCGAATTCATAAAGCTTCTATGCTGTTATTTTTGAATGCTTTTAAATGGAATTTACAGAATATATAGGAAGACCAATCTCTTCACCATGATATTACCTTGTTGATAAACAAGATTATTGTTATATTGAAATATGTTTTTAAATTGCCTTATATAAAGAAAAACTCTAATTAAATGGAAGAAACAATTTGGTATTTAGTCAAATTCTAAAGTGTTGAATCATTTCTAAGATCATGGGTAATTAAAAAGATAACAAACTTAGCATAATGTTTTTTATGATTATGACTCACTGCTATATTTCCATTTTTCTCTTTCCTCCTTTCTTTCTTATGGTTCTTCCTTTTTTCCCTTGGTTTCTTCCTCTTTATTGCTCTCTCCTCTTCCTTTTCCTTCTGTTTCTTTTTTCTCTTCCTCCTCTTCCTTGTCCTTCTTTCCTTTCTCCCTTCTTTCAATTCTTTCTTTTTCAGACATATCTTTAAGAAAAGGGACTGATTCATTACTTGAAAAAGGGATCCCGGAAATTCTTCCGATATTAAAGGTATTACAACATGTTTTCAAAAATACACTTAAAACTAGAATTTTTGCTTTCAGATAACATCAAATTTGTAAATGTATAATTGTTCATTGTAGAAATAATTTTGAATATTTAAAATTTGAGAATTTAGGTTTCTGCATAAATTGAAAACTACAGGGACATTTTCTACCTTTCATAGAGAATATTATAATGAAGACCCATGATAATTTACCATTTTCTTGTCTGCTAGCTTAAGAAACACAATATTACAAGCAGATGAAATTTACCTCCTCTACTAACCTCTCCTGCTCACATTGCCTTTCCCCTCACCTAGGAGTAACTGCTGTTCTAAATAGTGGTGTCTTCAAGATATTTACATAAAAGATGTATTTCTAATGCATAGATATAAATGACTAATTGGATTTTAGTAATATTCCACCCCCCCTCACATTTATTTTGGGAGCCATTTGAAATATAAGAACAAGTATTAATTAAGAGGTTGAGGAGACATAATAATTGTCTGCCAGTGTTTTTTCCAGGGAACACTTACAGTGCCTGCTAAATATGCAGCTTCCTATTTCTCACTCCAGACATATTCAATCATAATTTCAGGTGTGAGGTTCTTAAAAGGTCTTCAGGTAGATTCTTAAGGACACTAGAGTTTGAGAATCACTGGCTTAGTGGGCTTATTCTCTACTTATTCTCTGAGGTGTCACAGGGCAAGTATAGAAATACTAGTGAAAGTTACAAAGTGCTAGATTTTGGCTTAAGATGGAAATTTTCTGGCAATTAAAGCCACAAAATGAAGTGAGTTTCTTAGAAAGTGGAATTTTTCCTACAACAAAGAAGCTAAAGATAATTTATGAACTATTGCTATTATTATTTAAATTAGAAAAAGGTAGTGTCTCCTCAAGCTGATTTATTACCATCTGCTGGGAAATTGTCAAAATAAATATACAAGTATGTGATGACAATGGTATGAATGGTACCCCCTAAAGTTGTATATAACCTTCTCAGCTGTATTGGGGCATTTGGTAGATGTAGTGGAGGTGATTCATTGGTGTGGTTGAAGAGCACAGCATTTGGTATGGGAAGACCTGGCTGGAATTGAGGCCTGCCTCTGACATTGACTGTGTGACTTTGAGTGAATTATTTCATCTGTTTGGGTATAAGTGTCATCATCTGTAAAATTATAATAGTACCTATTCCACTGGCTTATTATACAGTTTAATGAAGTATTTGTAATATTGTGGAAACCAGTATCAGTGGCATATGGTAGCCTCTCATTTTTTCTCTTATGTTTTATATAGAGTTCTGAATCTTAACTTAAGGTTTTCAGATTGCCTTATAGGGGTGAAGTGGGGAAAAAGAGTAAGAGATTATTTTAAGGAGAGTCCAAAATTCATATGTTCACCTAGCAGAGTCTGTAGGTAGGATAAATTATATATCTTGCATGTATACATGCTATTTAAAAAATATATGAGATGCTATTGTGATTACATGAAAGAAAACTTATTTTAAAGTTTTACTGATTACATAGCATTTATTTCTTCAACAAATAGATCATAAAATTACGAAAACTAGTATGTATCTACCTTATAGGACTCTGGCATTCAAAGCATTTAGCCCAGTACCTGGAACATGTTTAATTAAATGTTAGCTGTGATAATGAAGAAGATTATAAAGATGATGATGGTGGTGGTAGTGATGATGATGATGATGATGATGATAGAATGTAAATGTGTATGGGTCTTTGAACTTTTTGGATGATAAAAAGGTATCCTTAGAGACCTCTGTTTCTGGAAAAATGGCAAACTTGGTGAGCTGAAAATATTGCTAGAAAACACCTAGAAATTTTGGACAGAATTGAACAAATATTTTGAAGCCCATTGCAGAGCTCACAGGAAAGTAAGGTAAATTGCAGGGGCCAAAATAGAAAGGAGAACTGAAAACTAGAAGGGTAAGTTGATGAGTGAGTGCTACAGTAGGTTGATAGACATAGTTACAAGAAGCTCAGATTTTTAACAGCCATCTAGGGACAAGAGATGAAGCTTGGGCACATGAAAGATGAGAGTTGGAACTGAGACTTCCACATAAAGTTAGAACCTACAAAAGACTACAAAAGTGGATTAGAAAACATCTGCCTATTTATATAGGGAGCTATCTCCACTTAGGTACTAAGAAGGGGAGTGGATGGGAGAAAGACTCTCCTTATAATTTATAACCTTGGGTCTTCCCTGAAGTAGTTTTGTTATTTGAATTTATGCTACTTAGGTTGTTTGGAAACCTCTCTGAGCATTGATTCTTGATGGAGAGAGTGTGTGTATTTGTATATATATTATATTATATAGCATATATAGTATATAATATAGTGTATATTCCAGGAATGCAGGGATGCCTTAACATTAGAAATCTATAATGCAATATATCATATTAGCAGATGAAAGGAAAAAACCTAGACAAAAAGCATTTGACAAAATTCAACAACCATTATCCTTTTAAAAACAATCACCCTTTTAAAAAAATAACTTTTAGTAGTTAGGAATGAAATAGAACTTCTGTATCCAATAAAGAGTATCATCTGAAGACCTTCAATGAGTGCTATACCTATGGTAAAAGATGAAAAGCAGTCCCTTTATACAGATGTAACTACGTAAAAATATCTGTCATTCTTTTGTTCATCTGTTCATCTAAGACCTCTTGACTTAGAAGAACCTGGAGGTCTTAAGACAGATGAATAAAAAAAGGAAGCAGAAATAAGATATAAAGACTGTAAAGGAGGTAGCAACCTTGTGTTTATTCACAGACAAGTACGATATATTGCAGCATATTTAGTAATAGTAATCTAAATGTCCATCAGCAGAAGAGTGGATAAATTGTGACATATTCCTCAGAGTAACACCATTTCATTGTAACTGTGAGGACCAATGAACTAGAGCAGGTGTGCACTAGAATCAGCTTGGCATCATTGCCATCCCCTTCAATAGTCACCTATTGAAGTCAACCATTGAAATGTAGTTCCAGCATCTCCTTTCCATATTTCCATATAGTTTTAGGTTAGTCTTCCACTGAGCGTTATTTGCATAAATCTATAATATGTAAGAGAATAAAGAGTTCTTACTCTGCAGTGGCAGATGAAAGATGTGTATTTATCAGCCATGCTGAGCAAGCTCTTGTAGTTTACCTGCTTCATTGTAGTAGGTGCTTGAGGTTGTTGTCAGCTGCCTCCTAGATTCTTAGATTCACAGAGGCTTCTGAGCAAACTCTTCAGAATAGTTTGAAGAAAAATTGTCACTGGCAGCTTGATCTTTGTTTTCCCATGCTTTCCAATAGTGATGGACACCTCTAGTTCTGTGTATTAAATCCTTTTCTGCTTGGTATACCTAGAGTAGTTCTGTGCTCATAACCAAATCTTCATTGACCCATTGAGTTACATACACCAGCACTAAGTTTCGACAACATATGGTTGAGTGAAAGAAGCAGTCTGCAGAATTTTATAAGAGAGAATTAAAACATACGCAAAGCAATATTGCACATGGTTGGCCAGGTGCGGTCGTTCATGCCTATAGTCTTAGCATTTTGAGAGGCTGAGGTGGGAGGATCACTTGAGCCCAGGAATTTGAGGTTGCAGTGAGCTATGATAACACCACTGCACTCTAGCCTGGGTGACAGAGACCTTGTCTCAAAAAAAAAAAATTGCATATGGTTAAGAACACATACACATGCAGTTAAAGTTTAAAAACATGCAAAAGATTGGTAAAGCCAAATTCAAGGACAGTTGCTACCTCTCGGGACAGAGAAGAGGAACGGCACTGTGGAGAGTTATATAGGGGATTTCAATTATATGTATATGTGTATATGCTTCGCTTCCTAAAAAAAATTCTGGAAAAAATATGGAAATTTGAAAGTTTGAACAAAGCTGGTTGCTCTTTATATTATTCTCTATATTTGTCTCTCTGTGAGAATAATTACATTAAAAAATATTTAGATTTTGAAAATCATGATGTAAACCATTGGGTTTGATGGGCTCTAATTTTAAATTTCCAGCTCTGAGATTCTAAAAAATTTTTTAAAAAGATTAACTTTTCAAATTAAGTTTGTAAAAATGGCTAATTTTGTGAGCTCTATTTATCTGTACATTTGGTATAATCAGAATTTTTGCAAAACATTTGGAAGTTATATAAATGTTTGAAAAGTTTACTTTATATTTGTAAAAATGGTGAGATTGATTTATTATTTTCACCCTTATTGATATTATTCCACATATAGTCAAAGAGAAATACATTTAGTGAGAAAACAACATTATTGATGTTAGATAGACTATTTAAATTTCTGTTATTTGGATTTGAATTATTGTTTAAAAGGGTTTGGAAATGTGTATGATTTCCCCTTAACTTTTCTTTTTCTTTTTTGTTTATAAAACTATTTTAGAAAAAACCTGAGGAACAATTGTTTTTTGCTTATGAAATTCTTGACAAAACAATTTGTGGAATGAATTTAAATTGCATGTTAACTACTTTGCCGAATGGATCATCAGTAATTGACCACTGCTTTATCAAGGTAAGAATGGGGAAAGTCTTGCATTAGATTGAAATTTTACTAGGGCTGGCCTTGAAAGCAGGAAAGTAAAGCATGATTTATGATGACTTTTCCCTCATAGGCCAGAAATATATTTCTCTCTTCCCAGAAGGGATCAAGGAAAATGAAGAGTCTTTGAATTTGTCAAAAAAGAGGACATTGATGAATTATCTATTAGCATGTAACCAATTAAAAAGGGCTAAGTGAGCAGAATTTAATGGTTACCAATAAGATGATGATAACTTGAGTGATAACAGGATGCAGCTATTTTTAGTGTGTTTTGATAACTGTATTTCTTTTTACTTTTACTTCAATTCTATTGGAACAAAGCACACCCATGATGAAGATGGAGACACTTACAAACAACTCACAGCAAGTAGTCTCATGATGGATTTGCATCTTGAACTAATTCACGCTCAGCACCGAATAGCTGTTGTGCTTCTTGACAAATTGCAAGGTAGTGGTCATCAAAGCAAATGTCTGTTCTGAATCAATTTTAAGCCAAGTTCTAGTATAGAATCAATTTATTAATAATTTGCAAATTGTGTTCTTATAGACTGTTTTTCAGATAAATTTCATTATTTTATTTTTTTTACTTCCCTGATTAATATCAATAGATAACTTTTATTATTGCTTTACATCTTGCATATCAAATCAGTTAGCAAACTTCTAAAAGAAGTTTAATTAATTGTTTGAGTTATAGTAAATTAATGATATTTTGTTAAGGCAATTCAGCAAACATTTATCGAGTGCCTACCAAGATCCAGACACTATATTAGGCTTGGTACAAATACGAAAGCTTCTACTTTTGAGCTTCTAGATAAGTAAGGCAGCTATAACAGTTGAGGCTAATAAGTGTTGTAATAGAGGTAGGCTCAGAGTGTTATGGGCACTAAGAAATATCTATATCAGACAAGAAAGTCAGGGATGACTTCCTGGGAAGGGTGACAGTTGACCAGAAAGCTAGTAAAAATTATTTTTATGAAGAAGGGAGAAAAAGAGGCAGTCATTTCAGATAGAGAAAATAGCATTTAGCAAGGTGGAAGCGAAGCAGACAACTATGGTGCAGCTTAGGAACGCCTGGAATTGTCTTACGGCTGGAGCAAAGAGCACATGTGGAGAAATGACAGCGGGTGAGCCTAAAGAGGTAGATCACAATGACTGAAGGGCTGAGGGGTTTATACGTAATACTGGAAGCTATTGAAAAATTGAGAAAGGTGTCTCTGACAGCAGTGTCAGAGGACAGATGAATTGGATCTAAGTTATAGGTTGCGATTGCCTCATTATGAGGTAAAGAGGCCAAAACATTTTTAAAAATATAAAACAATAACACTCGTGTGCCTACAAATAACACGCCTGAGTTTCAAAATAAGATTTAACATTATGATGTCTAAAAGCTCTTCTATTTGAGGTTAAATTTCGACAAAGCCAAGTTACTCCTGGCAGTTTGAAAATTGGCTGTATAATATTGCATGTTCTGACCCATATGTGGGAGCAAAAAATGTTGATCTCATGGAGGTAGAGAGTACAGTGATGGTTACCAGGACTGGAGACGAAGAAACAAAACTTTCTTCCAGACGATATGATTTGCCACCTAGAAAATGCAAAGGAATCTACAAAGTATATACACATATAATAGTGTATAATATATACATATACAGACACATGCATATATACTGAGAAGTTGCAGGCATGATGATATTTCATCGCTAAAAACTTTAGCATTTATTGCCTTATAACAAGGATGTCCTCTTATATAACCATTATCACTCTCAAGAAATGTAACCTTGATACAATAATATTGCTGATTATATAGCCAATTTTTTTAAGCATCCAATTTATCATTTATTTACTTTTACATATTGTGCTTTTGGTGTCATTCCTAAGAACTCCTTGCCTAAGCCCGATCATGAAGATTTTCTCCTCTGTTTTCTTCTAAATGTTTTATAGTTTTATATTTTTTATTGATATATAATAGTTGTATATATTTATGGGATACATGGGATATTTCAACACATGATCATAATGTATAATAATTAAGCCAGGGTAATTAGGATATCCATCACCTCAAACATTTATCATTTCTTTGTGTTGGGAACATTTCAAATCTTCTCTTGTAGCTATTTTAAAGTATACAATAAATTAATGTTAACTACAGTCACACTACTGTGCTGTCAAACACTAAAACTTATTTCTTCTATCTAACTATATGTTTGTACTGATTAATCAGCCTCCGTTTTCCCACCCCACCATGCCCTTCCCAGCCTCTGGTAACCACCACTGTACCCTCTACCTCCATGAGATCAATTGTTTTAGGTCCCACATATGAATGAGAACATATGATATTATACAGTCCATTTTAAAATTGCTATAATTGTTCCCAAATATCCTTTTTAGGGAAAATAGATTTTATTTTAAATGACCAAAGATCCAATCAAGGATCATTTATTGCATTTGGTTGCCATGTTTTTCTTTAATCTAGAATAATTCCTACAACTTTTTTTATGACATTGATATTTTTGAAGATATGTTCTACAATCTTAATTTTCCCGGTAGTTTTTTCATGGTTATATTGGTGATTCTGTAGATCCCATTGTATCACATTAGACTGTACATACTGTTCATTTGTTCTATAATTGGTGAGGCAAAATGCTATTATTTTGCTAAGCTGATGTCTGCCAGATCTATTCCTTGTAAAGGTCCCTCACCCCTTTTGCAGTGAAAAAATAACTGGTGTTGTTGGTTGCTGTTGTTGGAATGAAAGCCTGTTCTCCAACAGATTTTCACCCAGTAGTTTTAGCCTGCACTAGTAATTCTTCCTGGATCAATTATTACAATGGTTGTACATGATGATTTTCTAATTGAATTATTCCTGCTACATTTATTAGCTAATATTATTTTGTGAAGAAGAGCTGTCTCTACTTTGTCCCTTTTAATTTTTTGAGTAATGCTATGGATCAGATCACTTTTTAAATAAATCTTTTAAAACCAGTTACCATCATTGTTCTTTCTAATGCTCAAAGTCATAAATTTTGCTAGTGGGGGGGAGGCACTTTGAACTAGATCCTGTGTTCTTTTGATATATCCCTATTATAATTTGAGAAATTTCTTGCTTTCTGCACAACAAAATGTTCTAGACTTAAATTTTCTGTATCCCAGACCTGGAATCAGCTATTTTCCCAAAGATTCTTGGTTCCTTTTAGTAGGGAATGGTATTTAGAAACCAAGATCTGTGAGCTAGGAGTGGTTCTTGCTATTAGGAAGTCAACTAGTTCCTTTTAGTATATAGAGCTAAAACACACACACACACACACACACACACACAGAAACACACACATGTGCATTTAAATCACAAGTTCATTTTGATATCTCCAAGTCCAACACTAAAGGATTCTTCTTCATTTCTTCATTTCATTTTTGTACTGTCCTTCTTCTCCCATATTGAGAATTCTGGTTCCCAACAACATCAATGTAATTATTCATTTGTTTTGTCCTAGCATGTTAACAAAGTATTTTCAGAATTATTAAACCAATACTACTCTTAGTAGCAAGAGTACTAAGTAAATTAAGGATTTCTTTGCAATTCATTTAGTCTTTAGAAAATACCACACATCAGAGAACTGAGTCCAAATTTACTTGAATTAATTCTATTTTCTTATAGTTATGTTTTCAATTTGATATATACTTGGGACCGCTTATTTGTATTTGCATCCTGTCTATATAAAATTTCATATTTTTATCCTTTTATCCTTTTACAGTTTTCATCCTTTTACATTTTATTTTAAACATTTACGTAGTTTCAAAAATTGTTTCTCTTACAACCTGCTGGGTATGAAGGGAAGCATATAATAATTAAAATATTTCTTTGTCATCATGTGTAAGTTGAAAACTTGGTAAAGTTTTTTATAACACATAAATGAGGTTGCTTAGAACAATAACCTTGACTATTCTTTGGGCTGAAAAGATTGGCTTAGAAATGTAATTCAAAATATCAATAGATTAGTATCAATTTAATGGTGAGTACATGTGGTATTTGTTTTTCCATTCTTGTGATACTTTACTTAGAAGAATGGGCTCCAACTCCATCCAGGATAATACAATAGGTAATTCACCATTTTTTTTATGAATGGTATACATATACCACATTTTATTAATCCACTCATGTATTGATGGGCACTTGGATTGTTTCCACATCTTTACAATTGTGAATGGTGCTGCTATAAACATTCGAGTGAAGATGTCTTTTTTATAGAATGTCTGTTTTCCCTGTGGGTAGATACCCAGTAGTGGGATTGCTGGATCAAATAGTAGTTCTACTTTTAGTTCTTTGAGGTATCTCCATGTTACTTTCCATAGAGGTTGTACTAGTTTGCAGTTCCACAAGCATGGTATGAATGTTCCTCTCTCTCTGCATCCATACCAACATTTGTTGTTTTGGGACTTTTTGATAAAAGCTGTTCTCAATGGCACTAAGTGATATCTCATTGTGGTTTTGGTTTGATGATTAGAAATGTTGAGCATTTTTTTGTATGTTTGTTAGCCATAAGTCTATCTTCTTTTGAAAAGTTTCTGTTCATGTCCTTTGCCCACTTTTTAATGGAGTTGTTTGATTTTTTCTTGCTGATTTTTCTGAGTAATATGTAGATTCTAGTTATCAGCCCTCTATTGAATGTATAGCATGTAAATATTTTCTCTCATTCTGTAGGTTGTCTATTCATTCTAATGATAGTTTTCTTGGCTGTGCAAAAGCTTTTTAATTTGATCAGGTCCCATTTCTGTATTTCTGTTTTTGCTGTGATTGCTTTTGGGGTCTTTTTCATGAATTCTTTGCCTAGGCTGTTGTCTATAAGAGTTTTTCCAACATTTTTCTTCTAGAATTTTATGGTTTTGTACCTTAGGTTTAAGTCTGTTATCTATCATGAATGGATTTTTGTTGAGGGGTGAGAAGTGTGGATCTGTTTCAGTCTTCTACATGTGGCTATCCAATTTTCCCAGCACCATTTATTGAATAAGGATTCTTTTCCTGAGTGTATGTTTGTGCCTGCTTTATCAACACTAATATGCACATAAGGGAAGTAACATTTATAGGGTGTCGGGCAGGTGGAGGGAGCAGTAGGAGCGGATGGGTACATTTACCCGTAACATATGTGGTGTATGCTGTCTGGGGGATGGACACACTTGTAGCTCAGACTCAGGCAGTACAAAGCCAATTTATGTAACCAAAGCATTTGTACCTCCATCAAACTCTGAAATAAAAAAATTTAAATATCTGGTGAATTTTGCTATGACATATAATTCTAAATCCTGCTTTGGGTTACACTGATTAATGTGATATATAGAACAAAATAGAAAACAATATAACATTGATGTTCATATTATCAGCAAAGACAAGTATGTATAATGAACAAAAAAGTAAAAGCATAACAATTACTTTTACTATAATAAATTTAAACATGTAAAGATTTGAAAAAATATAAAAATAAAATTCTTGGGTCAGGTTTTCTTTAAGAAGCTAGCCCATTATTCTCACTTGGTAGCTGTATTATCTTCTTTAATAGAGGAATAGGGTCTTATTTACTCATGGAGTTACTAAATAGCTCATTGTCTATTGTCATCCACAAATCTTTGAAGACCAAATGAGTTTTGATTATAGACCACTTAAAGATATTGATGTTAGACTTGAGTTCAGATTTAAATGAAATTAGTTATTCTTATTTTGCAATGTCCCTGGATCTCCTTGAATTTTTTTTCTCTGCTTTATTAAACTGCCACCCTAAAGCAGATTATCACTTTGTTCTATCTTTCTTTACTCTTGTATGTTGCTGCTAGACTATTGTTCTCTACAAACTGCTTTTGGCATTCTTATTCAAGAACCCTTGTAAGGCTGCTTGTTGATGATCAAGACATCAACTAGACTCATCTGTATCTGGCATTCAGAGATTTCTTGCAGTCTCATTTTTCTTATCTCCAATGATTAGAATTAGGAGAGCTTAAGTAGCATTTACAAAGTGCTAGGTACTGAACAAATGATGCATTATTTTTTGCTTTGCCTTGCTATCTCCATGCAGATAAGTTTCCTTACCCTTTGCCATTAAAGAACCCTCACATCCTTTAATGATGTCTGCTGGCATCTTTTTCTCAATTGCCATCCCATGGTGACTCACATGCATTAGCACAAATAATTAAAACTTGGTAAAAGGGATATATTGTAATGTTTCTATAGTCACCTTCACATACCCCCAAGGACAGAAACAAAATATTACCAGGACTCTTTGTTACCGAAATCATTACTTGTGCCCGTGGCCACCCAAACAAATGAAGACAAGCAGTTTGAAGAAAAGGAAAGAGAAGTTTATTAATTTTCCAGCAAATGAGGAGGATGGTAGACCCTCATCTTAAACAATTATCATTCTTCCTTTTAGCAGAAATACAGAGCTTTTAAAAGGGGGGTTTTGGCTTCAGCCTATTGCTGTTCGACTATAATATCTCCAGTGAAGATGATCTCTGTGACCTCTGTTCCCTTGAGCCATCTCCTATGGTTTAAGATGCTAGAAACAAAGAACAAAGAACATTCTTCTGCCCTTATGATTTCTGGCCTCAGACAGGGCTGAAGGTTTTAATTCCCAAAAAGAGTGGAGGGGGGCGGTTTAAAGAGACATTTTGTAAAACATTTTACTCTTTTTCAGGCCTTTACCTCTGTTACATCTTGAGGACCACACCTGAAAATCAAGAATCAGTACTACAGTTTTCATCTCCCTGGGCTATCATAGCTTTATTTTTTGTCCTGTATCCTGGTTTCTCTCTTTAGTGGACCACTATGATGGTCAGTCACAACTGTATACAAGTCCCAACTGTATACCAGTATCAACAACTCATGTTTTAGTTGAAAATCTTGAGAGAGGCTCTCATTTCATCAGCTACACATAGGGGAGAGTGGTAGCCATGTGGTAGCCAGAGCTCTTGCAAAGACTGTGGATGAAATAGCTTCTCTAGAAAGGGCCGAGGGCAGAGTTTTGACAGCTTATTGGTATTAGGACTTGCTATCTATATTATATCAGGTAAAGTGAAAAAAAGTAGGTTGGACCCTATTTATCAATCTTCAAGATGATTTTATTTAAGATGAAATAGAAAAGCAAATATTTTATAATTTGGAAATTCTTACATCCTAAGGTATACTATAGCAAACAAAGGAGGATTTGATAATAAAACTGCATCATAGTAAATTTATATTTGAAATTTTATTTATTAATGAAAAAGATGTATGATAGAGTATCAAAAATTTTACAAATATTTGCTCTTTAATGTTTAAAAAATACTTCCTGTGTCGGACACAAACCTAATTGTAATGATAGTCTTCTTCTTCTTTAGTTTTGCAGACTCCAGCTGTTAGTAAAAACATTCCAACCAAAGGTCGAGGAAAATCAAAACAATCTGGAAGCATTAATTGTTTTACAGGTAATTAAAATTGAGATAGCCGGTATTTCCAAAAAATTTGAAAGATAGTTTTTATCTTGCCCTTGTGGTAAAATATTTGTTTGCTTTTGCAGAATTGAGTGTAATGAATAAAATAAAGAAGAATAAACTATCCAAAGCTATTTACTTAATGGAGAAAGCTCTTTTAATATTTGAAAAAGATGCACGCTCTACATCTTCATGGAAGTTTTTGATGGTAACAGTATTTCATTTCTTCTTTTACTGCTGAGATACAACTTCTATTAAAATGGATGATTTATTTCCCTTTGTTAAAAATGATGTTTTGCCCTAAACATCAATTATGAACTTGTGTAGTCCAGCCTGAGCAGGGGAATTAATCTGTACCGCTAGTCCTGAATGCTTCTGAAATGGAAGAGTCTCTGTGGGGACCCCATGCAACCTACATGGAAAGCTAAATAAAAACAGAAGGACTCAAAATAAGGGAAATTATAGAATTGGAGTGATACTGTCCCATCCTAATGCATTCCTTAATATGGAATTAAAATGCTTAAAGCCCAATTGGCTAAGGTACCTGCTCTTTCTGGTGGATACTGCTAATTTATGGACAAATCCCCTTGTTGATATCTTGAATCAGGTCTTACCCTGGCCTGGTAATTGTTTTGTCTTCTTGCTGATTCATTTTATGTTGATTTTAGAGTTTAACTTTCTGACAGCAATCATGTTTAAAATTATGGGATCTTTCTTTTTGCCCCTACATATGACCTACAAAAGTTGATTGCATTGGCTAAGTGAATAGCATATGAAGATGTAGAGAATAATGCTACAAGTGGCTTGGCTAATCAAAGAAGGAAAAAAGTAGGTCAAAGCTAGGCAGTATACAAAGTTAAGAGGGGTTTAAGAGAGAAAATTTAGCACATTAGTATGCTAAAAATGAAGAGCCAGAACAAAGAGAGGAATTGCAAATGTAAGAGGGAGAGGCTAATATGTAGCACAAAGTCCTATAGAAGAGGGAAGAGGATGAGACTAAAAGGATTCATCTTCAATGGAACTGCAGAGGAGCACACCTCATCCTTTAATACAGAAAGTAGGGAGGACAGATGTAGATATAAAAAGTTTGTTGGTGTGGAGGCAGAGAGTTGAGCTGATGCCTTCTTATCTCAATAATCTGATAAAATAGGAGACAAAAATATCTGCCATCAATAGAGGGTGAGGGTGGATGGTTGGACTGGGGAGAAGCCCCAATAAAGGGCTAATATCCAGAATCTACAAAGAACTCAAGCAAATCAGCAAGAAAAAAACAAATGGTCCTATTAAAAAGTAGGCAAAACACATGAACAGAAGCTTTTCAAGAGAACATAGACAAATGGCCAATAAACATGAAAAAATGCTCAGTGTCACTAATCATCAGGGAAATACAAATTAAAACCACAATGAGATATCACCTTATCCCAGTTAGAATGGCTTTTATTAAAAAGTCCACAAACAATAGATGCTGGCATGAATGCAGAGAGAAAGGAATGCTTATACACTGTCGGTGGGACTGCACATTATTATAATCTCTATGGAAAACAGTATGGAGATTCCTCAAAGAACTAAAAGTAGAACTACCATTTAATCCAACAATCTCACTACTGAATATCTCTCCAAGGGAAAATAAGTTTTTTATCAAAAAGACACCTGCACTTGAATGTTTACTGCAAAAAAATTCACAATTGCAAAGATGTGGAATCAACCCAAATGCCCATCAATTCATGAGTGGATTAAAAAAATGTATATATGCACTATGGAATACTATTCAGCCATAAAAAGGATGAGTTGATGCCTTTTGCAACAATTGGGATGGAACTGGAGACCATTCTCCTAAGTGAAATATCTAAAGAATGGAAAAACAAACTCCACATGTACTCACTATTAAATTGGAACTAACAGATGAGCACACGTGTGCACAGAGGGAAGTAAAAGTCATTGGAAATCAAGTAGGAGGGAACGGGGAGAAAGGGAGGGGCAGAATGAGTACAATGTACAGAACGAGTACAATGAACACTATTTGGATGATGGCCACACCTATAGCGATGACTCTAGCATTACAAAAGTGATCCATGTAACCAAAAATATTTGTGCTCCTTTAATATTTTGGAATAAAAAAAATATATGAATTACCAGACATAAAAAAAAAAATATTTCTCTCAGGACTAATCTCGGGGCCTCTCGAAGCCTGAAGAGAGTAAAACCTCTGGAATTTTCTCTTTGTTTGATTATGACTGAATTTTGTCTTTATTCTACCATAGCATGCCCATCCCCTTGTATGTCTCTACCTTCCTACCACGGAGACTGGGGGCGTTCTGGAGATGTGGGAAGTCTTGTGTTTCCATTGCATATCTTTTCCTTCTATTTTTTTTTAAAGTGAAACTCTTTTGACTTCAAAAAAATTATGAGTATAATGTCTTGTTGGGGTATACTCATGAGATACATTTATAAGTTCTACTTTTTATGAGGGATCCTCTACAAGGATTTTCACCAGCTAGGACTGTGTTGAATATTTATTTTCCTGAAATTTTCTATAGTCACCTCTGCTCCTCAGTGGTTGTTTGTATCCAAGTGTTAAGGCTTAATGATCAGTCCTCAGGGTACTCTCCTAAACAGTGATATTATGGCTCAAATAATTGCTAAACTTTCTTTCTTTAAAGAAGACAAATAAATTTCTTTCCCTTGACAGTCATTTTCAACTGGGGTGTATTACAGAATGTTTTACAATATCATGATCTCGTAATAAAATTATCCCCCAATCAGTAATTGATGTGTCACCTGGTATCATAAAAAGGTTTGAAAAGCCTGTGTCTTTTCAGAACTCTTAAGTAATTCATACTCTGTTCAAGTTTTTCAAAAATTTCCCGACTCTGTGGATTCAAATAATCTAATCAAATGTCTGTTTATTTCTAATCAACTAAAATGAACCAACTTGCTGCTATGAATGAGGGACAAACCTTTGATAATAGCTTGCTAGCTTTCCAAATGAGATGACTGGCTTTTTTTTTTTTTTTTGATTATGCAGTTTAGTTTTTCCATTTTCCTGTCTTGATTATTTGACCTCTGGAAGTCCATTTAGGCTCTTTACACATTATATCATTTAAAGGTATACCATTAAAGGTAGAAGGTTTACTTTAAATGGATTGCACCTAGAACCAATACTTAGATGGCTTTGATCTTCTTCTGAAGATCAAAGTAGTTATAGTAGTCATCATGACGTTGTTCTTAGTCCACTTAAGAGTCCACAGGCTGAACATTCAGCATCTTTGCAGATGAAATTTCTCATTGGAAAGAGGCAGAAATGCTCCTCAATACAAGTACTTAGAGTTTCAAGGGCAACATTGACTACTGTTGTTTATGTACAGCATCCATTTCCTCTTCCAAGTGACACATTTTGAGGAATTTTTCCTTCCCAATTAAATATAATCAGGTTGTACTAGTCCTCAGGAGGAAGACTAGTGATGCCCGGTAGGCCAGTTGCTGTTCCCTCCTTGGAATCTGTATCTTCAGTAGAGGGATAAAAAGACTATGACAGTTTTATACATCCAAGTGTAGAAAATGACTGACAAGGAAAAGAAATTTGTCTTCTTTAGGGAAAGAAAATTTGATAATTCTTCATTCAATGTGTGTGTCCTGACCAGAGTCTGCAGACCCTTCTACCTCTCTGGGGTTGCTTTGGTCCATGTCTGGTTTTCCAGTTGTTTCTGTTGCAAAGAAACCTAATTGTTGCACCTAGTTTTTTCCTAATACTGTTTGTTGGAAACTAAGGAAATCTGTAGTTGAGATGATTTAGCATTTCCAAATTCCACTAACGGTGCCTCAACTCTAAGCAAAGGAGCATTATGATTTAGCAGATTATTTTTTTGTAATCTATGCAGAATCTAATTGTATGGTCCCATTTTGGAACCAGAACTAATAAAGAAGCCCAGGGCTACTACACATTCTAATAACTCCTGGCTTTAATATTTCCTGAATATACATCTTGATGTCCCCCTAAATACCAGTCTATTAACTATGTTAGCAATAATTGGATTTAATTATTTTTCCTAGTTTGTAGCATTTCAGTCAAATCAATTCTATTTACTTTTTTTGCAGAGGGGGGAAGAATATATATGAACTATTTTTTTTTTTTTTTGCAGAGATCTTCTCAGCTCTTTTTAATTTTTCTGTGCTTAATTTTTCTGTATAAAAGAGCAAACTCTTTCTAATTCTGATCCCTTCCTGTGAGGTCATGTTTTCACCCCCAGGCTTCAAACTGCAGACAGAAGATTTTAGCATATTTACATTTCAGTTGGTAAAGGCAGGAATATATATATATATATATATTTTTTTTTTTTTCAATATATTTAGGCAGTACAAGTGAAGTTTTGTTACATGGGTATGTTTTTTTCCCCTTTTACGTATTTTAAGGGTATTGCATAGGAAATTTCATCTGGGTTGCCTTTTCATGCTTCTTTTAACTTAGCTTTGTATTGAGACAAAATAGCACAGTGGTTAGGACTATAAGGATCTTGGATTAAAGTTCTGGGTCTGCCACTGATTAGCAGTATGACCTAAGTCATTTATGCTCTCTTAAATTTTAATTTCTTCATCTTTAAAATGGGGGTTCTTAGGAAGAGTTAATACAATGATGTGTATAAAATGCTTAGTATTTGGAACAGAGTAAGCAGTTAATAAATGTTAGCCATTATTATTATTATTCTTTCACTTTTAGCACTCTGAAACATTCTGTTATGTAATATCCGAACTACTCTTTCACTTTTAGTGCTCTGGAACATTCTATTTCAACTTTTTTGGTGCTTTATATATATTTGTCTCTATCAGACTCTGCATTTCTTTCTGTTTTCTCTTAAATTTGTCCTATAAATTGTATATTTTGTTTTCAACAATATTCCTTCCGAGTATTCTTGGATATGAGTTAATCTACTTTTCATCTTCTTCTGCTATGTATATTATAATGTTGAGAACCCAGAATGTATACCTCAGGGTGGTCTATTAGATGAGTAGTAAGTACAGCACTTTATCATTCCAGTCTTGTGATAGTTGTTTATGTATGTCTTAATCATGCCTCAAGATTACATTAATCTTTCCATTAGTCTTTCACTGCATTGTGGGTGTCAAGCCTGTGTCAAATGTATTTAACATCAATCTGTCCTCATAAGCATTGTGTAACTTCTGAAGAAAGGCAGATCTTATTTTCTCTCATGGAAACTATAGGCAGAGAAATTTACATTCAGACAAAAGTACTTTGGATTTCAGTACTCTTGTTTGTGGCACATTGCAGCACAAATCACCATTCAAAGAATATTCAGAACTTATTTCCATTGTGAATTGGTATAGAATTCCCTTTCTATTGAGCTTTCTTGATCTTTTCCTGAGATAGGTAAAGGCTCATTTCTTCTTTCAACTTCAATTCTTATTCTAATTTGCCAGGCACTGTGCTAGACAGTGGAGGATGTGAGTATATATTTTCCATTATCTGATACGTCATGTAAAACCTGCTTCTTCTTGATCTTTGATTAGAGAATGGTTTGTCTAGATTTTGCAACTGTAATAATACCTTGGTATTCTAGAGCATTGTTGTTATAGACAACACTCAAGTTCATATTGATAACACTTTTCACAATTGAGTTGAGTTGGTTTAATGAGAATTCTTCCTTTCTGATTTTTTGGGGGCTTCTTTCTGATATTATTTCCTCCTTTCTAGTTGAGGAACCCTCTTAAAAAATGGAATCTTATTAGCAGATCAATGAGTTGGCTCACTAAGTTAGGATTCTAATTAGCCTTAGGATTTGCCTTGAGTTCTGTTATAGAATTTTTCTGATTTACTTAAATCAAGGACTTTGTTATAGACTTTTCTTTTGTTACCTTTCACTGAAAACTTTAATATTTTTGTCAGCCTATTTCAAATTGGGCCATAGGATCTGAATTAGAGGCCTAAAGTTAAAATTGATCAATACCTAAGCAGAACATTTTAAACATGCTCTCTTAAAATGCATTAAAGATCAGCACTGTCATAATTTCATGTCTTTCATTCAAAACACATTGACTGAACCTAAAGAGATAAATAAAGCACTGTCTTTGCCACCAAGACACTCATTGTTTAGAGGATGTGGGAAGTCATGTACATAGGTAATACATCATATAAATTATATATATATAAATTAGCTTTTGGGCTAAATACCTAAGGTCTTTGGAATGTAGGCTCTGGAAACGTGGTTGCTACATAAGACATCCCTTCCCACATGAAGGAACGATTGTTCTTGCAGATGGCTAATATTCTCAACCTGCATATGCAGAAACATTTCCCAAGGTCTCCTAGCACAGAACAACTAGAATTAGAAAAACCATTTATCACCACAGATAAATGATTTTAGACCTTAATGTCAACCATTTCCAATAAAAAATAAAAATGAGATATTAATTCTAAATTTAGGCCAAGCTTCATTATTTTAGGGAAAAATGTATTACACTATAGTTTTATAATCTCCACTCCCACAGAGAGTGTGTGCAAGTGTGTACTCACTCAGCTTTAAACATCGCTTTCGTGCATACCCAGATCCTATCTCCATCCACTCTTACCTTCCCTTTTGAGCTCGAGGTCCAGATTTCCAAGTGGAAACTTCAGACTCTCAACATGTCTCCTGTAGGGGATACAGCCCAGGTTTTTGTGTCAGAGTGAAATGTGTTTAAATTTGGCAGACAGACATGTTGTCTTATTTCCAGGATTTCTTCTCTTGCATTTTTAAATTGACTAGAACTTCCAGAATAAAATGGAATAGAGGCATTCTGTGTCTTTCTGGATTTTATTGATAATTCTATTAGTGCTTCACTATTAGCACTGAGTGCCATTTCTGTTCTATTAGTAACATTGTGGCTATTCACTAAAATTAATATTTTTTAGTAATGCTGAAAAAGTGCTTTGCTAGTTTATTTAGTTTTTAAAAAAATCAGTAATGAATGTTAAAAAATGTTCAAATGTCTTTTTGGCCGTTGAACACCATGATCATATTTTTTCTCACTTGATTTATGGATATATTAAATTATACTCACATACTTCCTAATATTAAATTATCCTTGCATTCCTGGTAGAATGCAATATGATACAATATGATACATATGGTACAATATGATCACAGCCAATTATTTCTTTAATATATCTTTAGAGTCAATGTATTATTAGTATTTTATTTAGGATGTTTGCATTTATATTAGTAAGATGATTGCTCTATGTCAATCTTATAAAATTATTTGAGAAGACATCTATTTCTTTCTGTAGTTGGAAATGTTTATATGGCATAGGAGTTATCAGTACTTTGAGATTTAAAACATTTTGTTTATGAAATCATTTCAGCCTAACATTTTTGTGTGAAATAATTTTTGGATACTTTTTCAAGTTTCTTCCATCATTATTCCTGTGTTCAAATTTCTTGCTTCTTGATGGCCACACTTATTAACATGACTCAAGCATTACAAAAGTGATCTATGGAACCAAAAAAAATTTGTGCCCATGTAACATTTTGAAATGGAAAAATGGTTTTTATCTATACTTACAATAATAATAAATTTACAAAAAAAACCTAAAAAAACCCTCACCTGTCTGTCCTTAAAGTTCATAGAATGTGTTTTTAATCTATTTATTTGTTCTTGCTGATAGTAAGAAATTCTCAATTATATTCATTTCATAAACCACATATATCAAGTCTCATTAGTTGAGAGTCACACCTCAAGCCGAATTAAGGGTAGGTATATAGTTCATCAGTATAAATGCAGTTGATTGTGTTAGGGACTTTTTAAGAACAATGAAATATGATGGTAGATATTCAGAGGGTTTGATTTAAAAATGAAATGCCGCATATTAATACATGGTATTAATAATAATGATAAACATATTAGACATATAAATGTGATGCCATTGGTGATCATGCTTAGCTTTATTTAGTAGCCATCTTTTACTTCTGCAAAATCATTCAATAACTGGTACACACACACACACACACCTCTGAGGCTCAAGAAACTGCATATAGAAAGAATATTGCTTAACACCATCAGATGTCTGCAAATATAAACAAAGTTCAAGCTCTTGAAATGTATTTTTCTATTTTCACATCTCATTACAGGAAGCACATTCTTTAATTGAGAAGAGCGAAGCAGAACAAAATGCCCTGTATTCATATCAGAAATATTTGGAAAGCTCAAAAAGAAAGAAAAGCAGAATCCCTCCTCCACCCATCCTGCTATCCCGAACTCATTGTTCTGTGACACTCAAACCTGCTCCATTTATTTCGGATGTCATGGTACAGTCTCCATTATGATCTTAGCCTCATGCAAAGCAACATAAATACTTTTATGACTATAGTGATTTATAATGTTATTGCATTTAGGACGTAAATAGTCTTATTTATAAGCGCTGAACACTGGATTAGTATTCTATTGTCTTACCTATACTTAGTTTCTTCATGACATTTTGTCCTTTATGCAATTTGTGGTATGCTCTGTATAGCATTGCTATACCCAAATATATGATCAGGAGGAACAATAGAGAAGCATTTCCCTCTAAGTGTCTTTGTCACCATGACACAGTCATATGCTGAAGTCCTTGTGTGCTCAAGATGGCCTCCCTTGAAGTGGATCGGACATTTGAAGAGGATAGAAGTTATTCTCAGGGCCACAACAAAGATGAGGCAGCAGAGTGTGGAAATTTGGAGGTGATGAATTTAGAGGTTCCGCCCAAAATTCTTCCAAGTAGATATGGATTCTTTTCATTCAGACAAAGGGCAATTCCAACCATATTATAAATCATAAATCTTTGTGTATTTATTAAAGGATAAACTTTTTCTCCCATTCCTGATGCCTTAGAACTTGGCCTCAATGTGACTAAAACTTGAGATTTCATTTCCTCACAATAATTTGGTTCCATCTAATTTATATTTTAAATATTACATTTTCTTCTTTTAGGTTATCAACACCATGCTCTTTGATGTTATATAAAAATGAAGTTTCATCTTTGATTCTCTTTAGGATCTTATGCTTGAATTTACATGAACCTAGTATAGTGGAAGGAACACAGGCTTTGAAGTCAGACAGATTGAGGCTTAAAATTCTAGCTTGACCATTTACTAGCAGTATGACCTTAGGAAGGCTAAATACATTTTCTGAGAGGTTTTTTTTTTTTTTTCCTTTTCATTTGTAAACTGTTTACTGTGAAAATTAAATGAGATGATGTGTATAATATTTTTGGCACATGAACTGATGTCTCTCCACTCCTTGTATTAAACATGTGTAGTAAAGTTTATTCAACACAGGTAATCAAGTTATATATATGAATATGTTATGTGATGATATTTTTCATACTGTCTGTATAATTTGTCAAGCTCTGTGCAAAGTTATTGATGTATAAAGGTAAAATGTGGTTCCATTCTTTGAGGGGCTTCAGAAGAATGGAAGATGAGCATCAGTGAGAAGTAATACCACCTTCATGATGCTTTATCATTGGGAGAATAGAAGTAACATTCATCTTACCCCTGTGTTATAATAAATGTGTTATTACTATTGCTGGCAATTTTAAAGTTCAACTTTGGATTTCTTTTGAATCTGTTTAAGAAAAGAGCTTTACTTATTTTGGAAAATTAGTACAAAACTAAGATTGGATGATTTACTAAGAGTTTTTCTTTGTTTTTATTGAAACATTTTGGTTTATTTAACCAAAATCTTATTTTTTATGTATTTCAATTTGGTGACTATTTTATTTCATAATTCTTGGAAATTGGAAGACATAAGTGTTCTATATTTGACCTGTAGTTTTAGGACTTATTAAGTAGCACATTATATTAAGTTTTATTGTGCATTAGTTATGTTATACATTAGGAGAGTTCCAGATCATCACCTTCTGTTACCTACTTATCAGCACTAGGTGGTGCTATGGGATTGAAGAAGTTTTCTTGTTTAAGGCTTCAGCCATCTTTTGTCTTATCCAAAGCTCTTATTAAGACATTCCTTTCATTAAAATCTGTTTTTATAGTTGAAAGTGCTGACGTTATTTACATTTTATATAAACTCTTCTAAAGTTAATAGTGATTTGTTCGTGGTATTTCTACTCTTACACACAGATTCTAATTACACATTGCTTCTTAGAGTCATCCAAACTGAGACATTTTCATCTATAGAACAAAATCAAAATATAAAGTCTGCTTGTAAAAATGCTTTTAGAGATAATTTTACCCTCAAAATTCTGGGTTTATATATTAGAACTTGGAGCAATAATGATCTGAGTCATACAACAAGTTCTATTTGCCTTTTTTTTTTCCCCTATGAAAAATGGTACTCTTTTTGCATGGTTAATTAAGGGAAGTTAGCTTTGAATTTTTTTCTGAGATTCATCTGATGTTTCCCTTGGCCTCCAGCTTCCAGGTTCTTTCAGTGTTCTCCCTGTCCTTCTTGCCTTTGACTAGTGCTCTTTGGTCAGTTGTGTATATCACAACCACCTGAGACATTTTCTTTGGCACTACAAAGGTTCAGATACTTGGACCAGAAATTTTAATTCACTGAAGCTAGGCAGGCTTGGGATCTGTAACTTAAGAAAATGGTTGATTCTGTACAATCTGTATTTTGAAGAAGTGATTCTGGAGCAAAGGCAGGGTTGAGAGCCACTCATGTAGGTTAGACACCCTTAGGATTTTTCTGTTGACCTGGAGGGACATGGAGGGAGGAGTAGTAGGCAGAAACTGTAAGAGGCATTTGCTTTTTAGAGACAATTATATTTTCCCTTCTTTCCATCTTCTCTTGTAGTTTAGGAGTTGCCTCTGGGAAAAAGGAAATGCCACAGTGATGACCACCCACAAACCCAACAGTGTGGCTGGTTGATAAAGCTGCTTTTTTGGGGATCAACTCTCTCTCTTTTCCCTTACAGTGAGAACAGATCATTCTCATAATGAATCTCCATTATTTTGACATTTTGGTAGAAGGACCACTGTCTATTTAATCAACTTTAAGTTTGGTTGTTTCTGTGAGGTTTGCGTTTTATGTTTGGTTTATATTTAAAAATTGTCAAAGTATTATCATGTTTCAGAAAATTTATAAACTGGAGAAAAAAATTATGTATCATCTACCCATCATCATTTTACTATCTGAACCCCACCACTATTCTTAGTTAGGGGCATTTTCTTCCAGGCTTTTTCATATGTATTTTTACATTTTATTTAAAATACTACAAGTTAGTATCTTGCTTCTTTTTCCACTTGCTATTTGACATATTACAAAAATATGAAAATCATTTCAGTGTTGATCTTTTTTTCCATCAAGATTAAGTCAACTCCTGCCACTATCTGTTTGATCTTGGGCAAAGTTCTTTACTCTCTCTGCATCTCCATTTCCTGTGAAGCAAAATGTCAACAGTAATCCCATCTCATAGGGATGTTGTGCATACTAGAAAGTATCTGTAAATATCCTAACAATACTTAGCACACAGGAACTGCTTAGTTAATAGTAGTTAAAATAATTAATAATAAATAATATTTTAGTATGAAATAAATAATATTTTAGATTAAACCACAGTATATTTGTAAACTTGGATTTCATGTTTTAAACTTGAATATTACAGTTTTATTTAGAAAAGTATTCCTTTTTTAAAATTAAAAAGCGGTCTTGGGGTCTTGGAATGTGGCCCAGGGTCTCAAACTCCTGGGCTCAAGCAATCGTCCCACCTCAGCTTCCCAAAGTACGGGGATTACAGGTGTAAGCCATTGTGCCCGGTCTAGAAAAGTATTACTTTTGCTACATTGACGTAAAAAAAAAAAAATAGAATGCCTTTTAAACAGACTACAGGTGATGGGCTTATCTCTCTCCTTGGCAGGTCTCCTGGTACTGCATTTTGGGCTGTAAAGCAGAAGGAAGTTATGGAAAAGTACGACTAAATGATAATCATCTCCCAAATTCAGGAGAAGCGGTATGTTGACTTAAATGTCAGGAAATTTTAGCAAAGCCTTGGTAATGACAATTAAATGTTTTTTTTTCATATGAAGTCATTATTTTAGTTAATTTCTCTAATTCAACTTGAGTCACAATAGTGAAAGAAAAGATTTTACATATAAAGTTTGCTTAATTATATTTAAGTCACATTGTTTTAAGTTTCCAAGTTTAACTTGAAATATATTTTGTTAATAGATACCAGCTGATGGTAAAAGCATTTTTGAAGTGAAAGGTTTAGAAACCAATGAAAAATACGTATTTGCAGTTGCTGCCTATTCTTCTAATGGAAAACTTGTTGGTGGTGCTATTGGGGAAACAACTAAACCAATTCTGATTTACCCACCTCTTTCTGCTATTACTGCTCGGATGTTCCTGACACAGGTAGAAGAGATTTCTGCTAATTTTTTCCACTGTGTTGTTTTCTTTTAAGCAGTTACTAGGTAATTTCTGATGGGGAAGAAAATCACAGCAGATATTCTAAAGCTCCTGTAATACATATTTCTATTATTACAATTTAGTCTCAAAATATGAATCATTCATTCTCTTATTAGTGAATTTTTTTACAGTGATATTTTTCCTGGATTACAAATGTAACACATTAATTTTAGAAATTTTGGAAGATATTGAAATGCATAACAAAGAAAATAAATGTTATCTGTTTTTCTATCATCCAGCATAGTAGTTCTTACCCTGGGAAATTTTGTCAATAGCTGGGGAAATTTTTTGTTGTCATAACCTAGCAAGGTGCTACTGGCATCTAGTGAGTAGAGGCCAGGGATGCTGATAAACACCCTACAATGTAGCAGCTAATCCCCCATAACAAAGAATTATCCAGCATAAAATGTCAATAGTGCCAAGGTTGAGAAACCCTGATCCAGATGTATCCTTTTATGTTTGATGTGTCTATCTGCTTATCTAGCTGTCTAGATACATACACTTATGTATGTATATATGCTTATATATATACATGCACATATATGTATATGAATTTATGTATAATGTATAACTTTAAACATAGTATACATATTATTTTACAGCCTAATATTTTTATTTAATATATAATTGACATTTTTCCATTCCATTAAGTATTCTTCCAAAACATAATTTTTAATGGCTCTATGGCATTGACTCTTATGGATATATCGTAGTTTATTTAATAATTCTCCATTGTTGGACATTTAGATACTTTCTAGTCTTTTGGTAATATAAACAAAGCCATGATGCACACCTTAATATCTAAATATTTACCTGACCCATGATTACTTTCTGAGGATAAATTCATAGAAGGGAAATTTCTGGGTAAATAGGGACAGACAGACCTAAGTTCAAACTCTAGCTCCTCACACTAGCCATGTGATATGGGACAAGTAATTTTCATCCATGAAGTGTGAACAATAATAGTAACTACCTCCCAAAAGTTTCATGATTATTAAATGGAATTAGGCATGTCAGATATTTCACTGTAGCACTTATCACATAGTAGGCACTGAATAAATAGTATTATTGTTTTTAGTTATGCATATATACATGAATTAACATTTTTGCTGAAATAGCTGTTGCCTGACTTTTAAAACATGTCACTTGTGAAGCAGACACTAGAAAGAATGACTCATTGACCTAGGTCTTAAGCATCTAGTTTTAAGCCTATTGTTGGCTGTAGAGCTGATGGCTATTCTCCATTTTTATTATATTCCTATTATGCTAATTTTTCTCTTAATAGTTGATTAGTATTATAAGCTAGAATCTTAGTGGCATTTTATATTATCATATTTTTCAAAGAAAATTAAATTGAGAGAATTGCTAGGATTTGTCTAGCATTGGTTTAGCATGTCATATTGGCTCATGGTTTTCTGATATTTTGATGTCTTTGGAATCTAATATATTCCCTAATTTGCAGTGATAGAGTTATTGTGAGGAACTGAATATTTCATTCAGGCCTAATTTTTCTCCAGGGAGTGGTTTGACTCTTGGGCTCCATTTGGCAGAACTTTCATTGAAAGTTAATAAAACTAAGTGCAAGCCAAACTGCTGGGATAATGAGAGTGTCGTGAAGTAATGACCCGTGTTTCTTTATTGATACTATATTTGCAGTTCTATAGTTCATTTATGAGCTTTCTCTTGCATAATGTTAAGTGGCTAAAGCAAAACTTTCTCACTTATTTAAACTTCCTTAATTTACAACTTAAGTTTAAGCTTTTAAGTTTTAGCAAGTTAACATACCTTTATTTTTGTAAGTTCAATCTAATTTTCATGAGAATGGTTAGTTTTTAGTTTCAGGACAATTCTGTTTTTTGAAACATATTATTATAAATATTTTACAGTAAAGTATGGAGATATTTCACTAAATGCCTATGATTAACTTGGCTTTTGGAATTTTAGGTTATATTCAGCATTATCCTATAAACATTTATAAAGTCAAGTGTGCCTTTACTGGGTTTCTCTAAATGTAGGATATTAATTTAGTCTATCTGGAAATTTTTTTGAGCAAGTTTTCTGAATTATATATCTTCTATAGCTATTTTTCTCTTCTTTTTTGGCCTCATTTCTTTTTCTTCTTCCTCTTAAGTAGAAAATGGCTAGGTAATATGAAGTGAATGTAGAAAACTAGAACTCTGTGAGCAGGATTCTAATCTTGACCTTAGAGGTTATGATTTCAGGCAAATTGATTGGTCTCAATTTCCCTATCTGTAAAATGGATATAAGACCAAATGAACTACCAAATCCAATAGTGGGCACAATGGCTTGTTGAGATAAGAAAATGGGGAATATCATTTATTAAAAAACCACCATGTACCAGGCATTTAAAATTCATTATTCCATTTATTACAATAACTCTGTGAGGTGGTATGATTACTCTCATTTTATAATTGAAGAAACTGAAATTAATTTAATCCTTCCTCTGCCAATCCCATTATATCCCAGCAAGGCTGTCTCAGGGAGAGTAAGTAATGTACCCAAGGTTACTTGGGTAGCAGATGGTAAGCCTGACACTTGGACCAGCCCATGACTTTCTACTGCTCTGTGTCCAGGAAGTCATATGTTGGACACCTAACATGTGCCAATCCTTTTAGAGCCTTTGTCTCTCTTATTTATTTTTAACTGGCGCTTTGCTCCCTGTCTTTTCTTTAGCTCATTTCTCTTCCCCTTGACTGTTTTCATCTCTTTCTCTATCATTTTTTTTTTTTTTAATTCTTTCCTGGGTTGGTGTTGATCAACCAGTCTTTGTGATCAGTATTGGCAAGTCAGCAATCACAATGGTGGTGGACGAAAGGGAAGTGAAGTGCATACATTTTTCCCATTTCATATATGAATTCAATAAAACTCTTTGATTAATAAAGGTTTACCTTTTGTCTACAATTATTCACATTATAAAATATTAATAATTACAGGTAAAAGATAATCATCCCTTTTTCTTAAGCTCTTTCTTCTTCTCCCTCTTGTCTTCTAACTGAATATTATCACTCTCTCCACTCATCTAGTTATAGATGAATTATTTACTCAGTGTCTATTTTGTGCCGGATTCTATGTTAGATGTCATCTCTTCTAACTTTGAAATATCTTTTTTATCAATCTTATTACCACAACAGTAAACTAGTTTAGATAATTTTGATTTATGGTTTCAGTTAAGATTCTGATTGCAAGTAGAGGGATCAGCGTGGCTTGGAGTAATGCAGCTAGGCCCTAGGAGGGCTACAGAGTCCAGGCAGCTTGAGGTCTCGTACCCTTGGTTCTCTCTGTACGTTTGCTTTGTTGTATTCTCTCTAACGATAGGCTTTCTTTACTTCTCCATTTTTGGAGGAAAAATGGCAGTTCCTAAATTTTTATATATCTTTCAATTTTAGCTATAAACACACTGTGGTGATTTCCACTCTTGGACCTTTTTCAGATTCTGTTTAAACTTGTGCCGACCTTAATCTTAGAGTTCAACTCAAGCCCTGCCTTCTCCTGAAAGTTTTTATTTCTCCTTTCCCAAAGCCTCCACAATTATAATGTTATTCTTTGTAGTTTTTCTGTGATTTCATGTGTTTTATGCCTTTAAATTGATTCCAATTTCATGGAGTATGAGACCACCTCTAAGCTTTGAAGAATCTTTCCCTACGGTGCTTAGCACAGAGGAGAAACTTCAGAAAGCTTACTGGTTGGTTGATCTTAAGTACCCATTTTGCAGATTTGAAAAGTTTTGGCCCTGTAAGTTATTCCCTTGAGCAAAAACTATTCTAGTAACGTGTCATTTACATGCTTAATTCAATGAATTTATTTATAGTTTATATCCTATCTGCTTCAATAAAGGATTTGAAGTAGCACATAACTCATTTGGGGAGATTTTGTATTGTTATATACATAGTTAAATAGAATGAATTTTAGAAACCTCTTTAAAGAAATGTACTGTACCAAAAGAAATAGAGAAGCTGATGATTTTTTTCTCCTGAGCTTTACTAGTGAAATCATTTATTTTGTATTATGTTAAATTTGTTAAACTTAAAATGTATCATGGCTTCTTGGAAAGCTTCTCTGTTTTATTCTTTACTCTTTTTAGTTGTGAACTTTTTATTGCACAAAAGCTCTAAAAGTGTCAGTCAGAACCAGAAAAGAATAAGGTATATTTCATATATTGGGTTTGGGAAATCTGATTGTTTCTCTTGGAACAGATTGTTCATTATAACAGTATCTATAATAAATGGAGTGCACTGCGGAGATAGATGGAAATGAAATTAATTTGGCTCAGATGTGATCTTTGTTTTGCTTATGAGGATTTGAAACATCCTTACAGAGTTTCAAATTTCCATGCAATTTAAAAATAAAAGAGATTTTAAAAATGTGCCTGTCTCCCTTGCCGGTGGCCAGCGTTACATTACTATGGCACTGTAGAACAGAAAAGCAAATGTGAACAACTGTATATGAAATTAGTGTGTGATAGGACCTTATAAGAATTAGTGCTTAAAATATACATTTCATAAACAAAAATATTGCTTAACATGCTTTTTGTTGTAGGTTGCCTATCAGCTTGGTAACTATGAATTGGCTAAGAAAGTTTTCTCACCAGTTTGGGATTATTTCGTTGCTTCACCACTTCAGGATGAACAATCTGTTATTAGTTTAAACAATACAATGACTATTACACAGAGAAGGTAATTATAAATATTCTTTTAAAATGTTAATTTGCTTATTGAAAATATAGATGTTGGGTGTGAAGCTTAGAATTAATTCATTTTCAATTTCATGTTAAGATAGTTCATATAAAACTGTTTCTAACAAGAATTATAATAAGAACATACATTCCAAGGTCTCATGTCCTAGTTAGAAACTTTCTTGCTAGAGTCAGAAAAAAATATCAGAGGCATAAGGATGAAGGTTTAAAATAAAAATGCCAAATACTAACCAAAGAAATATCAGTTATACCAGGAAACACGAATATGCATTGGGGACTTTTTTATATATCTTGGGGTTAAGGTTAGAGTCTGAGAGGTAGACTGTGAGGGGAAGAAAGCTTTCCTTTGCTTGAAGAGGCTTCCGGGGTTAGATCACTGGCAACTGCAAGTAGGCTAGTAGAAGCCATATAAAACTACAAGCCATCCCATCTTTACTGCCATTTTCCTTAAAAGAACAAAGTTTAAGAGCAGCCTCAGAAATGAGCATTAGTGTGATTTCAAGCTGCCTTAACAAGTTAAAAAACAACAAGAATCTCCCTCACCTGCTTGTTAATGCCTGAAAGATTTTACATACGAAGACAAAACCAGCCAGGCACAGTGGCTCACGCCTATAATCCCAGCAACTTGGGAGGCTCAGGCAGGAGGATCACTTGAGCCTAGGAGTTTGCAGGCTGCAGTGAGCTATGCTTACACCACTGCACTCTAGCCTGGGCAACAGAGCAAGACCCCCTTCATTCTTCAATCAAAGATAATGGGCTTAAAAATGCAAATATCGGTTGAGGCAAAGCATTGATAATGTTTATTTACATTAAAAGTATAGTTCATTCAATTAAACAAATATAGACTTAGCATTTACTATGTACAAGGATGCTAGGTAAGAGCTAGATTTGAGAGACATTTTGGAGGAGGAAGAGAGAGGTCTTGGATTTTGTGTGACTTGTGGGCATAAGAGAGAGAAAGGGGTGAAAAGTGACTGGGATTTCTAGTGTTAACTGCCTTGGAAGTCTATGACATTTACTAAGGATACAGGAGAGATGGAACAAGTTTTTGGAGAAAGGTAATCAATTTTATTGGGGATATCTTGAGTTGGTTTTCCAGCAGGATGCCTTTGTGGATATCAGTTGGCAGTAGGTTTATTTATTTAGTGCTGACTCTCAAGAAAGAGTCAAGGCTAAAGATAGAGATTTAGAAATTGTTCATTGAGGTCATCATTAAAATATTGAAAATGAGTGATATTTTCCATGGAATGACTGTTTAGTAGAAAAGATTGAAAGCTGGAAATGAAGCCTGCACATTGCTTACACGTAAGGGGCAGAAGCAAGAGATAAAACCAAGGAAAGGGATTGAAAGGGAGCTGTCCAGGAACTGAGGGTCCAGGGAAGTGCATTGCCAAGGGAAGCAAAGGTATCACCGAAGAGGGACTGGTCAGTGATATTAAATGCTAGTGCAAAGTCAGGAAGAGCAGTTGCTCAATAAAATGCTACAGGGAGGTTGAGTAGAGTAAAAACAAAGTAGAGATTTTTAGAGTTGGCTATTAGGAGGCCATTGGTAAATTCAAGAGAACCACTTTTGTGGCCTGATAGTCCAGAACCATTTCGCAATTGGCTAAAGAAAAAATGAAAATGAAAAATCCTAAGAAGCAAAGACCACTCATGAAGTTTGGTGGTAAAAAGAAGCGGAAAGCAGGCAGAAACTTGAAGGTAAGACTTAAGGAAAAAATTCTGGAGGGTAAAGGGAAAGGAGCAATAGAGAGGGAGAGACTGAAAATAAAAGAAAATACAGGTGATGATAACACTATGGTGGCAGAGCCAGGAGGTTATAAGAGTGCATGGGGTAGAGAGTGGAGGATTTAGAACATTTTCAGTGGGCAGTGTGAACAAGATGTTAGTGATACATGGAAGTGTTGCTGAAAGCAGTAATGACTCAGTTGATGTCATCTAACATGTATTCATAGTAAAGCCCAGCTCCTTGTGGCTAAGGCTGCATTTGATTCATCTTTATATCCTAGGGGCTAGAACAGTGTCTTATACGTAGTAGACATTCAGCAAATGCTGGTTTGAATGAAAGAAAGAATGACTGAGTAAAATAAATAAGTGAATAAGTGATTGATCATTGTGGCGGGGATAGAGAAAGGTTGGACAGTGACATTTATGCAAGGTCAGACAAATTGATTATTGCATAAAATAAAGAGATAAAGAGATGACAGAACCTAATGTGCTAGAAGGGTCACCGTTGAAAAGACTGACCACAGTCTGAGGTGGGTGGGGAAGGAAATGGAGCCAGGAGGTGACAGCCTGGACTAGTTGCATGTGTCAAGGTGCTGAAGGTCATCATGATTTACAAAGAGAAAGTTTGGTATGAGTTGCAGGAGTGGGAGAATAAAATTATCTTGGTAAAGATAATTTCAGAGTTGAACATGGTGGTGAAAAGGATCATCTTCAAGTGTGGATTACTTTCCTGTTTTATAGGGATAGAGGTTATGGAGAGTAGATAGACCTGAAGCTTAAAAGGGAGGGAAGGTTTGTCATCACGTAAGGCAAAGGGCAAGGGAGGGGTGCCGGACACAAAGAAGGAAGACTACAGATTACACAGCTTTGCCAATGGTTGGCACTGTTGACTACAATTTAAAAAAGACAATTAGAAATAATACAAGAGTTAAGACTCTCTTTCTCTATTTTTAAAGGTGGCTGAGTTTGCTATTAATGACCCACATTTCCAGAAAGTTCATTAATTAAAAATTAGGCCTATTTTCCAACCTTCTATGATTTCCTTATGTTGATAGAGAAGAACTTTATATATTAGAATCAGAAAACTTTTCCACTAGTTAATTTAATGTATCTGTGACAGAATATTTCAGCACTTTGATTTTATTAGTTGTGAACTTGTTAAGGATGGTCTTTAATTTTACCATAAACAGCTGTGCAAGAATAGCTATTCCACACATCTTTGTGGCTTTCTTGGGATCATTGTGTAGATGTTGAGAAAAAATCAATCTAAAAAGTGAGTTCGCATGCTAAATCATTTTATATTTATACCTGTAATATCATTTACTTCCTTTTTCAGATTACATTCAGATGTTCTGGGAGAGACTTCTTCAATCCTTTTATACCTTTTTCTTAGGAATATTTTTGTAACAAGTGACATTAAAATTAAAGAAGAAAATCTTTTCTGTGATAATATTAAAGGCAATGAGATTTTCCCCTCTCAACAAGTAAGTGAATTAAAGTGACTAAAAACATGTCAGATTCACCATATTTGTTTCTTGATGTTTCAAGGTCATGTTCTTTTGGGATTGCATATTCTGTCTTGTGCATGGACTGAGAGGCCATTGTATGACTGTGCTTCTTTATTGGATATTGCATATAGATTTCACAGGCCTGAGTTCATGTTTGTTTTTTCTCTTCTTTTCAATTTATCTGTTTTCCCCTGTGTACAAAAGTAGTATGCATTTCAGACATTCAAAAATGTATCATGAAGTGAAACCCATTGTCATCCTATTACCTCTAAGAATACCACAATTTTGTTTTTATATGGTTTCTCTAATTTTAAAAAATATACATAGACTAAGCTGTTATTATTTACGAAAATGAGATCACAATCTTGTGTTTCTACAACTTGCCTTTTTAACACTTTTATATTATATCTTGGACATATTTTTATGGTGGTATATATCAATCTGCTGCATTCTTTTTCATTATAATATTGTATTCATGTACAGAGATAGGTTTTTAACCTATCTTTTATTGATAGATTCTCAGATTGCTTATAAATATCTGCAACCCTATCATGCTCTTGCTTTGGGTAATAATTCTACATTATTTTTTTATTCCTGTTTGAAGTTCACTCTTCTTTCTGTCTTTCTTTACTTGTCTCAGATATGGAGAATTTAGTCCTCTGTTTTCTTTTTTTTTTTAAGTTGCTTTTTCCTACCCATCCATTTATTTATTAATCAGTTAACCAGTAAGTTGTTACATGAGACCGTGCCAGTTTCTGGGGATATGAAAATGAAAATAACATTACTCTGCCCAAGACAAGTTCACTGTTCCCTACAGCTCAAGCACTCACAATTTTCAGCCTGTTCCTACTATATTGCATTCAGTTTCTTCTTTCAGCATATTTGATGTGAAAATAAAGACAATTTTAAGGTACTTCAGTGAATTCCAGAATGCTAGACTGCCATTCTAGTCAAAACTGACTGTATAGAAATTTCTTGGGGTTGCTGCTCAGTTTTCTTTGTATATAATCTTGAATATATATATATAGAAAAATAACAAAATCTTTCCCCAGGAATGAGGAAGAAGGAGTAAGAATGTTTTCTTATTCTTTCAAAGTGGCACTTAATCTTAAAACCCTAACTTTATATTTTACTATCATTTTTATTTAAATAGCAAAGGCATAAGTAGCAAAAGTATAGCAGAAGATTAGTTTGCTTTACTGAAAACTTACCATTTTCTCATAAATCAAAAGGGAAATGGAAATATGTTAATCAAGTGAGGGCAATATCACAATATTAATGTTATAATATGATATCATATAATATTTATTAAAAATAAAATGTTATATTTTAATTATTAATACTTGTTCAGATTTGTTTTTGATTTTCTTTAACATAAAAATATAGCAAAGATTTTATCTTAACAATAAAAAAATGGTACTTTTTTATTATTTGTGGTACTTGCATTGTTTTACTAAAAAATTCTGAAGTTTAATTCTAAGATTATGCTGTCTCTATGTAACAATATCTGTATGTATTGGAGAGTTAGATTTGCTTCTGAATTTAGATTTTCTTCTAACAAACATTCACATTGTTGTTAAGCCAAAAGGATCATATTTTCTATCTTTTATTCTTCTTAGAGACACAAGTTAAGCACCTGATGTTTAATTTGAAAACAATGCCTGTTTCTTTACAGATTGCTAGACTGGTTGAATGTGAGAGAATATTAGTGGCATTGGAACTTAGCAACTTTCTAAATGATTCCAGTTATGCCCTTCAAGCTGTGACTCAATGTTATGGTCTCCTTGCTCCTATAATCTATCACAATATTGTTTTGGTACCTGTTGTACAGGTAAGGATATTTCTCCTACCCCCCCAAATAAGGGTATTTTTATAAAGGCAACTCAACAATTCATATTGCAAAAGCATTTATATCTCTTATAAAGTACAAATAGGTCAAGAACAAGTAGTGTGAAATTTTATGAGTTAACTGAAAAATATTTTAATAATTTATATGTCTGGGCAAACATAAATAAGGGCATAAAATGTGTTTCTTTGAAAACATTCAGCCCCAAGCTGTCTATATTTAAATATTGGCAATTTGCTTTTTAAGTTTTTAAACTTATTTCAATTTTTATGTTCTTATACTGTTCGAAACAGCATTTATTTAAAGCATATTTATTTATGCTTTATTTATTTAAAGCATACTGTTAAATCCATCATCTGGTGAAATGACCAGACGACCCAGGAAAAAATATTTGGTGTCTTGGTAATAGAGGAATTAGGATTTATGGAAAAAGGGTAGGTGAGACCTAGCTGAAGGGATTGTATCAGTTGTCCATGCTTCTTAACAGATCACCATAAACTTTGTGGCTTAAAAGGACACCCATTTACTATCTCATAGTTTCTACGGGTCAGGATATGGGTTAGCTGGGTCTTCTGTTTAGGATCTTATCAGGTTGAAATCAAGGTGTTGGCCAGGCCTGTGATTTCATGTGAGGCTCAAGGTCCTTTTCCAAGTTCACCTGTAGTTGAGAGAATTCATTTCCTTGAGGCTATCCAGTAGGAAGTCATTAGCTCCTAAAGGCCAACTCCCAATTCCCTGACACATGGCCTTTCCTACAACATGGCAGTTTGCTTCTTCAAGACCAGCAGGAGAGTCTCCTGCAGTATGCTGTGAGGAATCTAACCATGAGAGCCATGAACTCATGGCATTCACAGACCACACCCACACTCAAGGGGAAGGGATTATGCAGGGCTCATAAACCGGGGGGGAGGAACCTTGGGGACTATCTTAGAATTCTACCTGCCACAAGGAAGTAGTAAGAGAAATAAGATTTTGCTGCTGAGACTTGCAGAAAGTTATCATCATCATTATTATTATTTTTTATTTCAGAGTATTATGAGGGTACAAACTTTTTGGTTACATTTTATGTCTTTGCCTCACCCAAGCAAGGGTTAGAGGCATGCCCTTCCCCTCTACAATGCTCACCGTGTCGTTTAGTTATCACCATCATTGTTGTCATTGTCATCATCATCACCATGAACACAGTTGTTGAGAACCAAGAAGATGTGAGTGAACTTGTGAAAAGTCTAAAGATTTTCATTTCACTATTAAGAAAACTAACCAGACAGCTTAAGTAACTTAACAAGCATTCACCTTGAAGGGGCTCTACTGGAGCACAGATGCTTTTCCTTCTCCCACAATCCCCACATTTAGTAGTTCAACTGCTGAAAAGATCTCCCTCCAGAGTCTAAAATCTATACTCATAGTTAACAGCCTTCCTTGTCGATTGTAAATAGATTGGAGCAGTAGTCCCAAGTGAGGCATATGCTTCCTCCAGAACCCAAAGTCATCTACCTGGCATGATTTTTTCTTCTTAGAGGTGGGAGAGGCCAGATGTCAGACTTATTTTGGAGGGGGTATCCCAGCATCCCCCAGATATTTCATTAATGTGACAAGCCCCTGAATCTTCATAGTGTTTATTTCTACCCTTTGGAGGGCATGTATCTTACCAAGGTCTTCAATGTGCTTGCCATTTCTTGCTCCTTGGATCTGATTAACATGACATCATTGACATGGTGTGCTACTGTTTTGTTTTGAGACATGTCTGGAAAGTTCATGTCCTTTCACGCAATATTACATCAGAGGGTATGAAAGTTATTGCCTTGGGGCAGTATTCAAAATGTACACTCTTATTTGTCCAGTGTTAATGGGAACTTTTTTTGGCACTTCTTTCTGATAGGGTAGAGAAGAAAAGGTATACATATAAATGCATACCTTTTAAAATGTGCTTTAGCAAGGATACCACACTGGGAACAGCAGGTCCAATTGGTATGCAGTTAGTTGAGTTTATAGTAATCCACTGTCACCTTCTAGGGTCCCACTGATTCAGGATGCCTTGGGCTACAGCTCAGAGAATGGATTATAGCTATGAGAAAAAGCCTTAAGAAAGAAGTCTCTAATTAAAATTGTATTGTTTGGAATAAGAAAAGATCAGTGGAACACAGGGGAGAGTCCAGAAATAGGCCCCAATATGTATGAGAATGTAATATATGACAGAGTTGGCACTCCCATTCAGTAGAAAGAGAATGAACATTTTTAATAAATGCTGGTGAAACACCTGGATATTCATCTGAAAGAAAATAAAATTTCATCCCTATTTGTACTATATACAAGAAGTTCACGTGTATTAAAGACTTAAATATAAAATAAAGCAAAAATCTTTAGGAAAAAATATCTCAGGAGATGACATGTACAGTTTGGGGGAAACCTTTCAAGCCAAGATTGAACTCTTAGAAACAAGAAATCTATGTGTAACAAAAGGGATCATAACAAAGATAGTCAAAAATTTACGGATTTGGAAAAAATATCTCCAGATGTTAAGAAGGTAAGGTAAATAAATATACCAAAGAGTCTTGCAAATTGACAATAACCTGATAAAAAAATGGGCAGATGATATGAATAAACAGTTCACAAGAGAGCAAATCCAAGTGTCTGAGAAACATATGCAAAGATGCTTGAATTCTGAATGTTCATAGAAATGCATATTAAATCAACAATGTAATATCAGTGGCAAAATCGAAAAGATCTGTAACACCTATTGCTGGTGAAGACAGGGGACAAAGGCATTTTCATTCATTGATTTGGGCAATGTAAATTGTTATAAGCATTTGGATTTTGGTAAAGCAATTTTAATTAAATTAAATCTAATTTTAAACAAGATTAAAAACAGATATAACTGATATGCACAAGAACAGAGACATAGACCAATGGAATAGAACTGAGAACCCAGATATAAAACCATCCTCATATGGCCATGTAATCTTTGACAAAGCAGACAAAACATACAATGGAGAAAATAATCCTTATTCATAAATGGTACTGGGAAAATTGGATAGCCACATGTAGAAGACTGAATGAAACAGGATCTGCACCTCTCACCTCCCACGAAAAGCAACTCATGGTGGATAACAGACTTAAACCTAAGGCATGAAACTATAAGAATTCTAGAAGAAAATGTTGGAAAAACTCTTATAGACATTGGCCTAGGGAAAGAATTTATGAAGAAGACCCCAAAGGCAATCACAGCAACAACAAAAATAAATAAATGGAACCTGATCAAATTAAAAAGCTTCTGCACAGCCAAGGAAACTATCATGACAGCAAACAGACAACCTACAGAATGGGAGAAAATATTTGCATGGCACACATCCAATAAAGGGCTGATAACTAGAATCTATATAGAACTCAGGAAAATTA
>VBSM01003169.1:16222465-16306963 GCA_008086735.1 Cheirogaleus medius
GAGACGCTCTAACTGGCGGTGTTTCTCGTCCGCCATCTTGCTCCGCCCCTCGATGCCTATATCTTTTATGATGCTTATCGAAGTATGTTTTTTTAATAGTTATTTGTGTATTTATTTTATTCTTTTCACTAGTTTTCAAGTTACTTTAGATGAAGGGCTTGTCTCAGGATTGAATGTATCAATTTTATCTCAGTGTGCATTCCTTTCTACCTAATAAACAATTTAGCAATAATTATTTATAACAGTAAAATTTTATGTCTTAAAACTCACATGATTTGAATAGAACATTTTGTAATTAGGATGATATTTTAAAACTAAAATCATTTTCTAATTTTTAGATCTTGATAAAGTGTCTAGTGGTTTTGCAAGGACTACCAAATACCGTCTACTCAAAGAAAAATACTGCGAGTTTTGAAAGTGTACAGCACATGATAGCTTGTTGTATCTTCTACATAACAAAGGTATTTATCTTATTCTTTATCTAGTGTCATAAAATTTAGGAGCAGTAATGCTTTAGAAAGTCAAACTACTTTGAATCTCAGTAAGTAGAAAAGCATTTTTAGATCAAAAGCAAATGTAAAGTCTAAACATTACAGAATAGTTCAATGTGGTGTTGAACTTTTGGATGAAACTGTGGGGCTTCACAAACTAAAACTTGATGTTCTTGAAATAGTGTTTATTTTTAGGCATTCTATATGGTCACAAAGAACCCTAAAAAATTAATTATGTATTGGTTATACTGCAGTAAACCTGTGTATCATCCTGTCAGGTTGTGATCTCAGTGGCACCTGCAGGTAGAGCTGAAGTATCTTAACCCAGGACTTGAGTGTGGGTAGTGGGGCTTCGAAGATGTCCAGAGCTCAAACAGCAGGGTTATAATTGAAGGGCAGTAAGTAAAGGAAGAATGTGATAATCTCATGAAATTGGAATATAAAAACTGATGTTAGAGTTGAAGGAAAGGACACACTAGGTAGGATCTAAGGATGATTCTGAGATTGGTGTGCAGGACCCTGAACTAAACAGAGGACTAACCATAAAGACGAATTCAGACTGTACCAAGCAAGAGTGATATATCTGGAGATCTAAGCCAGGGAGAAGACATAGGCAAAAAGTGTGGTCAGAATATAAACAGGTTTTTCATTTTTGTTTCACTCTTCCATTTAACAAATATTGACTGATTACCTGTCTGTGACAGATGCTGTTTTAGGCATTTGACATATGCACAGAGAATTAGAGAGAACCTCATAGTAGCTGCAGGAGAAGAATAACTCATGGATCACATGAGCAGTTATTTGCAATGGAAAGAGAATCAATTAGCTTTAAACTTTTTATCAGCAACACTAGAAGTTAAAACACTGGAACAACATTTGTGGAACCCTGAGGGAAAAAAGACTGAAGTCCAAAAATTAATAACCAGGAAAGATATCATTCATTTGCCAGGGCAAAACAAACATTTTCAGAAGTACAGGCATTTGAAAAGTATTCTGCCCATGTACTTATCTGAGGAAAACACTTGAGGAAATACTCTATCAAATGACAATTGATTCAGAACAGAAATCCCAAGCTAGGGAGAGACAAAAAGGAGAAGAATAATGGGAGCAATGAATCTTGCAACATATGAGTTATTAAAATTAAATAGATAATAATGACGTGACTAGGACTTTGCAATATAAATACTAAGTAGGGATTCTTGAAAGAGAAGAGTCATCTTTGAAAGAGAAACTTACTAGTAACCTAGAACTAAACTTCCATCCTGTTTGGGTTGGGGGAAGATGTGAGCAGGTAAAGATTCTTGGTGCATGGTTGTGTGTTTTATGTATGTATATACACACATATAAAATACATGTAGTATAAAATTATTATGTTCTTTGAAAGAATGTATATATTTCAAGATGATTCAGAGGAATATGTAACCATGAACAGAACTTTAAAGCATAGTAAGCCTTCTAAATTGACAGGGAGAAAAAATGAACAGGGAGGAATGAGAGCGAGGAAACAGGAACAGGAAAAAAGGGAGGAAAAATGGCTAATTTGGCAAAATAAGAAGGAAAAAGGTAGTATTTAAGATGGAAGGAATAAAAGATTAAGTATATTAAGTATAAATAAAATTAAGTATATTAATCACTTCACTAACTGTGAATGAACTCAGAAGACAGAGACTGCCAGATGGGCTAAAAGGTCAGATTCAGATATATACTATTTCAAGAAACACTCCTAAAACAAGGTGATAAAACAATGGTTGAAAAATAAATGGATAGACGCAGGTACTTGGAAAATGCAAATAAAAATAAAGGGTGGCAATTTTCATATCAGAAAAAGCAGAGTACAGGGCCCAAAGCATTAATCAGGACAGAGATTCTGTTCTGAAAGATCACCCTTCTCTGCTCCTGGATGGCATCTGGTCATTCTCCAGTCTTAGGACAGGCTCATTTGTCAAGTATTAAAGATCAAGGCTCAATTAAAACAAAACTTGAATTTCTTTTACAACAGCAAGTTAAAGGAAGAAAACAGTAAAGTTATATAAAAATGCTTTGAAGGCATTTGAGCACTTTTCTCACTTAGCAACCTTTCCTAATAAAATTTCTAATAAGTTAGAGATGGAAGGAAGGTATCGAATAATGATAAAGACATTTGCCAAAATTTTACAGCAGATATACTAAATGGCAAATTTCTGAAGCTCTTTCCTTAAAAATCAGGAACAGGAAAAAGCTGCTGACTCTTTTAACGGTAAGATTCAGTCTTTTTAGAGGTTCTTTCTCATGCAATAGATAAGTATGTGAAACAATTTAATATTACCAGAAAGGAACATGCAGGCAGTCCCCAGGTTATAGACCACCTGTCTATGGCAGTCTGTACTTCCAAATGGGCTCCCAAGGCTCCCCATAAGGATAATTTATAATTAAAAAATTAATATTAATCATTTGGGAACTAGTTTCTTCTGCTCATGTAAACAAACCCACATGGCATAAGAGGTTCATTGATGCATCTTCACACCAGCGGCTGGTCTCATCATTCATGTGGTTGCTTACACACAGCATCACTTTCATCTTAACTTTTTTATTTCTTTTTGTGAGTCTGTGTCTTCCTTTATGACTGTGCCTCCAAAGCTAAAGTCTATTGCAAGTCCAGGTGAGCCTGCAGCGAAGAGAAAGGTGGTTATGGTGGAAACAAAAGTAGAAATAATTAAGCTTTGAGAGAAAGGCCAGACACCATCATTCACTGGGAAAACATTAGGCTTCAGTTGCTCTACTATCGGAACAATTATAATATAAAGGATCAAGTGAGAATACTGGAACATAGGAAAGGTAGTGCTCCAATGAAAGCATCAATTATTGCTAAGCAGTGTAGTGGATTAATGACTGAAATGGAAAAGTTATTATTGATTTAGTTAGAAGATCAAAAGAAGTGTAACCTTCTATTAGCCTAGTGTTGATGCAACATTAGGTGAGTGTTAACCTTTAATATTCTTTTTAAAAATTTCTCCTATATAAAGTTTTTGTATGAGTTTGTTTTTATGTTCTGTTTGTTTGAACTAAAGAAAGAGCACAGTAGTATCTGTAACTTATTATTTCAATATTACACAATAATATACAGTATTCTTATTACAGTATTACACAGTATTATTATTATCACATGAGCCATTATAGTATTGTTATTATTACTATATATATGCTGTTTGTCAGGGATCTGACTTACATACAGATCCAACCTAAAGATATTCTCAGGAACATACACCTCTTCTGTAACCTGGTGACTGCCTGCATAATTTATCTGTAATTGTAGAGGTCTCAAAAACCCATGAGAATCTAGGAAAAAATTACTAGAATTATAAAGAGAATATATAAAGTGACTGTGTATATGATACCTACAAACTGATAATTTTTTTATTATACTGGTAGTAGTCAGTTAGATATGGAGATGTTAAAATATACCACTTATAAAATAAAATATCTTAAACTTAACAAAATGTTAAAGAACCTAAATAAAAGAACTGTGAAATCTTACTGAGGGACAGAAAATAAGATCTGAACATGTGGCAGGCCACACTAAGTTCTGAATAGGGAGACTTACTGTCATAGGAATGTAAATCCTTCCAAAAGTAATATCTAAATTTAATGCAGTTCTAATCAGAATTCCAATAGTGTTTCTCTGGAACTGATTAGAATAACTTAAGAGTTCTCAATAGATATTAAAATTTGCCATAAGGCCACTTCAATAAAAAATGATGTTAACAGAGTAAGGGGGACATAGTTCAGTGGAGTAGAATGAAGGTATAGGCATAGCCCCAAGTCTGCAGAAAAAATTACTATATGACAAAGATAGTTATTTGATTCATTGAGAAAATTATAGTATATTATAATAGTTTGTTTAATGAAAGTTACTGGTATAACTAACTATATTCATCTGGAAGTGAACAAAGCCAGAGCCCTGTCTCATACCATAAACAAAATAAAGTCCAGATGGTTTTAAGGATATTTGTATGGCCTTGGAATCAGGGTACACCTTCCTCAGTAAGGCACAAAATTCAAATATAGATAATTAGATTATATAATAAAACATTTTTATGGCAAGGTGCTATAAACAAAGCTTAAAGGCAAATATTAGGTTGGGAAAATATATGACAGATACAAGATTATTAACATTGATTACTTCAGGGAGTAATCAATGAGAAAATATGAAATAATTTTGCAGTTTTGGGAAAGAAGAATCAAATTTATCTTTAATTATGGAAGATATAATTAAATATTTTAGTTGCCTTAAAAAGTGGAGCAATGAACAGGTACCCCGTGACACATGGCCATATTCTAAGGTCAGAGAGGAACCATTGAAGGTTTTCAAACGTAGAAATGACATAATGAGATTTGTAGTTTAGGAAAAAGATTATTCTGGTTGCACAACAGCTAAAAATTAGAGAGGGATAAGACCTGAGGCAGGGGATGTGTTAGAAGGTGATGGATGATAAACTAAACTAGTGTGGAAAAAGTGGGAGGTAGAGAGAATTGAAGAGTAATTTATGAGATAAAATTGAGAACCTGGCAATCTACTGCATAAAGGGAATAAAAGAGGAATAGGGAAGAGTTAACAGTCATATCCAGCTATCAGGCCTGGGCAGTTGGGTGACTATATCACTATTCTTTGAACCCTGGATGAGGAGTAATTTTGTGTGGTAAAAGGGGAGAAGATAAGTTTTGAACAGATTGAACATTGGGATCTATCCAAAGAAGTGGCCATTATATAATTGGACCTCTACGCCTGGAGCTCAGAAGAGGCCGCATATGTATAAAGACAAAGGAGTCATTAGCATATGGAATATAACTGAAGCAAAATAGGTGATATCATCTGGGAACAGTGTGTTGAGTAAGAAGGGTAGATTTGTCTTAGTATTATCTAAGAATCTCAAGGGTGCACTTAGTCCAAGGGGCTGATCTTGCTTCTGAACACTAGGCAAGAGGAAGAACTAAAGAGTCAGATTAACCCAAAAATCCTCTGTCATTCCTAACCCCTCCCCAACCTCTAGGATCTTCCTGTGACTATTAGTTCTGTCACCATCACGAAGTGTAACCACTGAAAGCAGAGGTCCCACACAGTCCAAAGCACCCCTTTCCTTTTCCAGTGCTACAATCACACACACGTTAATTAGTGTCATGCTGGGCCAAAAGTGCACCTTCCAAGGTTACTTTTCTTTAGAATATATTTATCTGGTTGGCCTTTCCTCCCCAAACTCTTCGATCAATGAGTATTTCCAGGGGAAGGGTGTCTTTTTCAAATAAAAGAAGACCAAGTACACTTTCCTTCCAGGGCACTGAACACAACTACCTAGTTTACATTTAAATAACTAAGAGGGACTATTGCAGCGTTCCTTCCAGAACTAAGAAAGTAAGTCTATCCCAAGGCAGCTTTTTGTTGGCAACTTGCCAATAGCAACTTCTGCTAAAAACAAACCAACCAATAAAAAACCCCAAACCTGCTTAGTTGGATATTCCAAAACATCTGAATATTGATGGGAAGGAGGCAGGAGAGGGGAAGAAGGGAGATTTGGGAGGGGAGAGGTGAGGAGCAGAGCAAGGTCCCTGGAGGCAGAAGGCAGTGGGATCCCAGCAGTTGTGGGAGGGGTGAGTCTGGATGGGAGATTCACTTCTCCCCTCTCAAGGAGGGTAGGGCGGTTGTAGTTACAGGTGTGTGGTGGTGATAGGTTCATGAATGGGAGATAAGCTAGTTCCCCTGCATTTCCTCTGTGGAAAGGAAGCAAGGTCCTTTGCCGACAGTGAGAAAGTGAAGGATAATGGTGGGTTTCAAATATTTGAGAAGAATGGGAGGGTTTGGGCCAGCCAATGTAGAAGATGGGAGAGGGTGCTGACCTAGAATAAACAGAGTGTCCAGCCAGTGTTTGGGGCCCAGTGGAGGTTGAAGTCCTTGAATTGACATGCTGCCTCTCTCATCCGTGGACAAATGAATGTTTTACCTTACCACATAGTGGCTTTGGGCTGGCTCTGTGCATTTCCTGACTTGCCAGCTGTGACCCTACTCTGCTTTGCCCCCCCTGGAGGAATCATTGAAATCCAAGTGATGGTACTGTAGAAGTGACCTGGATTCTGAACTTTTTAAAAAAATTAATTTTTGATATTTGGATTTGATTTGATATTTGGATATTGGGATTTGATATTTGGGTTGGTTTTGTCCAAAATTGATTGTTGAGAATTGCCATTCTAGAAGTCTCCTCCAGCCTGGCCTACAGTTACAGAATCCTGGACTAACCCTGAATCCCAGATTTTAGGTGTTCATTTTATATAAACAACATTGGATTTTCTCTTAGGACATGTAAAGCCCAATTAGTCAAATGGCTCTGTTTCCTTGTTCTGTTTAAAAAACTGGTGATATTTTCAGGTGGTTGAATCTTCCTTTTTTAAGCAGCAGTATTTTTTTTTTCTTCTAAAGTGCCACTGCTGAGATCCCTCATCTTAAATCTGTCATTACTTTTGCATGGTTTTAAAATTGTTATGCTAAACATCTGGCATATTTTTTTTATTTCTGTTCATCATTTGGTATGTTAAATAGAATTGGTCCTCTATTTTTCTTTTGATTGGAAAAAATTCTTTATTATTTATTATTTTATATTAGCATATTAAAATGAAGGGAAATGATTGCACAGTTCTCTGTAAATTCTCTAAATATGCCAGAAAGCAAAATTAAGTACAGTGGAGAGCAAACATTAGCTCATTTCTGTTTTCTAATAAAATTGTCCCCTCTCATATAAATTTTATAATGAGATTGGACTGTTTTGCTAGGCATTCAAGGCCCTGCATGACTTAACCCTATCTACTTACTCAAAATTTATTTCACCATTTTCCTTCTTGCACTCTGTTCCACAGTTGGCATTAGTTTAGCACCATTGCTCTCTCCCATAGAAACATTTCTTGTTCTTAGCATTAGGTAAAGCTTATCAGGTCTAAGTAGCCACTCTATTTTTAGCCACTTTATATATCCCTTCCCTGCATAAGAAGTAACAGTTGTTATTTACCTTAAATACTAACCTACTCAACAGAATATATCTACATATAACAAATTCATACAAATGTATTTACACTCTTAGTTGTCCTAAGGGGCTCACAGTGAATGTGTCCCATTCCTTTGATCCTTGCCTATAGTAGGGTGTAAGCGAATCAGATTGCTGACTTTCCTGGAGTTAACGCTAGAGCCGAGGTTTTAACACAAGGTGAAGCTGTGTAAATAAGGTGGGGAAAGCTGTTTTGGGAAATGGCTCAGCTGTGGGAAGACATGAAGTCCTGAAACACAATGGTTTAGATGGAAAAATATAATCTATAAAATAATTTAAAGAGGTTTATTCTGAGCTGAATATGTGTGACCTTGGCCTAGGGAACAAGTTCTCAAGAGGTCTTGAGAAAATGTACCTGAAGTGACCAGATTACAGTTTGGTTTTATATTAATACATTTATGAGAACAGGAATTACAGGTTAAAATCATAAATCAATACATTAGTTTGGCCCAAAAAGGCGGGATGTCTCAAAGTGGGAGCTTATAAGTCATAGGTGGGTTTTAGGGATTCTTTAGTTGACAATTGGCTGAAAGAGTTAAGCTTTATCTAAAGACCTGGAATTGGTGGAAGGGATGCTTGAGTTAAGACAGGGGTCCGCTTGGATGATTGAGTTAAAATAAGGGGATCTTCTACCTCTCATGTGTTGCTATACCAGAACCAGGTTGGAAAATAAACCACATTATATTGGGTTAATAAAACCTGCTTAGTGAGATTTTACTGTTTGTAGGTGTGACTCACCAGTCCTCTTAGAAAGGAATTTGGGCAAAAGAAAAAGGTCAGAGTTCAGACCTTAATGATGATTGTCAGATTTTACACTTGGCTCAATATTTTGTGAGATTAAAGTGTAAGGAGATGAGTGGTGGAAGATTACTCTAGAAAGGTAGGTAAGGACCAGTCTAAAGAAGGCCAGAGAAGTGGTGATAGGAAATATAAAAGAGGGGCCCCTTTCCTGCTTTTGACTACAGTGTATGCCTCCCGAGGGCTTATAAAGAATCTGCCAGAAACAGCTTATTCCTATTCCAGTCCTCTATGAGAATGTCTTATAAATCACTTACTGATATAAATGCCCCTCTAAGACATCATGAGGTTGATAATTGTGCCATTTCCCATGGAAAGTAACTCAAGATAAGAGGTAATGTTTATGTGGCCTTTAAGAATGACTTTGCTTTAATGTAGATTTTTTTAAATGGAAATATTTTCTTAATAGTCAACTTATTATACCAAAAGTTATCCGGCTATATGGCCTGGAGGTGTGAAGAATTCATTATTGGTGTTAAAGTAAGTTTAGCCTAAACCTGCCTCCTTACTTATTTTAAGTCTGGCCTAAAGGTTTCTCTGTATACAGTGAACTGCAACCTAACTGGATGTATTATATAAACAGATTGTAACCTACTCTTGTACCAATCACCAAGTTTCAGCCAATCAAAGGCAGCCAACTGGTCAAACCATATTCAAAAAAGCCAAATATCGACCTATAACCAATCTGGCTTTTTCTCTACCTCACTTCTGTTTTCTGTATGTCACTTCCCTTTTTGTTCACAAATCCTCCAACAGAGTCTCTCTGAATCTATTCTGTTTGGGGGAGGGGAGGCTGCCTGATTTGTGAATCATTTTTTGTTCAGTTTAACTCTGTTATATTAAATTTGTCTAAAGTTTTTCTTTTAACATTGGTGAGATCCTGTTATTAGTTGTTAACTAGTGGAATCATGCATTTTTAATGACATTAAATGCATTAAATATGATCTGGAGGTAAATTGCCAGCTTTCTTAACAAAAACAGGGCAGTTCTTAGACCCAAAACATTATGAAGCTTTGAAATTTATGAAAAATTATGCATTATACTTGAAAATAGACAAAAGTATCCAACAAAGTTAATTAATACATTTTTAAAATTAGATTCTGCGTTCATGGAAAGAGTATGACCTGGCAGTAACGATTATAAATTATGGGAAAAAAATGTTGGACATCACACCAGCGTGCAAATCTCTATTTAGTAGTAATGAACAAGATGAAATGCCAGAGGAGGTAATGGCTTTTTGTTTCTCACTTTTAAACATAGAAATATATATGTTGGATCTTTTAGGAATCATGTAGTATTATTATACATATATGGAAATTAATCAGTTTTTAATTTGTCACAGAAGTAAAGTATAATAATATAGTGAAGTTTTTTTTTTTTTTTTGAGTTTTGGTCAAGAAAATGAAAAGGAATCTGTGCTAGCCTACTAAGTAGTCTTTATCACCGATTTTGACCATCAGTTAGGCAATGATGGTGACCTTCCTATACCCGGTTGGACACTGGACTAAAAGCTCTCCAAAGTCTCTTCCAAATCTAAGATTTTATTGTTCTGGGTGCATCATCGAATGTAGTAAATACATGTCAGAGCTTTTTACCTTGTGTTCAAAGCAAATTTCTGAAACTCACTGTGACACTTCAGTTCTCTTCTTTATGACTGCTAATTTTTGAGACTAAATTTTAATATCTGCCTTCCAAGCATGGGTCCTACAAGAGCTTATGCTTTACTGCCTTTCCTTGAAACTATATGGTTAACTGTTTTTGCAGATCGAGTTCTGAAGTGTTACTTAGTTAACTGGGTTTCTGACATGCAGTATGAATTACCTGAAGCCCTTCCAGTAGCCTGGGCTCCAATGACTTCTGACTCGTATAAATTAACGAGTCCCCCAGCCTGTCTCAGTTAGAGTAGCTCCATTTCTATCTCTATTACAGATTGAATTTCCAAGTAAGCACTTATTTGCCAAACAAAACAAAACAAAACACTTCCAAAAAACATCACCCCTGCCTTACTGGATGACTTTTTTTTGCCATAATCCTTTTTTGGGGGTGGGGGTGGGGGTTGTTTGTCTAGAGAGAGTTTTGATTAAGCTGGAGGCCATTTGAGGGTTTTTCCCACCAAGTGTTCACTCTCAGGTCCACCAGCCAGCCCCTTCATGTTACCCAGGCCCTGACCTGGGACCCTGTGTCTGCACATTGTCGTAGGATAGTACCTCATGCCTCTCTCCTTGAAGCTGCTAGTTCAGTGGAAGGCTGTGATACTTACTTCTGACTAATATTGTAGCCATTGTTAATTTATACGAGTCAGAAGTCATTGGAGCCACTCAGGGCCCCTTAAAACCTAAAGGGGCGTGGAAGGTTTTTTTGGGGAGGAGAACAAGAGACATTGATGGGCCGCTTCTCAGGCTCAGACAGAGAAAATATCCTGGGGAGCCTGAGTGTAGACAGCCCAATTCCTAATCCACTAATTACTGATCCTGTTATGTTTCAGTGAAAGGCAAAGTAGCAAAGGCAATTAGCTCAGTTGTAAAGAAGCTCCTTCTGGGAAAAGAAAGGAAAAAAAGAATAAAGGGATACATTTTTGAGGGCAGGCTGGGAATTTTCTTTTGAAGATTTTTAGAGCCATCTCCTCAGTTGCTTTAAGAATACAGGTGTGGGAGGGGGCTGGTTAGAGGGCGGAAGTTACTGGGAGAAAGGGAGAGGGAAAAGCAGCAGTATTTTGGTCTATCTCCATGAAATACTTAGTAATGTGTCTGACATTTTGTTAGAGGACAGTAACTGTTATTATTAGCTATTAGTTAGTATTGTTTAGCCATGTAGATCATAGTTTTATGTACCAAGTATGAAAGTATGAAAACATAATTTAAAGAATGTTGTTTGAAAATGACAGTTGTTGCAGTGTGTTGAAGTACATTCTGACATTTAACCAATGTTTTTAGGGTTCTTCTAAGAAATCTTCAAAGACTAAGAAGCCGCAGCAGATACTGTTGCCTGAAAAAATAAATGAACAGCTGGCCTTGTTGGAAACACACCTACTCAAACTGACAAAGCAATGTGATCATTTTTTTTCATGTATACTTTTTCTGTTTAGCATTATGTTTTTAAAAATGAGAAGATATTTTGTTCAAAGGATTAAGATAAGATTAGCATTTGGTAAACCCTTTAAGGTTTACACAGTGCTTTTACATTATGTCATTAATCCTAACAATAGCCTGTTAATAACCGCTTTTTACAGATGTGGCTCATAAAGATTAAGTGATTTACTCAGGATTACATAGCTGCCTTGAACTTGAGCCTGTGTCTTCTGACTCTAAAGCAGGTTTTCTCAACCTCCACACTACTGTCATTTTGGGCCAGATAGTTAGTTCTTTGTTGTGGGGACTGTCCTTGGCACTGTTGGATGTTGAGCAGCATTCCTGGCTTCTATCCATAGAAGCATAGTATGCCAGCCTCCCAGTTGTGGCAATCAAAATTGAGGTAGCACAAAATTGAGAATCACTGCTCTAAAGGCGGCAACTGAGAAATAAAGGGATAGTGTAAGGGGTGTTAATGTGTAAGTGGTTTGAACCATGGGCTTCTAGAGTAGAAAGTAGAGTGAAAGATTAGGTTTAGGTCATGTACTGTGGCAGCTTCATAATGGACCAATGTGTTAATACAATGATTGGTATTTTGGAGTTTGCAGCTTGGCAAGCTCCTTGGGAAATTGATTTAGTTTCTGATGCTGATTAGTATTGTCACATTTTTTAAAAAGCAGATACTTCAAATCTTCTAGAAGAACAAGAGAATACCTAAATTTGAGCCACAAACCATGTATGAGGCTCTACTTCTGCCCCCCTGGTCTTTTGGGACCTGACTACACTTGTAGAATTCCTGTCCACACTTTACCTCTTTTACTGTGTGCCTCAGTTGTATCTTGGTGGTCACACTGTTTCAGGATTTCCTGACTTGGATCTCTCTCTTTTTCAATGTGTTCCATGTCTGTTTCAAACTGAATTTATGAATGGAACCCAATATTCTATTATTCCCATAATCAGTAAACCTGGTTTTGGGAAAGTGTAATTGTCTTTTTACACATAAAAATTATAATTCCTTAAAATATAAAGTGTTATAGAAATGTGAATTACTTATTTTTATAGTATTAATAAAAATATATTACTAAGAAGCACAATGCAATATTACTAGCTAAACAGTAAATTCAACATCAACAATAATAAAAATAACAGTTTTGTACAGTGTTTTCTGTATGCCAGGTACTATTTTAAGTGTTTTATACACATTAAAACTCATATAACCTATACATAACAACCAAAGAAGGTACTGTTATTATCCCCATTTTAAAGATAAGGAAATTGAGGCATGGAGAAGCTAAAGGTCTCATAACTAGAACGTGTCAAGGTTAGAATTTGAACCTAGCAAGTCTGGCTCTGGTGACTGTGCTATACTTTACTGCATTTTAAAGATAATTTTATTAAAATGGGGTTAATATAGTTGGTAGGTTTCTGAGTCTTGGGTGTGCTGATACATGACAGTTGTTAAATGAGAGAGAATTATGCCTTGGAAACTCTTCACCTATTTGGTGGTAGATCCCTTAGCTTTTAGGGGAAAAAAAAATAAAAGGAAATAATTTAAATGATTGGATTCTTTTTATCTGCAAAATGTAATTTTATAATTGATATTTTTAAGGTACACAATTTAGAATGAATACCTGAGTACTTTCCTATTTTTTATCCCTTCCAAGTATTTTTATTGCTGGTTATTCATGTTAAACAGAACATTAACTTCTTAATTTTTTTAAACTTAGATGTTGCAGCTGAACTCTCAGGAACAGAAGACCCTATTTTTCTTTACCCTGTAGTTTTAAATTGGACAGTCAAAAATGCCCTGAAAGAAGGTAGGTGACATGAATGTGTACATGATTCTGTGGATTTTGTTTCTGTTGTCTACTTGAAGATTTTACCTGTTCTAGGCAGAATATTTTGGGTTCTTATCCATTCAGAATAATGCAGAATCTTGATTGCCAAGTAACGAAAGAGAACTACACCTGTTCCTGATTTAAAGTCTGGAAAGACAGAACCTTGATGGTGGCTGGCTTTGGTAGTGAATGGTGTTACTATGAAGCTTACAAAAAGTAGGGCATTGAAAAAGCAGTAGTGCCTTTTAAGTTTAGCTATGAATAAACAGCAACATTATTGCCTAACTCAGAGTGAAATATAATAAAAATTAAGATTGCTAGTTATAATAATTATCAGAACTTTTCCCCAATTAATCATACATTAGAAGCAACTTTAATGAAATGTTTCATAACACTGAGATATTTAGAAAATAAATGAAATATAGACTGCAAAGGATTAGTTGATCTTAGAAAAACAATAGTTCATACCACATTTACTTCTATACATTTTTTAAAAGCAAAAGATCTAAAAAGAAGATTAATAGACTTGCCTATTAGAACAAAATGACTATTAACACTAGTAATCTTTCATGCCAATAACTAAGTATATTGGTAACTATACATGAACTTGTTTTTACAGTTATGAAATTTAAGAACAGACCTAGATTCCTGGAATTCTTTACACAAGTTATGCTAAAATGCATGAATGATGAAAAGTTTCACCTTGTGGTGGAGATGACAATTCCTGTCCATGACTTCTTGAAAAGGTACTTGTAATATAAGTTTTATATTTGTTAACAACTTTAAAAAATGAGTGTCATTGTCACTTTAAGAAATGTAAGATAGACAAAAAAGAGGGTGGGGTATATGCAGTTAAAAGAACTACCAGGAGATAGTGAAGATTTATGTCTGTGTGTGCAAATAAATAACTAAACGTAAAAATGTTTATACAACTGAATTAAGAAATGAGAATAAAGCATGTTCAGATTTCCAGCAGAACATATATTAGGAGGTCTTTTGCTATTGGGTCAGGATAGATAATACTATCTGTAAGCCATTAGCTCTCTCACACACGGGGTTTTGGATCCAGTTTTGGTCATTTACTATGTGTTTCTGATTCTTTTATAGTAAGGAACAGAGCCATTTCTTGGGGTTTCTATTTGTATCTGTGAAGGGGGAATTCCTCAAATAGAAGTAGTAAAACTTAGAGCTGTCCCTCTCATTCTTGAAGCCTAAATCATGCTCTTTGCTCCCAAAGAAAATGATAGTGTCCCATGCCAGTTATGAGAGATGTCAAATGAATCCATCTTTTTTCCTAACAACTGACAAGTGGCCTTTCCTTTACTGGGCATAGATTTATCCTTTCCATTTTAATAAAAGTAAGCATCAGTAACATAAGATCTATTTTTAAAAAAAAGCAGCAAAAGAGTAGCATCCCCTTAAAAACATACAGGATATATTCTTCCTAAAATAGGCACTTCATTTATTAGAACAAAAGCTCGGAATATATGTGCTTCATTTTTTCAAAGGATAAAAAAGGAAATTCTTTCCATTAAATGAAACAGGCCATGGTAATAAGAGAATTGGTTAGAATTAAAGAATTCCATTACTTTAAACAAATGAATAAACAACAAACTACAGCCAAAATTGGATATTTAGAAGCTTTAATAACATTCTTAATAACAAAGAAAATCAGAAGACACTTTCAGTGTGCAGGGAAATTTGAAGGACTGACTGTGGAAATCCATTCTAAGAATAGGTATTTTGGAAAAGAAAGAAGGAGTGGCTTAGAAGCATTGAACAGTGGTATGATAAAAGACTTGAAGTTGAGGATTGAGCAGTATAACTGAGTTCAAAACAAAGATAATAATTTTAACTTTCAAGACTGAGCAGATGTTTTGGGTGCTCTTTACCAAGTCAGGAAATAAAGGAAGAGGTAATATCTATTTTATATTTATGTTTATATGCCTAGTATGTTTTTACAGTTTTTTTTATCATATTGCAGGATACAAATATGCATCTATATTTTTTTCCAATTTCATGATTTACATTTAATATTTAATCCATATAGAATTTATTCTCATATGGGGACTTGAATTAAACTTTAATTTTCCCCCATTTTATCAGTTGTCCTGGTATATTTAAAGAATAATCTCATTCATCACTTATTTTTAATGGCACCTCTTCATATTCAAAGTGGTTAAGTCCATCAATAATGCTTATAAATCACAATGAAGATATTTCATGAACTTTTCATGTTCTACTTAACAAAAAGTGAAAATATATGGAAATGGCTGCTGAAAAGAATGCTAATTTGACAGAAACATAATAATATTGATAGAGTTGAATATGCCACTTCAAAAAAGACCAAAATAAAAAGGACATAGATGTATAAGATATACTTAATAAGATTAGTTTAATATGTATATATAATAGAGACCAAATACTCTTTAAAGTACTCATGAATTAAAAAAATTAAGCATATTTGAGTTGTAAAATAAAGCTCAATCCTTTACCCAGACTGAAATTTGTAAAGACCACCTTCTCTTATAGTGCAATAAAACTGAAATTTTATAATAAAATAAATTACTTGCATGGATCAGGAGATAAACCTAACTGAAAGTGTAGACCCTTTTGAAAATATAAAAATGAGAAACCCTACACATCATATGCATCCAAAGCAGCAGTTAAGGACAAATTCTTAGCTTTAGGAGCTTCTTTACTAACAAGGAAAAATAAAATTAAATGAGCTTTCATCAAACTCAAGAAATTAGAAAAATAACAAAACAAATTTAAGAAAGCAGGGAAAAAATAATTAAAATTAATTAATTATAAGTTGGTTTTAAAATAGTCCAATTGGTAATGGCTAGAGCTGGTTCTTTGAAAATATAAATAAATTAGGAAATTTCTGAACAATGTGATAAGAAAAAAAAATACAAGTAATCCAAAGAGATAATAATCATAAATTTGGAAGTGATTAAACAAACATTAGACAATAACATGTACAATATAATATTAATAAGTTAAAAAATATAATCAAAAGGGATTATTATCTGGGTTAATTTAAATTATAAGAATTGATCCAAGGATAAAAATATTTGAATATTTCAGATGTTTTTGGTATAATTCTTTCATATTCTAAAGGAACAAATAATTTTTGTTTTATATAAAGCTATTTCAGAACATGCATGTAAAGTTTTCTAGTAAATTTAGGACAGCAGTTTCTGATAACAAAGTCTTATAAAAAGAGAATAAAAAAGTGAAAATTATGGATCATTTTACTTAGGAGTATATAGTAGCAAAAATCTAAAATAAAATAGTAGCATGGAAGTTCAGCAGTGAAAATGTAGATTTTTATTCTCAATGCAAATATAGTAGGAAATCTGTAAATATCAAACTCTCAAAAATGCTTGAGTGGATTCCACAATTAAGTACTCTGAAAATGGAGATAAAATAATTGATATTTGCAAATAATTATTTTTTTAACATAACAAGCTAAAGATAATTAACTGAAAACATTAGAACTAATAACATGAATTCAATAGGATGGTTAGATGCAAAATCAATAGCTTTCCTATACCAAAGAGAAAGTATAATGGAAAAATGAGCCCATTTCTATGGAGTGCTGTGTTCAATTTATCAGGAATTGTAAGGGGACTTAGGCTAATATGAAGAAGACCAAACATCTTTACTAAGAGATATTTTTTAAAAGGCTTAAATAAATGAAGAGACTTTGTACATTACTTCCTGGGCAGATAGAATATTGTAAAGATCTCTATTATCTTTAGATTGTTTGGTTTAATGTAATTCCAATAAAAATTCCAATCAGATTCATATGTAGAATGGACTAGAATAATGAAAATGATTTGAAAAGTGAAAAAGAGCAAGAAGGAGGGATTTGTACTGTCAGATAAAGTGTAACGGTTGTGCTTGTAAAATGATTGGTAGGTAGCTACTGGAACTCAATTGCATGAGAAACAGGCACTAATGCAGTCATACACCCTGTGATGACATTTCAGTTAATGATGGACTGTATATGGTGATAGGGTCTTATATATATATTATAATCTTATGTTCCTGTTAGATTATAATACCACATTTTTACTGTACCTTTTCTATGTCTGGGTATGTTTAGATACACAAATACTTGTCATTGTGTTACAGTTGCCTAGAGTATTCAGTACAGTAACCTGCTGTACAGGTTTGTATCCTAGGAGGAATAGGCTATATACCGTATAGCCTAGGCGGGTAGTAGGCTGTACCATCTCAGTTTGTGTAAGTATGCTTTGTGATGTTCATACAATGACAAAATCACCTAACACTGAATTTCTCAGAGCGTAACCCTATTGTTAAGTGACACATGGCTATGTAAGTAACCAAAACAATGAATAAGCTATGTAATTAAAGCTCAGTAACATCGACTACATAAATTTAAAAGTACTGTTTATTATTACATACCATAAACGAAATGAAAAGCTGTAAAGAGGTCAAGGAGAGGAGGAGTTTAAGCTAGTCTAGTCAATGGATGAAGGTCCTGCAGCACATGGAAGAATATGTTGAGACAGTTGGAAAGACTGTAGCCTAAGTGTGCATCCATAAATTCCTCTCCTTCCCGTCTCTTTCTGGAAAAACACAGCAACCAGGTCAAGCATTCTGGTGGAGGGAGAGGGAGGACAAAGAGAAGAGAACCAGCTGGTTGGAAAATGGAAGGCAATCAATCTCAGGATCCTAGTTGTAGAGGATGGATCTCCAAGTACCCAGTGGTGGTCATTGGTCAAAGCCTTCTAGTTTGGGGAACAAAACATTTGCCAGAATGGATGTCAGTTAACGGGCAGATTCTTGGAATTGCTGCAGCTGAGTCAGAGTCTCAACCAACCACAAGATCCAAGATCATCATCAAAATTGAAGTGAGAGGCCAACAGCCACTGGGAACCAAGATGGATTGGATCATGTACCACCACCCCTGAGACTAGCTATCCAGACTCACCCAGTCATACCCAGTCATTTCAGTAGCCTTGTGTTGATGTGACCCTATGTTTTATTCGATTTAATTTTTCGGATCCCATTTACTATGTGATAGCAGGGTTTTACTGTACCTGGCAGGTACTTACCAAAAGAAATATACATTCTAGAAAATATATAAATTTCAGAAAAAACAGGTGATAAATATTAATAGAGGGATAATGAGAGACTTAGTATTTGGAAAAGAGGCCAGATTACCACAATAGTCCATTGAAGTCTGAGATTAAGAAAATAGGGTTAGGAACCCCTGCAGGTAATTGGGGGATGGGGAAGAATTTAGCAGGAATCTTAAATGCTCAGCTCCTGTTGGTATCTGGAAGGCAGTAGTGGCTGGGAGCTTGCACAGGATGGAACCAAAGAGACTGAAATATGTTAGAATCAAGATAACTTGTCTAGACACTCTTATATAGTTTTTTCTGAATTGTAAAGGGAAGTGTTTATGTTACTTTATTTTCAGTCCAATTGTGTTCCACATACATCATGCCTTCAGCTCCTCTCTTTTCTCATCATATTTTATGGTGTGATTTCACATTTTGCTTTTTTGAGAAGCCAGCTATTTCTTGATGACCAGAGATAATACAGTCTAATTTATGCGTGTGACACAAGCAGGTTTGAATATTGTTGCATAATTTCTGTGACAGCATTCATTAAAGATTCATTACCTTGGGGGTAGTTTTGCCAATTTTTGTAGATCCTTTTAACTGACTTTATCTTTTTGTATTAGGAGGAATGAGTCTCTATTTGGAATTAAAAAGATGAAATATAAAGACAATGCTTCGGGTAAAAAGGCAAACAAACCTTCGAAGAAGTTCAAAGTTGCAGTAATGGAGTTTGGAAGAGTAAGTTTTCTGAGTTTTGATTTTTGGTAATGAAATTATATGAGATTCATGTATCCATTTAGGTATACATTTTAATTCATTATAATATGAAACAGAAGGAAATATCAATAAATATAGTTTTATAATTATACAATACCATGTAATTCTTCAATTATCATAGATATTTTTATAATCAGATTTTTTTTGTCTATGGGATACTTCTGTTGCTTTTGATAGTAATTTTAATTTAAGATTATAAAGAAACCACTATATTTCCATGTCAAAAGATAAATATTAGAATATGAGTAAATTATACTATTATGTTCAAAGTTTAAGTCTAATTTATGATGTATTTTTTCTTTTTTTTATTTCAGCATATTATGGGGGTACAAATATTAAGGTTACGTATATTGCCCATGCCCCTCTCCCTAATTTATAATGTTTTTATCTCCTCTTAAGGGTATAGATATGTCACAAAAAAGAAGAAGTAAAAAAAAGGAAACACTAAGAGACTTTTTTTCCAAAAATACATCTGTTTTGGAAATGCCAGAACAAGAAAGGTATCAACTAATTAATTAATTCAATGGAAGTTTACTTGAGGATTACTATGTGTTGGGCATTGTTTTGTGTACTAGGGTACACTGGTGGACCAGATGTGTAAAATCACTGCTTTCAAGCAGCAAAAGGAGCGTGGTCAACAAGTAAACACACAAATAAACAAGACAGTTTAACATTTTGGTAAATTTTGTTAAGTAAATGAAAAGAATGATATGCTGTAGTGTAACTGGCTTGTCAGGTAGTGGTGGTGACAGTAATTTAGATAGGATGGTGGGGAGAACAAATGGGTAAATTACTTTTAATTATCAGTGGACCTAATATTCTTGATCATAAAGCTTATCATGGTAAAATGTTTCGTTTCTGTTTCTATAAGTACACATTTTTAATTCTTATACCTTCTTCATATATCTTACCTTTATCACATATGTCTTTCTTTACCTATTTATTGAGTAGTAAAGGTATTCTCTTTCTGAATTTAAATTTTTGATTTTCACATTTAGGAATTCTATTACATTTTACTTTTAGGAATTTCAGTAATTTATTTTTGGGAATGATGAGAGGAAGAGTCCCCCTCCCCATCTTTTTTAGTTTCATTATAGGTGCCCAACTGGATGGTACCATTTAGTGAGTAGTCTATATTCTATTGTGACTGTTACCATTGTCATTTAGCAAGTTCTCATATATGTAGTTTGGAACCTCTTTTCTGTTTCATGGGTTTATTTTTCTATTTCCAAGTCAATATCACACTATCATAATTACTCTGGGTTTAAATTAAGTCCTGGTATCTGATAGAACAATCCCTCCAGTGTGTTATTTTCCTTCTTGCAAGTCTTAGGTATTTTCCCACAAAATAGTTTGGAATGACTTGTTGAGTTATACAAAAAACTCTATTGTGATTTTGATAAAGGTAGAATTGAATATATATATTCTATATATATAGGTTCAGGAGGGCTTTTTGGTTTTTGTTCTGCAATATTGAGTTTTTTCTATTAGTAGACCACATTCTTAGGTCTTTCAATAAATTTCTGTGATTTTCTTCATAAAGGTATTATACATCTTTTGTTAGATACATCAAGGAACTGTTTTTTGGCACTAGTGTAAATGGCATTTTAAAATTACTTTTTTGAATTCTTCTATTCTTTGTATAGGAATATAATTTATATTTTTTGTACACTGATCTTCTTTACAACTTGATAATTTATTTGCAGATACAGATTTTTTTTGTGTCAACAGTCATACCATAAAGAGATAATGAAAGTTTTGGTTATTCTTTTCTAGTGCTCAAACCACTTATTTACTTTCCTTGTTTATAGCCTAAGGTTGAATAGAGTTTGTGATTGTGGGCATCCTTATAACATACATATTAAAAAACTTTTTACTTTCAGATAATTATTCATATGCAGTTATAAGAAATAATACAGAGAGAATCCATACACCCTTTATCCAGTTTCTAATGGTAATTATGTAACTATTGTTCAATGTCACAACCAGGAAATTGATGTTGATACAATTCACTGACCTTATTCAGATTACAGCAATTTTACACACATGCGCATGTGTGTGTGCGCGTGTGTGTATGTGTGTGTATTCTATGCAGTCTGTAGAACTCATATGACCATCGACACAATCAAGATACAGAACAGTTCTGTTATAGGATCTTCCCCCTTCTTCTCCCTACCCCATGCTACCTTTTTATAGCTATAGCCACCTCCCTTCCTCTCTACCTCCTAACCTCTAGCAACCACGAATCTGTTTTCCATCTCTAAAGTTTTATCATTTCAAGAATGTTATGTAAATGGAATCGTGCAGTATGTAACCTCTTGAGATTGGCTTTTTCCCTCCACTTAGCATAATTCCCTTGAGATTCACCCAAGTTGTGTATATCACTAGTTTACTATCTATTATTGCTTAGTAGTATTCTGTGGCATGAATGTACCATAGTTTGTTTGAACCATGCACCTATTTAAGAACACTTGAGTTGTTTCCTGGTTTGATTATTAGGAATAATGCTGCTAAGAACATTTATGTACAGGTTTTTATATGAATATAAATCTTAATTTCTCTGGAATAAATGCCCAAGAGTGCAATTGCTAGGTTGTATGGTAAGTGTGTTTAATTTTGTAAGAAAACCCCTACTCTTTTTCAGAGCTGCTGTACATTTTTACATTCCCACTTGCAGTATATGAGTGATCCAGTTTCTCCTCATGCTTGCCAGCATTTAATGTTATCACTGTTTTTTATTTTAACTATTCAAATAAGTGTGTAGTGATATCTTATGGCTCTAATTTGCATTTCTCTAATGGCTATTCTTATTGAACATGTTTTTATGTGCTTACTTGCCATCTTTGTATCCTCTTTAGTGAAATATCTGTTTTTATCTTTTGCTTATTTTCCAATTGGTTGTTTTAATTCTTCTGGTGAATTTTGCATTCTTCTAACAAATTTTATTCTAGATCCAAGGGCTTTGCTGGTTATGTGGTTTGCAAATGCTTTTTCCCAGTATGTAGCTTGTCTTCTCATTCTCTTCACAGAGTCTTTTGCAGAACAAAAGTTTTTAATTTTGATGAGGTCTAACTTAGTCAATTTTTTGTTTAACGGTTTGTGCTTTTGGTGGCAAGTCTAAAACCTTTTTGCCTAACCCTGGGTCTTGTGTTTCCCCCGACCATGTTTTATAGTTTTACATGTTCCATTTAAGTTATGATCCATTTTGAGTTAATTTTTAATTTTTATATAAAGTATGAGGTTTGGATTAAGGTTTATGGCTTTGCCTATGGATGCCCAATTGCTCCAATATCATTTGTTGAAAAGACTATCCTTTCTCCATTGAATTTCCTTTGCACCTTTGTCAAAAATCAATTGGACATATTAGTGTGGGTCTATTTCTGGGTTCTCTATTCTGTTCCATTGATCTATGTATCTATCCCTCTGCCAATCTCATACTCTCTTTCTTGAGTACTGTAGTTGTAGAGTAATCCTTAACATCAGGTAGAGAAATTCTTTCCACTTTATTCTTTTACAAAATTGTTTTAGGTATTCTAGGTCCTGTGCCATTTCATATAAATTTTGTTTGCTTGTCTGCAATATGAATTTAAGAAATATATTTAGTATTTCCCTTCTAAGCATCATATTTGCTGTGGGATTTGGGAAGAAACCCTTTATCACATATAGAAATTGTCCTCCACTCCTCATTTTCTAAGAGTTTTGTTATGAATTATATTCAATTTTGTTGAATATTTCTTTTACATTGATTGAGATTTTTCTCTTTTAATCTGATTGTATAGTGAATTACATGAACACATAAGTGTTAAATCATGTGTAGTATCTTTTTGCTGCACCACTTCTGACATTAAATGTTTGGTGTTTTCCAGCACCAACCCGTTCTCCAGTTCTCCAATTCTCTGACACCAACCGAGAGACCCCATATACACTTCATCCAGTTTCTCCCAGTGGCAACATCTTACATAACTATAGTACAAAAATGCAATTAATTCTGACACTGTTTACCTAGAATTAGCATCAGATCTCACAAGTTAAAGGGCCCAGTCTCACATACTGCCTCCACTTCAGATGCCAGCCACAAATGGAATGTCTAGGGTACTCACATTTCAGCCTAGCTGACTACAAATTCGAGGATTCCTTCCTCAGGTTCAAAAATTTGTTAGAAGAGCTCACAGAAGTCAGGAAAATACTTTGCATGTTTATTGGTTTAATATAAAAGATACAAATGAACAGCCAGATCAAGAGGTACATAGGGCAAAGTCCAGAAGGGTCCCTCGTGTAGGAATTTCTCTTTCTATAGAGTGGGGATACATGACCCTCCTAGCTTATAGTTGCATTCACCTGCTGGAAGACCCCTGAACCTCGTTTGTTCAAGAGTTTTCATGACCCAATTTGCAGCCACGTCTCCATCAGGAGGTTGGAAGGATGGGGCTGAGAGCTCTCAGCCTCTAATCATGTGTTTGATCTTTCTGGTGAATATGAATTATTCATATTACTCTTGGGCATTCATTCCAGAGAAATTAAGATTTATATTCATATAAATCAGAAAGCCCCCATCCTGAGGCTACCTACTCACCCTACTCACCACATTATCATAGATTCAGGTATTTTCCAAAATGACTTATTATGAGTAACAAAAAAATTTCTACCAGTCAGAAAATTCCAAGGGTTTTAGGACCTCTGTGCCAGGAACCAGGGAGAAAGACCAAATATATATTTTTATTATACTACACCATGCTTGTATATACACATAGAAATTTTACCTACTGATTCAATTTCTTTAAGAATAATAGGCCTTTTTGGGTCTGTGATCTTTTTTTTAATCCCTTTTGATTAATTATATTTTTTCTAAGAAATTGTCCATTTAATCTAAGTTTTCAAATTTATTCATAAAAAGTTATATTATCTTTTGATGTCTGCTATAACTGTAGGCTTATATTCTGCTTTTCATTCCAAAATTTATTAATTTTTGTCTTCTCATATTTTTGTGATTTGTTTTGCCAGAGATTTGTCTATTTTTTAAGTCCTTTCAAAGGACCAAATTTTGACCTTTTCATTCTGTGGATATAGCACATTTTATCTATTCGTGAGTCACTTGGTAGACATTTGGATTGCTTCCACTTTTTGGTTATTATGAATAATAGTGCTTATGAAGATCCATGTCCAAGTTTTGGTTTAAACATGTTTCCATTTCTCTTGGATATCTACCTTCTTTCTTTTGGTTCATTGGGTTGTTCTTTTTCTAACTTCTAAAGTAGCATGATTACCTCATAATTTTGGGATTTTCTTTTGGTGGAAATTGACAAACTAATTATAAACTTATGAGAAAAAAGTGCCACAAATAGCTAACAACAGGAGAATGCCTATTGTTTTTAAGCATACATAAAATATTTATACCATTGGCTATGAAGTGAGCCGTCTGTGGGCTGGCTGTGAACTCCCTTCCAAGCCACTTGGAGCCTGTCATTACCTTGCCAAGATACCTGGAGGAAGCCTAGCCTCTCGCAGATCTCCCTAACTATCTCACTGTCAGTGGCAGGGAAGGTGCAGCTGATCCTGTCAACTCTTCTTGGCCTTTTGAGGAGAATTGATCTCCTCGCACAAGGACAAGGCTGATTTTTATTTTGAAAGTTATATTTTTAACTCTTAAGATACAGTCTTTAAAAAGATTCACATTTGTTGGGAGACCAAATGACATATCACTAAAAACAACCCAACAACAACAAAAAGCCCCAAAACCCCTCACATTAAAAGGAAATCATCAACACAATACAAAATATTTGGAAGTGAATCATAAACACTACATGTGAAGAGGAAGCTTCCGTCCTTCCTTCCTCAAATGTCTGCTTTTCTCTTTTAACAACATCTGTCTGTCTTCTCTATTTGCTTCCATTCTTTCTTCTTTTGTGTGTGTGTGTGTGTTTGTGTGTGTGTGTTGATTCAGATTCAGACTGATAGTTTTATATAAGTGAACAGTATAAATCAGGTAAAATGGTACTGACCAGTGGGGCAGCAACATTGCCAATAGTATTGAAAAAATTGATAAAGTGTTTTAAAGACATGAAGTCATGCTCTATAAATAACCTTGTAACTCTAAAACTAGTTGGACCGCTTTGAGTTTTGATAGGAATGATTTTTTAAAAATTGAATATGTTATTCTTGAAATCTGAGCTCTTAGCCAAAATTTGCATATTTTTCTGGAGCACATTGAATATACATTTATGAAGTTATATCATCTATCTTTGACTGATGTTTTATTTCCTCTAGAGTCCAACTAATGTTAGACAAAATTTTGCTGAATTGTTTTTTTCCTTAAGGACCAGTACAGAGAAATGCTTTACTTGTTTAATATTGAAGTTTGTTGATGAATGTGAACATTATATCATAATTTAATTGTCTAATCTCAGTGGCCTTTTGGTTATGGAAAAGAAAATCTCTGTTTGGTTTCAGCTGGGGACACAGACATCAGAGAGAGTTGAAGGCAACATGTGTCTCTGTCCCTGGTGCTTATCCTTGTGCCCTCTTACTGCCCTATTTCACATTTTTAGCACCAAGGAAATGATAAATAAGCCAGAAACATTTGCACAAGGGCAGTCAAGTTACTTCTTGATGTATTTTGTACAAATTGGAATGATTCTTCTTTATTAAATATCTGAACGTTTTTGCATAATTTCAAAACTTCTTTCTTCCTTGGCAGAAATAAGAGAGCTGATGTTAGAAAAATAGCGTATCGATCGCTGATAGAGCTCTTGAGTCCTATAATATCAAGTTATGCTAAAAGAAGGAGGTTCCATCAGATATTTCTTGAGGAGATGCCCTGGAGAGCGCAAATGAACCTGTATCTGGCAAGCGCACACTTTAACCTGCTTTTACAAAAGCTAGGGGAGCGCATGAAAATGAAATTTGGCACTTCTCATATGATGGTCAGGTATAGTATATTATCGATCAATGATATTATTTTAACCTCATGAACTGGATTGTATTTGATTGTTCAGAGCTATAATGCTAATAACAACTTAAAGAGGCTTACAGAGTGCCTCTATCTTTATATTGGCCACTGGTATATTTCTTAATTTTCTATCTCAGAATTTTTCCCAAACAAGTTCTGAATATAAGTGCTTATGAAGTACTCATTTGCATAAATCTTGAATATATTTGTCAATCTAGCTTTCAGTGCAAGGATAAAGCGTAACTCCAAAAAAATTTAAGATGAATTATATAGTAACTATAGATATTAGTATTAGGCAAGCTCTATTTAATTTAGAGGTATAGTGTGTCTATAAACAGATCATATTTTCTCATACAATGTAAGCTTTCTATTATTAATTCAATGAAAATTTTTAAGCTCCTACTGAGTTTCTTTGGCTAAGTACTGTGGGTGATTAAAATAGGAGATGTATATATAATATGGAATACTATGTAACCATTAAAAAGACGCTGTAGAGTCATTCATTAAAAAAATGCTTGTTGAGTACCTATTAGATACAAAGCACTAAGCTAAGTGCTAGGGATATACAAAGATGAACAGGATATACAAGTTAGAGTCTGGCAGGATGAGTCACAAATACTTATGAATAACTCTAGTTAATGATAGAAGGTGAAAAGCACATTAGGTCTTCTTTGTTCCTGGAAAGAGGCTTTCTTTTGGCTGGGGCTAACAGGAAAGGTTTCATGGGGAGAGGATACTAGGCCTGGGTCTTGATAGGTAGACAAGGTTTAGAAATGTGCAGATAGGGAAATAGGTATTCTACTTAATTGAAAGAATGTGTGCCAAGCCCAGGTAGTAAACACAGGATGAAAACCACAAATAGTCTGGCCAGAATCTAGGGTATATGAAAGGGAGTAGTGTGAAATAATTAGAAAAGTAGGTTGGTACCGGATCATAATGTCTTAAATGTCTGTTAAATCTGAGCTTTATTTTATATATACTGAAAGATTATTGAGGATTTTTGAGCAGGGCTGTGATAAAAAATGTCTCTGGCAGCGACATATCAAGTGGATTGGAAAGAGGAAGGACTGAAGAAGACAGGGATATGAAATAAGAAGATATTTATTTCAATAATGCAATGAAGAAAAAAATGCAGGTTGAAATCCACAATAAACTTGGTCCCAGTTTCTCTTTCTCCAGAATTCAGTTCTGCCAGATGAAACCTTTGCAAAGACTTTTACAGATATTTAATAGCTCCCTTTTCTTTGTGGGCAAGACCAGGAAGCAGTTACCTTGCCTGAGCAACAGGGAAGGCTTTTGGCAAAGTAACCCATTCATGGGGCCGTGACAGGGAAAACAGTTCAGGCCAAAGGGACTTTCTCACTGTTCCCTGAACACCACGGAGTCTCCAAACTTCCAATCATAAATGATGATTGATGCACAATCACTTGGCAGTACCACATAAGACAATGACCAAATTCGTGTCAGGGTAACTTGGTACTAACTTTGATTTTATTAAAACTGTTAATGTATACTCAGTACTTGTTAATTTTTGGTGGAAGATTGTTTACTGCTTATGCCTTATTTTAAAAAAGAAATAGCACTCCTTGTGAACACATTGCTCTATATAGTAGGCATCTTCATTGAGCTATGTTTACATCAGGTGGTTTTAAATTGACATAAGTTATTGTTTCAGAGCTCATGGAGTGAGTACAGATGTTTAATTCCCATTTTCAAGGGCCTTTTCAGGGAAATGGATATTGATGTTAAAATTCCTAAGAGCAAAGTTACATTGTATAATTTTAAAAGTTAAAAGAGAAAATGTTATGCTTTGATTAAGTGCCAAAATACTTTATGATCCAAAATTTGGAAGCACTCACTCACAAATGTTTTAAAAAATAAAAATGGATGGTATTTGACAGATTTATTTAATTTTGGTTTTATTGTTTTTTAATGTGATTTTTCTCTCTTGCAGTTTCCGATCATGTGATCCTAATACATTCTCACTATATAATTCAGGAACGGTATTACCAACAGCAAAATTGACTGTAGAAAATTATAAAACAATGCTTGATTTCCTTCTTACAGCTAAAAGACGAAGGGCCAACTTACCATCAGGTAAAATAAATATGTTAATTTACTATAAAATTTTCTCTAGGTTTTTATTCATTAACACAACACACATACATACACACACATCATAGACACAAAGAGGTACACAAACCATTTTCCAAAGCCCCAGTAATTTTGTTGAGTTTTGATAGCTTTTTTTTATTACAGAATATTGTGAGGCATAAACATTTTGGTTACATGTAATGCCTTTGCCTCACCCAAGCCAGGGTTACATGCATGCCCTTCCCTGCCACATTGCGCTCCGCCTGCATTAGATGTGAGTTTACCCCTCCCCCCACTTGCGCCACCTGACCGGCACCCAGTGAATATTACTATCATGTAAACACCTTAGTGTTGATCAGTTAGTACCAATTTGATGGCGAGTACATGTGGTGCTTGTTTTTCCATTCTTGTGATACCTCACTTTGAAAGATGGGCTCAAGCTCTATCCAGGATAATATAAGAGGTGCTAGTTCACCATTGCTTTTTGTAGTTGAGTAGTACTCCATGGTATACATACACCACATTTTATTAATCCACTCATGTATTGATGGGCACTTGGGTTGTTTCCACATCTTTGCAATTGTGAATTGTGCTGCCATAAAAATTCGAGTGCAGATGTTTTTGTAGAAGATTCTTGTTTGCTCTATTTTTTAAAAGTTTTCTATATTTTTATGGTATCATCATATATATTTGGAAATATCTATTTTATTGTTCCAACCTAAACCAATGTGGCTGTTCAACAAATATAATGCTCTTTTGTTAAATATTAGTAGCCTCCAGTGGTTCAAGATAGGTGAAGATTTGCTCCCAGGTGTTATATTTTAGTGGAAGTAAGTTTCAAAATAAATTCCAACAAACATACTGCTACAAGTGCATATGAAAACAATCATAATAGCTGATGTTATATTTAGGGCAATCCACTCTTGCCTTAGGATTGGCAACTAGCACATTCCATGAAAGCTCACTCCAAGATGAATGCAATAATAATTTGATGGCAAGATCAAGACATGTTGTTATCTGGTCAGGCGATGGGGGCTCCGGAAGGTGGAGACATGCAGGAGAACAGTGTCCTTAATCCTAGTGCTGCACTGATGACTGTAGTCAGCTAGCCTTGACTAATTTTTGTACCTCTTTCCTGCAAAGGTGATGAAGCCTGGATACTGTTCCTAACCAATAATCAATCTTAAACACCGCTCACTTCACAAACAAAAACTTATTTCTAATATCTTTATGCTATTACAAACCCACTTATATAGATTTTTAATAGTGGCCTTTTAAGTGCTATGTACCTTACTGTTTTTTTTTTTTTTTTTGAGACAGAGTCTCACTCTGTTGCCCAGGCTAGAGTGCCATGGCATCAGCCTAGCTCACAGCAACCTCAAACCCCTGGGCTCAAGCGATCCTACTGCCTCAGCTTCCTGAGTAGCTGGGACTACAGGCATGCGCCACCATACCTGGCTAATTGTTTCTATATATTTTTAGTTGGCCAATTAATTTCTTTCTATTTTTAGTAGAGACGGTGTCTTGCTCTTGCTCAGGCTAATCTCGAATTCCTGACCTTGAGCAATCCACCTGCCTCGGCCTCCCAGAGTGCTAGGATTACAGGCGTGAGCCACCACGCCCGGCCTGTACCTTACTGTTGATCAGGGTTCTTGGTATACTAGTTAACTGCCCCGGGAGTGTTGATTCATTGTTGAGGTACTTGGCATGCTTCCTAATTTCTTCTAGAAATTAGATTAGGTTTAACTGGTACCTTCACATCATACTATGTGTGTATAGAAGCATTTGGAAGTAAATTCCATAGACATAGAAAGAGTCTGGTTTTTGTATATAGATTATAATATATGGCTTCCTGAGTGGTTTTTTTTTTTTGAAATTGGCATTAGAATATTCCATTATTGGCACTTATTATCTAATGTAGAGTTCTAAGAGAAAGTTTGTGGCAAGAGCAATCTGCCTGCTTTTATGCCACCCCAACAGGGGGAATGAGTGGCCAAAGTTGCTGCACTGCATAACTCCAGGGGATGCTACTCACTTTCTAATGTATGTGTCCCAGGAATGGCTTGTTTAGAAGGAAATTAAGGAAAAATGGGATCTTATCATTGTTCCCTTAAAAAAAATGTACATTTCTACTTCTACATTATTCCCTTTGCCATTGCCTTTGTCTGAAATAGTCCCTGTATTTTCTCATACAGCTAACTAATGCTCATCCTTTTAGACCTAAGGCCACCTTTTCTAGAAACTTTTGTTCATTGTGTCTGTGATAATCTTGTCCTTTCTCCAGATTTACGTAGCATTTGTTATCTGAATTACTCACTTTATGCTTATCACCTACTATGTTTTCTGGAACTTAATTCTGTGTTTTTAATCATGTTATACCTTATTTTTAAACTATAGATGCTGATGAATTTTCTGCATTTGCTAGTTCCAAAATGAGTGATGAAACTATGTCCAAGACACGAACTGTTTACAAGTCAGACTCTCAATCAGGTTTTGGTACTAAAGAAAAGGATCGAACAAATTTGGGTGTATTGGATCATTTTATGAAAATCTTTTCATGTTGCAGGAGAGCAATGGTAATGTAATCCTTATTTGCTAATGTAGTAGATACAAATCTCAGCCCATAAACTTGGGCATGTATGGTATATTGCATTTATTTACTTACTGTATGTAGTTTTAGTTTTGACTTTGAGACCTCATCTTGCTGGATTTAGCCTCCGTCATTTTTGATGTGTGCCTGCTGTGATACTGAGGCATGCACTGTCAAGTTGTCAGGGAGACAGGATGAACTCCTTTACTCATCTTCCATCCATCCAAAAGCCTAGGGAATCTTTGTCCCTGTCTAAGCAGTTCCTGTGAATATGCATACACCTTTCTGTGGGGACGTGGGTTTTCATTGGATGCCAGACTTTCCTCTCTGGGGTCTTGATCTCTCTTGGGGGTACCATAGAGCTCTTGCTTCCCTCTAGCACAGGGAAAGATCTTTCCAGGCTACAGGAAAGCCTGGCCCCCATCTCTAACCTCCTGCTTCTTCTTGTCATTTGTGTCTTCTCTTAAATGCTTTTCTTTCTTTTTCTTTTAAAATATTATGTGATAGATTACTAAAACCAGAATTGGAATCATTAGCTACAAAGAAATCAATTTCTTTTTCTCTCATAGGAGGAAGAGCATATACAATGAACCTCACAAGAGATGAGGGGAAATCTATCCTTTCTAGATAAGAAAGGAACACTTAAGTCCCCATATTCTCCATAGAGTGGACAGAATGACTTTACTAAATATAAAGTAAACCAAAATCATTCCCTCTGATCATGAGCATCCAATTCTATCCTCCTTGCCACCGGCTTCAGGGCCTGAGAAAACCTGGTCCTACATGCCTTGCAGAACTCAGCTTCTCCAACTCTTGCCCTTGTTCAGTCCGTTCCCTGCTCTGCGGTCCTGAAAGCACTAAGTTTGTTCCCTCCTAGCCCCTCAGTTTCACCCTAACTCCTGGGTGTTCCCTGAGGCTCAAATGCTTTTCTCCACCCAACACCCTGACTGCCACCTTCACGTGACTTGTTCAATTCACCAGGTCTCTGCTCACATGTCACCTCCTGTTCTTTCCTGACCACTCTGCCTGAAATAACATGTCCTCTCAGGGCATGCTCCTCAGATTCCAACCCATTTCTGTTTATTTTTCTTTATAAAATGTATTCTCTGAAATTATATTTTTATTTTTATTTTTTTTGAGACAGAGTCTCTCTCTGTTGCCTGGGCTAGAGTGCCATGGCGTCAGCCTAGCTCACAGCAACCTCAAACTCCTGGGCTGCCGCAATCCTTCTGCCTCAGCCTCCCGAGTAGCTGGGACTACAAGCATGCACCACCATGCCTGGCTAATTTTTTCTATATATTTTTAGCTGTCTGGCTAATTTCTTTCTATTTTTAGTAGAGACGGGGTCTTGCTCTTGCTCAGGCTGGGCTCAAACTCCTGAGCTCAGATGATCCTCCTGCTTTGGCCTCCCAGAGTGCTAGGGTTACAGGCATGAGCCACCATGCCCAGCCCTGAAATTATATATATATATTTTTGGTCTACTTTTTTAGCATTGGTCTTCTCAAATTAACTTAAGTAGTACAAGGGCAGACTCAGTTTCCCTTGCTCACTGCTATATCCTCAGCGCATAAAACAATGGGATTTTTGGAGTCAGACCACTGGTGTGCAAATCTGAGCTCACCACTTAGTAGATTCATGACCTTGGGCAAGTTAGCCCCATGCCTGCATTTCCTCATCTACAAATTGGGTAGAATACTGGCGCATACTTACTTTATAGGAGTTATTGTTAGAATTAAATGAGATAATGCATATAAATGTCTTAACACAGTGTCTAGCACATGTAAGTGGCACAGAACAAATAGTGTTAGTTATTTTTAATTATTGACATACAATATTTGCAGAAAGATGAAGTTGTTCAGATATCTGTAACTTTTGGAACTTAGTGGTTTTTCGAATGTGTTTGTCTTAGGTTCTTGCTCATCGTGGTGGCTATTGGACTCTGCTTCAGAACTGCTGTCGGGCCTTTTGGAACTATACTCAGGAGCTACAAATACTTCTTAAACAGGCAGTGGATCTTTATCAAACATTTCCTATTAGCCAGGATGTTTTTCTCTGTACCTCTGTTATACCATTTTATTTGGGAGCAGAATTACTTATTGACATGCTAATACAGCTACAAGATACCAATTCTATTAAGGTAAGAACATTTTGGTAATTATTTTTATTATATTCAATTAAAAATATCCTTGTACTGTGCAGCTTGGGATAAGTAGAAATTGATATTTTTCTTGAGTTCGCATTTATTTTGTCTATATGTCATTTGCTTCTCATTATTATTTTCTCTATAATATATAACTTGCATTGGTGTTAATTAAAAATATCTTACCCTGAAAATTTAGTTTGTTAAAGGGAAAGGAAATTAACATTTACTGAGCTCCAGCTTCTACATAAATTAACCTTAATCATTTAATCCTCATAACAATCTTTTTGGCAGATAAAGAAATAGATCCCAGGAGAGATCACATATATAGCTTGTCAGTTGATCTTTATTCCACTGTTTTATCTATCCCTGTTCTATTACCTCATGTCTGCTAAAATTTATAGACATTTCTAGAGGAAAATATTTAATAACAATAGCACAAAAAGAGGGTAAATAAAATTAAACTATTCTAAGTTTTTTACACTTTATATAAAGTAGTACAATATTAACTCTAAGTGGAATGTGATAAGTTAAGGATGCATTTACTAATCTCTAGAGTAGCTACCAAAAGAGAGATATAGCTAAAAAGCCAATGAAATAAAATAAATAGTCAATTAACTCAAATGAAGGCAGGAAAGAAAGAACAGAGGAACAAAAAACATATGGGGCAAATAGAAAACAAATAGTAAATATTAAATCTGACTCAATCATATAAATAACCACATTAAATATAAGTAGGCTAAACACCCCAATTAAAAGGCAGAGATTGACTGGATAAAAAAGACAAGTATACCTGTCTACAAGTGAAACACTCAATATAAAGAAATTGTTAGATTGAAAATAAAAATATGAAAAGAGATATGTCATGTAAACAGTAAACATAATAAAAGTGGTGAGCCTATATTAATAGATAAAATAGTCTTCAAATTAAGGAGCATTATGAGATGTAAAGAGGGACATTTCATAATAAGAGGAGGCTCAATTCATCAGGAAGACATACAAATCATAAATGTGTATGCATCTAATCACACAAATTTAAAATATACTCTGGACACCCAAAGCTTGAAGAGATTCCTTGCTGATGACCACACTGATGTGTCAAGAGTGTAACATGCCCTGATTCCACTGGGAGAAGGCATGGAAGTTCTGTGCTTAGGACTCTCTCAAACCGTGCCCCATGTGCCTCTTCATTTGGCTGTTCCTAAGTTGTTTCCTCTATAATAAAAATGTATTTATAAGTATAGTGCTTTCTGTGAGTTCTATGAGTAATTCTAGTAAATTATCAAACCTGATGGTGTTATAGGAAACCTTATGTTTATAGCTGATCAGTCAGAAGAGTGGGTGACCTTGACACTTGTGGCTGGCAATCTGAAGTGAGGGCAGTTTTTTGGAGGATGCAGCCCTTTAACCTGTTGTGTCTGAGCTAATTCTGGGTAATTAATGTCCGAATTGAAGTGCAGTAAACCCAGGTGGATGGAAAGGGAGCATAAGTGCAAATGCTGTGTGTTCACCAAGATGGATCATATGCAGAGTCAAAAAATATAAGTCTTAATAGAATTTAAAAGACTAAAATTTTAAAAAGTATGTGCTTTGACTACTACATAATTAAATTTTAAACAGATTACCACAATATAGGAAGAAAAATCTCCAAATGCCTGGAAATTAAGCAACACAATTCTAAATGACCCATGGGTCAAGGAAGAAAACAAGAGAAATTAGAAAATACCGTGTTTCCCCGAAAATAAGACAGGGTCTTATATTTATTTTTCCTCAAGAAGACACCCTAGGGCTTATTTTCAGGGGATTTTTTTTTTTAAGTATGGTATAACAATCTACATTTATTCAAATATAGTTAAGTTGTCTTCTTCTGGAATGTCATCATAACTCTCCAAACCCCAAATTCCATCCTGAATTTCTTGCGACTCTATTTCCTTTAGAACCATTGGCCCCAGTCTCTCATATTGAGCAATAGAGCTCTCATGGGGCAGATGAGAAGGGCTGCTCGTCTTCTTTACCACTCCCCGATGAAATGCATGGGTTGTGCAGATACGTGTAGCCACGCCCATCACTAGGTCTTATTTTTGGGGTGAGGCTTATATTGCGCAAATGCTTAGAAATTCTGCTAGGGCTTATTTTATAGGTAGGTCTTATTTTCGGGGAAACACGGTATTGAAAGCTAATGATAACGTATCAAAATTTGTGGGATACAAATAAAGCAGTGCATAGAGGGAAATTTATAGCTTTTAATGCTTAGTAGAAAAGAAGAAAGCTATAACATCAATTATCTAAGTGTCTACTTATAGAAGCTAGGAAAAGAAGTGAAAATTAAATCCACAGTAAGTGAAAAGAAGGAAGGAAAGAAGAAAAAGAAATAAAGGAAATGATAAAAACAGAAAAGCACAATTCAGTTAATATAACAAAATCAATAAAGTAAAAAATTAATGTTCTGAAAAGATTATTAAAACTGGTATACTCCTAAGAATACTGATGCACAAATACAACAGCAAGAGAAGCACAAATGACTGATACATTAGTAATGAAAGAGGGATGTAATTAAAGATCCTATAGGTATTAAAAGATAAATAAGGGAATACTGTGATCAATTTTTACAACTTAGGTGAAATGGTCACATTTATTGGAAAGCGCAATTTAACAAATCTGACACAATAAGAAATAGAAAATATGAATTACCATAAATATATTAACAAAACTGAATTCATAATCAGAAACCTTTACATAAAGAAAACTCCAGACCCAGAATACTTCCTTGGGGAATTATAGCAAACATACTTGGAATAAATAATATGTCTTAAATTTTTTTTTTTTTAGAAATGAGGCCAGCTTAATTCTGACAGAGATATCAACCAAGAAAGTATGAACCAATATCCCTCATGAACATAGACACAAAACTGCTTAATAAAATGCCAGCAAATCAATCTCAGAGATCTATAAAATATGTAAATGATGATATATAAAATATACAAATATGCAAATGATAATCAAGTAGGGTTTATCCCAGAAATGTAAGGTTAACATTTAAAAATCAATCAATGGGATTCACCATATTAACAGGTTAAAAGAGAGAAATTATATGACCATTGAGATGGCTGCAGCAAAAGCATTTGTAAAATTTAGTGTCCATTGATGTTAACAACTCCCAGCAAGCTAGGAATAGAAAACAACCACAGATAACATCGTACTTAATGGTGAAGATTGGGAACATAGCAAGGATGCCTGCTCATAGCACTTTTACTAAACATGTCAGAGATCCTGGACAGTACAATAAGGCAAGATAAAAAAATAAAAGGCACAGGGATTAGAAAGCAAGAAATACTACTGTTTTTATTTGTGAACAAAATGATTTTTTACAGAGAATCTTGACTCTATAGGACTCTACAAAGCAACCACTAGAACTAATAAACAAAGTAGCAAGATTTAAGATCAATAAACAAAAATAAATTTTATTTATATATACTAGCAGTAAATAGTTAGAAAATGAAAACTTAAAAACAATACCACTTAAAATATCATCCAAAATATCAAATATCTAGGAATATATCTAATGAAACTTGCACAAGATTTCTACACTGAAAACTATAAAACATTACAGAAAAAAATAAAAGAAGACCTAAATAAATGAAGAAATATATCATGTTCGTGAACTGAAGGCTTAATATTAAGAAATCGGTTATTCATAACTTGATCTATTGGTACAATGACATCTCAATGAAATTCCCAATACGTATTATTTTTGGTATAAATGAACAGTTCATTTAAAAATTTCTTAGCAAATGCAAAAAAAAAAGTGAATGACTAAATTTTTTTTTAAAAAGAACAAATTTGGAGGACTCACTACCTGATATCATGATGTACTAAAGCTACTCTTAATGGTATTGTTGAGATAGGAGAGGCTGGACTTGAGTTACTCAACTGTTATGGGCTATAGCTTGGCCATTAAATGAATCTACGGGGCTTTTCTTTGCCTTAAGAATTTCCAGAGGTATACATAAATGTATTAGGGACTCATGGGAAATGAGCACAATAATTACATAGTAACTCATTAATTTAGGCAAAAAGAGGGTCTTCTATAAAATTTTCTCCTCTATACGCTTGACCTTTGCATCAAGGAATTTGGCATATTATTCTACAAGTTGACAGATGTAACCAGTGTAATAGGGAACTTCATTATTTGTTATACTAAATTCCATTTTTCCTAAAAACTTTATTGTTTTAATATCCTTAAATGGATTATGATTGTACATCAAGAACTATAGATCTCAGTTGGTGCTTTCCAATATAGGAAACATTAGCTATGCATGGCTATTTAAATTTAAGCTTGAATTAATTAAAATTAAATAAAATTAAAAATTAACTATGAGGCTGGCTGCGGGTTTGTCATATATAGCTTGTATAATTTTGAGATATGTTCCTTCTATGCTTAGTTTGTTGAGGGTTTTTTTTTTATCATGAAAGGGTGCTGAATTTTGTCAAATGCTTTTTCTGCAGCTATTGAGATGATCATATGATCTTTATTTTTGCTTCTGTTTATGTGGTGAATCACATTTGTTGATTTACCTATGTTGAACCATCCTTGTATCCCTGGGATGAAACCCACTTGGTCATGGTGGATGATTTTTTTGATATGCTGTTGAATTTGGTTTGCTAGTATTTTATTGAGGATTTTTGCATCTGTATTCATAAGTATTACTGGTCTGTAGTTTTCTTTTTTTGTGTGTCCTTTTCTGGCTTTGGTATCAACGTGATACTGGCTTTGTAGAATGAGTTGGGAAGGATTCCTCCTTTTTGATGTTATGGAATAATTTCTGCAGTATGGTATCAACTCTTCTTTGTAGGTCTGGTAAAATTTGGCTGTGAATCCACTTGGTCTGGGGCTTTTTTTTGTTGTTGGAATATTTTTTATTGCTGCTTGAATCTTGCTGCTCCTTATTGGTCTGTTAAGGAGTCCTGTTTCTTCCTGATTGAGTCTTGAGAGGTTGTGTGTTTCAAGAAATTTGTTCATTTCTTCTATGTTTTCGAATTTATGTGTGTAGAGATTTTTATAGTATTCACAGATGATAGTTTATATTTCTGTGGTATCAGTTGTAATATCTCCTTTTTCATTTCTGATTGAGCTTATTTGAGTTTTTTCTCTTCTATTCCTGGTTAATCTAGGAAAATGTCTATCAATCTTGTTTATCTTTTCAAAGAACCAACTTTTTGCTTCATTGATCTTCTGTATAATTTTCTTGTTTTTGATTTTGGTTAGTTCTGCTCTGACGTTAGTTATTTATTCTGCTAGATTTGGGTTTAGTTTTGTCTTCCTTTTCTAGTTCCTTAAGATGTGTCATTAGATTGTTAATTTGTGAGCTTTCTACCTTTTTGATGAAACAATGCTCAATGTCACTAATCATCAGAGAAATGCAAATCAAAACCACAGTGAGATATCACGTTACCCTAGTCAGAATGGTCTTTATTAAAAAAGTCCAAAAACAACAGATGCTAGCATGGATACAGAGAAAAACGAACGCTTATACACTGTTGATGGGATTACAAATTAGTACAACCTCTATGGAAAACAGTATGGAGATTACTCAAAGAACTAAAAGTAGACATACCATTTGATCCATCAATCCCACTACTGGGTAATTACTCAAAGGAAAATAAGTCATTTTATCAAAAAGATATCTTCAGTTGAATGTTTATTGCAGCACAATTCACAACTGCAAAGCTGTGGTATTAACCCAAATGCCCATCAATTCACAAGTGGATTAACAAAGTGTGCATATGTATACCATAGACTGCTACTCAGCTAGAGGAAGGATAAATTAATGCCTTTTGCAATAATTTGGATGGAACTACAGACCATTATCCTAAGTGAAATATCTAAAAATAGAAAAACAAGCACCACATGTACTCACTATTAAATTGGAACTAACCAATGAGTACACGTGTGCATAGAGGGAAGTAAAACTCAGTGGAAATCGAGCAGTGGGGAAGGAGGAAAAGGGGATGGGTGGAAACTTACCTAATGAGTACAGTGAACACTATCTCAGTGATATGCACACTTATAACCCTGACTCAAGCATTACAACAGTGATCCTTGTAACCAAAAATATTTGTACCCCCATAATACTTTGAAATAAAAAAGGGGAGCCATGTTTTCCTGAAATCTTTGATTGATAAGCACCTTAACATTTAAAAAAATTCAGTGGCACTAATCACATTTTAAAAGCTCAGTAGCTACAGGTGTTGAGTGACTATATTGAACTATATTGAACAGCACAAATGTAGTATATTTCCATCATCTCAGAAATTCGTATTGGATAGTACTGCCTCAAATTATCAAGCTTTGATTTGTATAATCAAAACATATTTTAATTTTCTTTTTGGTTCAGCTCTTTTCCATGTTGCATTTTTATCACATTCAGTTTTCAGAAAAAATATGTAGTAAAATCTGAAATTACATAATTCGTTTTCAATGTGCTACTTGCAGTCTGTTGAAGACAAAGGAGAGTTCAGTGTTCCAAGCTGTTACGGGAATATTAAAAATGATAATGGTGGTTCTAGCCTTACTTTTGAGCATCCTTTGGATGATGTAAATTTGGTTGATTTGAAATGGATCCATGACTTTGTGTTAAAATCTCTAGAAGTTTTATATCAAGTGGAAAAATGGGAAACACTAGTATCGCTTGCCATTCAGTTCAATTCAATTTCACAGTAAGTACTACTATAAGGGCAATTGAAAGTAACAGACTTAATTGGAAAAGAAAAAGTCTTTTGACTAATGTTTACTTTTTAATGTATTCTTTACCTCTGTCTAGTGAGAGATATACAGAACAAGTGACACCACTCCTGGTATATGCACAGCGCCAGCTTCTTCTGAGAATATACCAGTTCAAGGGCCCAGATATTACCCAACAACCTTGTGCAATGTATGAGGCTGAATATGGAGAGAAGGTAAGTTCAGCTCTATTATTCATGCAGTTGTGATTCCTTATTAGTGCACATAAAATATACAAAGACTTAGAAATCAGATGAATATTATTATTTTCACTTAGGCATTTATCGTTCAAATCAGCAAACATTATTGAGAGCCTGCTATGTGCCAGTATTTTCCAGATACAGGGTAAACAGAAATTAAGTACTTGTGCACAAGAAGCTTCTATTCACGTCAGGGCTGACTTATCCATTAGGTACAGTGGAGACAGGGTCTAGAGCCCACAGTACTTTCAAGGGCCTACTAAGTGTTTTAATTTCTTTTAAAATAAGAAGAAAAAAAATAACTTTTAGGTCAAATAAAATGTTTTTATTTTTGTATTTCTACCAACACAATCATAAAGTATAATTTTTAATTTGTTTTTAATTGAAGAATGGCCCATGAAGGCAAAAGTGCCTAGGGCCCATGGAAATCATGGTATAGCTTATATCAGGTGGAGAAAAGAGTTAAGTAAATTCTCTCATTTACTAATTTGACAAATATGTAGTGGCTACCTAATTAGAGCCATTGCATATAGTTGTATAGTCGGCTTCCTTCCCAAAGACCCCTGGCACATGCAGGGGCTGAAATCCAGCCCCTGTTCTCCGCACCAGCCTGTGTGCTGTGGTGTTGCACTCACTCAGCAAGGACTGCATTTTCTCTTCTCATGAAGGTTCCTTATGGCAATAGCCTTGGCTCTTGCGTATTCTATTTTGGTGATGATACAGTTTGAATTCCTGCTTCATGGAGTTTGATAGTTTAATAGGGCCAAATAATAAACATGCAAACAGATAAATAGAAAGATTTATGAACATTATAAGTTCTCTGAAGAAAATAAAATAGATCAATGAATAGAAATAGACTGAGTGGGGTGTGGAAATGTTAGTAGGGGTGATCAAGAGGAACTCTGGGAGATGGTGATATTTGGTGAGAAGCGGCCAGCCATACAATGACTTGGAGAAAGAGCATTGTAGCCCAAGGGAAGAACAAGGGCAAAGGCCCTGAGATGGTGCAGAAAGAAAGCCTATGTGGCTGAAATGTGTCAGACACACCTCTGAGTCTTCTTTGTTGCTTGTTCTTCTTCCTCTTCTCCCTGATGTCTTCATGTTAATGTGCCCCAAGACTCTGTTTTTGAACTTCCTGTTCTCTCTATCCACATCCTGTCCCTTAGTAAGTTAATTCAGTCTGTGGCTCTAGGTACCATCTCTATGATGATGACTATTGACAGTACATCCCCACTGTAGACCTTTCTCCTGAATTTTGTGTTGCTATATCTAACTGCTTGTATTGGTCAGGGTTCAGCCAGAGGAGCAGAACTAGTAAAATAGATCTATCTTATCTATTGAGTGGAAAAACACAAACTCTGTTTCTTCCCTTGCACTCTCACAACATGATTCTGACACCAGATGTGTGGGAATTTCTCCCCACCAGCAAGCAAAAAATCAGTTCTGTAGTGGACACCACCATCTGGGTATCCTCCAATTCAACTCAAACACAATCTACTTGGAGATAGCAACAGATCTCATAGGTCGAGGGCTCAGTCCCACAAGACTGGGGTTCAAGGAGGCTGTATTTTAAGTGATAGGTTAGTTCAAAGGGTAGGGGCAGAGAAATGGAGAAAAGAGGGTCTTAGACCCTTTAAAAATTTTTCTTCTGTCTAAAAATATTCTGTTTTCAGATATTTTATAATTTTAAGACTCAGATATCTATTAGAAAATAAATTGTCAAAATACTACAGAGGAAGTTAGTTCTGCAAAACTTCACAAGGGAAGTTAAAATTGAATTAATTATGAATAGGGTGGAAAATTTGTCATTAGAAAAGCAACCAATATTTTAAATATATTTCAACCCACATAATGGAAGATATATTTGTACTAGAGAATTTATAGAATAATAGAAAATCATATTCTAATTGCTTTACATAATTTGCCTTAAGCTCTTCCAGCTGTGCTATACAAAAGAAATATGAAAAATTATGTAGCTGCTTTTTTTCCTTGAAAGTTCTCATGATTAAACGCTATTCTGCCAGCTTTTATTTGTAGCATTGTTTTGTATCTCTTTATTTTGACAAATAAAAAATGAGAGAAACATTTCAAGTAAGCCAACTTTTTAACCATAAATACATAAGTAATATTTGTTTTCATCTTTCTTTTTTAAGATAACCTGCCGAAATTTCATTGGGAAGCAGCTTAGCATTAATGCTCCAACTATTGAAGAAACAGATACAGGATACTTCCCGGATTTACTAAAAATGCTTATCTATTCAGGTCAGAACCAATTTTATTAATAGCTTGAAACTTAATTTTCTCTAAATCAAAGTTTGCCATTGTGTTCTACATATCAAATCTTCTATAATTAAAATATTTGTAAAATCTCTTTTGTAAGTTTCTTTGCCTGAAAATAGTACAATTGATATTTACCACTTTATGTTGCTATAAATATCACTTAAGAGGGTTTAAGACACTTTTTTTTTAGTTTAATCTGTAAGTTAAAAAAGGGTAATAACAAAAAAGGAAAAGGGAAATTGATAGGAAAAATAAAGATGAAAAAATTGGTTTTGTATGTTTTTCCCTGTTTTTATCTTGCTTGGGAATCTTTTGCTATTTGACCTTTTGCTATTTTCTTTGTTCTCTCTAGACTTACATAATAACTTCCTTTTCCATATTCAATATGGATTATTTTGTCTTTACCATGCTTAAATTATAGGTCTTTTAACTATTAATAGAACACAGGAGAAGATTTGTGAATGTTGTGACTTCTTTGCTTTTAGCTGATAAGCCCCTTCGGAATGTTTTTGGCAGTGCACCTTGTAGGAATGAGGCCACAGAATAAGATGAAAATGGAAATAATATCTGCTCTAAATTTCACTTTCTGTTTGTCTGTTTCTGCTATAGGAAAGAAATGTAAGTCTTCTCTTTGAAGTGTTAGGACTCTTTCACTTACTTACCTCTCGGTTCTAAGTATGTATGTTGTGTATAAATGTAATCATTCATTCATTCATTTATTGAGTTAGCCAGCCATTCAGTTATTCAGAAAACATTTGCTGAGTATCTGCTATATGTTAAGTGCTGTACTAGGTACTGAGAATAAAAAGATGAATGAAAGTAAAGACTTATTATCTAGGAGTTTACAGTCCATTGAAGAAGATCCATAAATAAACTGGAGATTATGGCATAGAGTGATAAGATATGTAATATTATTACTACTTCTGCTGCTATAAACAATAATAGTTAACAGCGTCTGCTTTTGAGAGACTGCAAATAATTAAATGGAGCCAATGTAAAAGGGAAAGGCAAAAGCTCAGGTTAGAAAGATTGACAGGAGTTAGATGATAAAGTGCCTTAAGAGGGCAGGATAACGAAATTCAGTTTTATCTGGATAGCCGAGGGAAGCTAGTTAAAAGGATTTAAAGAAGAAAAGTGAAACAATCATATTTGCGTCTTGAAAGAACCTTTGGCAAGCAGCGTGGGAAATCGATTGCCAGGAGGCCAAATGGAATCAGAGAGTGGCTACTCCTGACTTGTATTAATATTACAGTGTACGTGATGAAAGCCTGGACTTGGACAGTGAGAATAGAGAAGGGGAAAGATATGAAAGAAAGGCAGAGGAAGCCCACAGGACTGAAGTCTGTACTGGTTAGATGTGGGGGATGGATGAGAGAGGGTGGAGTTCAAGTTGCCTAGGTTTTTGGCTTGGGTGGCCAGATGCATGATGGCACCTTCACTTGGACAGGAAAACTAAAGGGACGAGCAAGGTAGAGCAAAAGGTTACTTTGGAATTACTTGCTTGGATGTAATTCATCTAAGCTTGGATGATAACTGAGTACAGCTATCCAGTATATGGTTGGATGTATTAATGAGGCACTCAGGAGAGAGCTGGGTGGAGATATGTATTTTAGTCTTCAATATATTGGTGGTGGTTGAAGTTAGAGGTTTGGATGAGCTTATCCAGGGAGAGTTATGTGGAGTGTAGACCTGAGGATGTCCTCCTGGGACCAACAACTCCCAAGTCTCATTGCCTTAACACAAGAAGGAGAACAAAGTCTATTTCCTACACACGCAACTCTGTTCAGTGAGGTGGAGCACTGGGCTGCTGCTACTCATAATGGAATCTCCATCTTGACACAAGCTCCCATAATTCTTTCCAAGTCAGAAAACAGGATTCTAATGTTCCCCTCTAGGAGAGCTGTTCGTAGTAAAGCCATGTAGGGGCATGGGTTATGAGCACATCTTTTGCCAGACCACATGTGCATATACTAAGTGCTTTATGCTAAGGGCTTTCCATGGATTATCATATTTAATTATTATAACAACCCCAATAAAAGTTATAATTATCCATTGCACATCAGGCACTCTTACAAATGCTTTATGAATATTAACTTACAGTCACCTAATGAGATAGGTTGGTTGTTATCTCCATGTTTCAGGCAGAACAAAGATGATGTGGTAAATCACATGCTGGCTTTTAAAGCTGCTACTTGAAAGTGACACGTGTCATATCTGTTGACATTTCATACACCAAAGTCACATGGCCACACCTAACTTCAAAAAGGGGAAGAGAAGTGTGATCTTGCTTTGTACTCGGGATAAAGGGGCACAGAACATGTGAAGAGCCCTAACTAGTGTCATGAAGCAAACAGAGGAGGAGTAGTATCTGAAAGAGATTGGGACCTGGCCTAAAAGTTGGGAAGTGAAACAGATGACAGTGGTATAGACAAAGCCAAGGAAAGAGAGAGTTTTAAGGATGAGGAAGCAGTCAACAGTCAGAGAGAGAGAGGTCACATAGGTGAGGACAGATTGTCTATTGTATTTGGCAGTAGGAGTGGTCATTGTCACTGGCCTCGTTGTCATGACACCCCCAATTTAAGGCCTTGCTTTAGTTGTTTCTCCTTCCTGAAATGCTCTTTCCATATGGATGTCTGACCAATAAGCCTCTCACCTCCCTTAAGTTGTTGTGTACACCTCATCTTTTCAATGGGGCTTACCCTGACCATTCAATTTAAAGCTGCACCCTGCCTGCTTCCTCCAAATTTCCTTTACTCTGCTATATGCTATCTTTTTCCTAAAGAACTTCTCGCCATCTGTCATACTGTATAATTTAGGTTTTTGTTGAATTTATTGATTACTAGTCTGTTTCCCCTGGTGAAATGTAAGCTCAATGAGGGCAGGGTTTATTGTTTTGTTCACTGATATAATCCAAATCTCTTCATCTGTGTCTGATGCACAGCAGAAACTCAATATCTATTTGCTGAGTGAATGACTTTGTGGCCTTGGAAAAGATCGGGAGGGGAGTGGGAGTGTTTTGAGTGATGGATACAATAGTGGTGAGCTATACCTGCAGAGAGTCAATGAATAGAGAATTGCCTTTCAGGAAGTTTAGCAGAGATGAGCTAGAGAGAGCGCCACAGAAGCTAGAAGGAAACAGAGAGCTTGGGGAGGAGGGGTCAGGAGCTGTGTGTCTTTTTAATAAGAGAAAAGGAGCATATTTATATATTAAATGGAAAGAGCCAATAGAGGGAGGGAGAGCTTAGAGATAGGAGAGAAAGATATTGGATAGAGCAAGGACGTTGAGAAGACACAAGGCAGAGGGGGATACAGGGGGATTAGCCTTAGACAGGAGGGTGAGACACTGCTTCTGCTAGGGCAGAAAGGAAGGAAGAGAGAATAGGCCTGAATGCAGGAGAGTTTGCAGGTGGTAAGCCTAGAGGTAAGCGTAGGAGGACCACTTTCTTGTGGTCAATCTTGTGTGACTAGTTTCAGTCAAAGAGGTGTGATTCTTCCTGGGCATGTTCTCCTTTTCTTTATCTTGTCTGTGAAAGCCTGGGAGTTGCTCTGTTTTGGGAATCCATACCTCAAAAAAGAAAATGTGTCAAAAATGGTTGTTATCAAAATGATAGATAGCATCAAAGGGATAAGAAAAACATACCTAACCAAATTCTAGACCTGTGTAACAATAGGTGTTCATTGATGATGGATGCAATGTCAGAAAAGCACTTTGCTTGCCTCCTGTTAAAGTTACCTTTGGAAAGGTGAGATGGTGGTGGTGAGGCAGAGGGAACGTAGGTGCAGTCGAGCCACAGTTATCCTTTGGATTAATTCTCAATGTTGGTAGAAGCACAGCCAGTTTGAACAATTAATAGAGAAGAAATATTAAAATAGATTAAATTAAAAAATTTTTGTAATGGCAGTAATAATTTATTGAGCCAGAACTATCTTTAGCTTTTTAAATTTTTACAGTCTTAGGAGGTAGATATTATTATGCTCATATTACAGATGAAAAAAAACAGATGAGAAAATGAAATGTTACTAGTAAGTAGTGGGACTCTGATTCAACCCCTGATCAGTCTAATTGCTCAATTCCTCAGGGCTTCACAGAGCTACCAGGCCTATTCTCCATTGCTCCCATTTAGGTTGGAATCTCCTTTAAACTCAACAGCACTCAAGAAGAATTTGCTATATTTTATATATATATATATCATATATATGATTATGGAAGACAGACACTTTATTCTGACTTACTGTGGTAGTATGGTAATTTTTAGATGATCCTGTATATTAATTACAGGTTTTATATTGAATATATTTTATATTGAATTATTATCATTAAAACTTTGCATCAAAACTATGGCTCTTTATAAGATTCTAGGATTCTAGAGTCTTTATAAGATTCAAGGTGTGACTAGGAACACCTTGTGGCCTATGCTTTTGGGATTAATTTGGCAAATTTTTAGTATGCTAAATTTTTTCAGTGCATTAGACTCGGATCGTTAACATGTTTATAAGCATGTTGGGTCTTACATATGTGACCATGACATGTTTACAATTCTTTTACAAGACCAAGTATACTCATGATGGTTTCCACTCCAGATCGCTGTTTTAGAACATCATTGATTTTCTTTTGGCATAATAGCATTTTGTGGTAATGCTTGATACATTTAATTCTTCAGAACAGATATTTCAATGCTCCAGTGCCTAGGAACATTTGGTGTACTCATTATTTAACAGCATCCTATTCTCCCTTCAACTATTTAATAATGCATATGTAATTTTGTGTAGTCTCTGTAGGATTTGGAGAAGTGAGAATACCTCACTTTATAGATTATTCTGGTATGGATGAGTAACTTGCCTGCTTGTTAAGCTCCATAGGGGAGATGACTCTATGGTTATGCCTTTTTTATTGTAGTTTTTGCATTCTGTCTGGAATCTTTTTCTAGAATTTTGACCTTATTGGTGTTTAAGTTCTCTCATAGGGTCATTCAGTCCTCAGGTGTGTTGGAATTTGCAACCCTTTGGCAGGTGTGTTTTATCAGTGCCTCTGGGCATTTGAATGGATGTGACCAAATGTGTAGAAAGCAGCCCAAATTTCAAATCACCGCCTAGGATCCTTCCTTGGTGGACCCATCTCTCAGGACTCATTGGCATTTCAGCTTCCATTTCTGCCTTGATACATTGAAAGAAATCATCTTGTTTTTCATTTTTTGTTCCTCCTCCTTTTTCTTACCTATTTCAAACTGTTGAAGCTATTAGTGCCTTTGCAATAGCTTCTGAAATTATCCATGGAAGTTTTTGGAGAGCATCCCCTTGAGACAGAGCTGTAAGGATAAGGCTTCCAAAGCAAATGATGTTTCCTCATTGCTTTGTGTTATTTTGCTCGTGTAGACAGCCACAGCACCCCACAGAACCCTAATTAGACAACAAGTGAAAAGGTGTGCTAGGGCTTTAAAAAAAGGAAAAAAAGGAAAATTTATGAAAAGCACAAAGAGGAATTATTTATAAGCAGATATTTGATAAAAAGTAGCAGGATGGTTTTATTCAGACTTTATTTTTATTCTAAACAAAATTTTTCAGATGTTATTCTAGAATGTAGGCTTTGTGGGAGCAGGGACTATGTCTGTTTTGTTCACTTGTATCTCCTCAGTGCCCGGCATGGTGAGTGCTTGTGAGTGCTCAATAAATATTTTAAAATATATTACTAGCAGTCATAATGTGACCCTTCATCTACTGAATGCTTGCTCCATGGCAGGCACTATGCTGCCACACACTTCCACACACAGGTTAAAACAATAACCCTCTGAGTCATCCCAGTTTTGGGCACAGGGATGCTCTGAGACTAGGACAGGAATGAGCCTGAGAAAAGTTAATGAGGGAAAAAACCTGGAGTCCTTGTGAACCCAGGGAGCAGGGAGGTCCCAATTATCATCCCAGTTTTAAAAGATATTTAAAACTAAGGTCTAGAGAAAGTGTCTCATATTATTAATATGTGGGGGCTTCCCACTTTCCACTTTTTCTTTTGCTTGCTGTTATAGGCTGAATATTTGTGGCCCCCAAAATACATCTGTTGAAATCCTAACCCCCAGTGTGATAGTATTAGGAGGTGGGGGATTTGGGAGATAATGCAGGTCATGAAGGTGGAGCCCTCATGAATGGGATTAGTGTCCTTATAAAAGAGACTCCAGGGAGCTCTCTAGCTCTCTTTCTGCCATGGGAGGGAGGCCCCACTGAGAAGGTAACCATCTGCAAGCCAGAAGGAGAGCCCTTACCAGAACCCTACCATGCTGGCCCCTGATCTGAGACTTCTAGCCCCCACAGGTGTGAGAAATAAACTTCTGTTGTTTATAAACCACTCAGCCTGCAGTAGTTTGTTACAGCAGCCCAAACCAATGAAGACACTTGCCCTGGCTGTCCCTGATCTCACTCTCTAAGGAGAAGAAGATAAAAGCCAAGCTTGTGACTTATTGCAAGAAAAATAGAAAAACTGAGCAAAAATCAGGGTGTTGTGCATCAGAGTGGGGGGTGAGGACGAGGGACCATGCCTTGTCTGGGGTCATGCAGGATTGGGCATGGCTTACAGGAGAGGGACATTGCAGGGGCAAGATGGTGGGGATAGGAGTGACAGGAGAGTGAAATTGGTAAGGTAGAGGAGTGAGAGCCCCCACAGAGTTATTAGGAGCTACTTTGGCCTAAGTGTTTGATTCTCTTAAATGTGTGATAGGTTATTGTGTCAGGACTGAACTTTCAGGGGGAACAAGTATTTCTGTCAATGCAGCTATGTTCGTGGTTCAGCTAGAGCCTGGTTTGACATTAGGGTATATTGAAAGATGTCATTTCTGTGGCCACAGCATGTAACCCTGTCTTACTCCACCAGGGCCTCCCTGTTCCCTGGGCTCACAAGGGAAACCTCATTAACTTTTCTCAGACTTATTCCTGTCCTATTCACAGAACATCTCTGTGCCCAAATCAGGAGACCTCAGATCTGAGTCACTGCCTGTTACTGATATTTGTTGCCCTTGGTGAATCATCTAGAAAAGGCACTGGCCTTTGAACACTCTCTCTCTTATCTATGCTAAGGGATGAAAACAAGTAATATTCATCAACTTAACTTTTCCTCCTTTGTGAAGTGTGAGTGATATCTACTACCCCTTACAGTTTTTAAGGTGCTGTGAGGATCAATTGAAATTAACCTATAGAAGTGATTATTAATAAAGTTTATCCCAGCCATTTAGCTTTGAAAACTTATAGCCATTCATTTATTTAACAAATACTTATTAAGCACATACCATGTAACAGGTACTGTTAATGGTGCTGGGTATATAACAGTGGACAAAATGGACAAAAGTCCCTGCCTTCATGGCGTCTGCATTCTAGTGGAGGGAGACGCCTGTAAACAAGTCAGCCACACAGTATGTCAGAAGGTGCTGAGTGTTTCGGAGAAACCAGAGCCCCAAAGGAGGAGAGGGTGATCTTCTATCACCCTCTAAGTAGGGTGATCAAGGAAGAAGGAAGGCTTCACTGAAAAGTTAGCAGTTCAGCAATAACCTCAGGGGCTGATGAAGCAAGACCTCCAGATATCTGAGGGAAGATTGCCCTGGGCCCAAAGTGAACCACTGGCTCCAAGATCCTGAGGTGAAGCCTGCAAGGTGTGGGAGGAGAGATCAGGAAGGGAGCAGCAGAGCAGGCAGGGGGAGCCAGCTCATGTGGGGCCCTGTCGTCAGCTCTGAGGGCTTCGTTGTCTGCTCTAGGTGATGAGGGAGCTGCTGGGGGCTTTGGATAGAGTGATAGGGGATGACTTACATTTTAAAAGAAGCCCTTTGGCTGCTGTGCTGAGAGCACACAGTGGGAGTGGCCAGGGTGGAAACAGGGAGGCCATTTAGGAGGGCAATTGCCGTACCTCAGAAGGAGATGAAGAGGTCTTGGAACATCATGCGAGTGGCAGTGGAGAGAGGCTGGTGAGAGTGGGTGAGGTCTTGGCCATCTTCTGAAGGGAGGACTGACAGGATTTGATGTGGGCTCGATTTGGGGTATGAGAGAAGAAGAGGAGTCAAAGTTGATTCTAGCTTTTGGCCAGAGCAGCTGGAAAAATGGAGACATCCTTTAATAAGATGAAAAAAGACTATGAGAGAAGCAGGTTTGGGGGAAAATTCGGAAATTAGTTTGGGACATATTAGGTTTGAGCTGTCTGTTGGACACACAGCAGAGTAGGTTGTTAGATAGATGGGTCTGAATTTCAAGAGATTTGGGGCCAGAGATATAAATTTGGGAGCCACCAGCACATGAATAACATTTAAAAGCATGAAAGTAAGATGTAAAGGCAGTGAGTGTAAATTAAGAAGGAAATAGAGGCAGCCGAAGGACTAATCCCTGGGGCTCTAATGCTAAGAGTTTGAGTCCATGGGGTGAATTATCAAAGGGGATGAAGGAGTGATCAGAGGGGTTGGAGAAGGACACCTTTAAGGCAGAGAGGGGCAAAGCCCGATTTACATGGTTCCAGAGAGAAGGGGAAACAATGCATATATTTACAACTTTTTGAGGTATTTTCGTGTAAAGTGGAGCAGAGAAATAGGGTGGTAGCTTGGGGAGAGAGTAGGGTCAAGAGAGAGGTATTTTGTTTGCATGTTTTTTCATATGTTAGTTTTTTAAGGATAGGACAGATAACAGCAAATTGTGTTGCTGGGAATGATTCAGCAGAGGGGACAATTGGTGATTTGGAAATGGAAGAGAATTGCTGGAGTGAGGGCCTGGAGGTGCAGTCGGCACAGGTGCTGTAGGCGTGGGGTTGTGGGTCTTGAGGGAATCTTCTATTATTGCTTCTTTTTTTTTCAGTGAGATGGGAAGCAAGTCATTGGCCCTGATAAGACAGGGGAAGAGGTTACTCTTCCCCTTTCTTTTTTACCACATAGCCAATTAACCATTCCTGTTGCTTCTAACATGGGAATGTTCCCTGTGGTCCCTCCTCGTTTCCATGGCTACCAACATTACTCTCATTGAATCGCAGAGTATCTGTGTTGTTGTGGTCCAACAGTCCCAGCCACCAGCTTCTTTCCATAGCAGTCTGTTTTGAATACAACTGTTGGCTAACTCTTCCTAAAATATCTTTCTGTCAGAGCCCTGCCTCTTTTTGAGGGAGTCTTTCTGTCAAAACCCTTCCTGGGCTCCCCATTAAAGAGAATGAAGCCCAGTTACTCAGTGAGGCTCAGGACTCTGGCAAACTCTCTTTGTTCTCCAGGACTGGCTGCCTCATCTCCCTGTGCCCTGAACTCACCACCCTCACTACTGCTTCTGTACCTCTGCTTGCACAAACGAGATCTGGACCCTAAGGGAAGCCTTATTTTTCTCATCTGTGAAATGAGGAACAGGATAATAATGGTGCATACCTCTTATGGTTGTTTTTAGGTTTCAATGAGACAATCACAGTAAGCTATTTACAATAGTTCCTGACATAGTGAAAGCCCTAAATAAATTTTAGTTACTCCTATTCTTATTCTACTTATTTAAAGCCCCTTGCCTCTTTCTTCCTAATCAATTTTCCCTTTCCAAGACATAGCTGGTATATCTTCTCTTTCACAAAGTCTTTCTTATTCACCCTTTCCTGCCTATGCTGATCTCTTTCTTCCATCTTTTCCTCATTTCAGCATGTAACCAGACACTCCCTGCAAATGTGACTCTAATATTCCAGTGATGGAGTATCCCATTTCTTAAGCTAGATTGCAAACTTTTTAAGGGCAAGGGTCATGCCTCTTAACCTCTTACAGCTTCATTGCCTTGTAAATTGCTGTATTACGGAGGCCTTAGATTTTAAAGAGGGCATTCCACTGGTTCAACTTGTTGAAGAAATAAATTCTTTTGTTTTTCAATCCTGCAAGGTGTGATTCTTCTCTTTCTTGGGCCCGTTTTTCATAGGGTATGAAGCAAATCTGCAGCCTACTTCCCGGGACCACCACTCACTCTACTTCCCTACTTCCCGGGACCACCACTCACTCTCCAGAGACCTCACAGCAACCCTCTCCCACCATGTCCCCTTTTCAGGACAGTGGGTCAGTTCCATACCCACTCATAGGCTCCCCCTTCCTTTCCTCTGCACCCTCCACTGTTAGGAACCTGTATTTTCCTTCCCTTCAGAGAGCAGTTGCCTATCTTCAAGCTTCTTTGTTTCCTCCTTTCTTCTCTTTCCCAAGACGCCTTTGCTTTGAAGAGGCTGCTGAAAAGGAGTAGATTATTTCATTTTTTATGATCAGCAAAAGAAAAAGTAGGAGGCTTCATAAGGAAAATTGGCAAGATCTAAAGTTATTTGCATTTCATAAGAATGAAAAGTTTTCTAAGTTTTTTTTAAAAGGAACTTTCAAATATACCAAAAGTTAAAAAAAAATTGATCCGAATGTTGAAACACCTGCTGCAGATCTGGGGGCTTTGAATTTAGCAGCTTTAGATTGGGACCAAGAAATTCTCTGAATTAGAAACTTGCCTGCTACTAGCTTGGCTTGATGCAGCATTTCATCCCCAACGTTCCTCCTCCCTTTCCTTTCAGAGTACACCAGAGCCAAACAGCTCGTCTGTGTGCCCGTGGATGTGTCAGACACCTTGAGATGTTTTAGAGAGACCCTGGAAAAATCCAAATATCATAACAGATCAGCGCGGCACAGCAGAAAGTTGCTTTTGTTATTTCTTGCACAGACACAAGGTAAAATGCTTGTTCTGTACCCCTGAGTCTTTATTCATGTGGGGTTATCACCTTGCGTGATGGTCCACATTCTGCCCTCACGATCTTCCCTCTCCTCTCTTACACTTTACTCCAACCAAGGCACTTTCTCACTCACCTACTTTTATGCTTTCTGTAAAACTAGCAAAATCCCTTGAGTGCAGGAGATATGAAAACAGTATTCATTAATTTTTTGATTCTGTACATTCATATTCATACCATTTTCTTTGCAGCTATGGTACTGTGGTCTTTTTTTTTTTTACTTTCATAAGTAGGTGGATTGAGTCATACTGGATTAACTAGACCCTTTTATCAAAATACTCCTTTATCGGTGTCAAAGAAATGGAAACATTTACAAATAAGAACCAACAAGACTTATTAATACCATAGATTTTGATCTTAGAGATCTCATTGCATTACATTTATTTGTTTTCTCCCTTCTCCACATTATCAGTTTGTGAACTAAACCAAAGCAGGGCTTTGAGGCGTTAAGTGGTAACCTCACAGAAAAAGGGTACATTTAAATTTAGGCTGGAAAAAAATCCCAAAATATCTATACTTAGGTTATTTAAAATTTTTTTAAATCATAATTTATATTTATGATCCTTGCTGTTCAAATTTATCAGAATAATAAGAATAAGCTTAGATAATAGACTTAAATAAACTTAAAATAATTATATTTTAAAGTTATTAAAATAGATTTCAACTTATACCTAATTAAGATACTAATTTCCACTGAACTGATCTTTTAGAAATTTGACCATTTTTTGAAATAACCACTAGCAGAGTTTTATTCATTTATTTATTTATTTGTTATTGTTGTTGCCATCCCCCACACCCCCCAAAAAAAACCACTTTCTATGATATGTATCCATAGTTTTGGGTTGTATTGTCTGTAGACTTACATTATATAAAATTAGCTCTCCACATCATGTTCACCTCTTTCAGTTACTCCATACATTAACAATGGATAAGGGCATGAATAAAAAAAAATCAAATACAGTTCCTAAGAATGGTTTGCAACAACTCACTCTGAATCTCAGCTGGTACCAAAATATTTTCAGTATTCTCAATATCCCTAGTCCTCTGGCCACAGACTTCAAAATCCATATTAGTTCTCTCTCTGCTTCTTTTGACTATGTACTTCCTCTAAGATATTTTTTCTTTTGTTCCCTGTGTGTTCTCTGATCTTATAAAGAGACAGGCTCTTTCCCATTTTTTTCTGTCTCAGGCCAGAACTACCTCTGCATTGCTTCTATCCCAGAGGTTTCTGCCTCAGAGGCAAACTAGCATCTTACTCTTGGAAGCTATTTAAAAAAGGCAAACTCACCAGTCCCAGAGAAGCAAAGCATAATCTCAGCATTCGCTTTCTGGCTGACTGCCCCTCTGTAGTGCTCTATGAAATAGCATGGATATCTTCACCACCTGGGATCTTCAGAAACAATCCCAGATGTTAAGTTTAAGGAAATCGTGTCCCTCAAACTACAAATAAGTTGCAGCTATATACAGAATCTTTCCATTTCCTTTTCTTTTTCCACTTCCATTTCCTTTCTTTTACAGTTCCCTTTCCATTTCCTCTACCTTTTTCCTCCCCACCAACTTCCCATCTTTCTTCATTTTAAATTTCTTTTTTATTATTTTTTTTCATGAATTTAGGAGAGAAAGGAATAACCAATTCCAAATTCACTTCTGGAAAGGTGGAATTTTGCTTGGGGACGGAAGAGATGCATATGTCCATACCCCCTGACCTTTCTCAGGAGCACTTCAGAGTTTTTAGCTCAGTGGAGAAGAGCAAACTTCCCTATTCACAACTTGGACTCGTGATTTCTTCTTATCACCAAACTATTGGTAAGATTTGTCCATTATGTTTTCAATATGATCTTCCTCATTAATGCTGAGATTGCCTCTGGTCCTGAAATGTTATCTTTAAAGCTAGGATCCAAGAGTTTGAACTACAGTCTATTTATCACACACTTGTAGGCAGTAACAGAACCGTTGGAGACAAAAGATGCTGCCAGCCCCTTTGAAACCCTCTCTCCTATCCTGGCTGTCACCATTGTGAGAGTCTAGGCCACCCTTTGTCTATCCCTCTTTAACTGGAACTATGAACCTCTGTGGGGGTGGAGATGATGCCTGTTTGCTCTGGTCCCAGCTGATTCCATTTTCCTTGTCTTTCTCCTTGATTTGGCTTTTCTACAAATCCTGCAGTGTATTCTCAACCCATATTATAGATCCAATGTCCCATTTTATAATTTTGTCTTTACTTCTTGAAATAAAATTTATACTTAATATATTCTTCTTATACATATTATTTTGAAACAAGTCATTACAAAGCCAAAATATAAAATGGAGGAAAAATAAAACAAAATCACTTCATAATAAAAGAATCTGTGTGTTAATGTGTAAAGGCTCAAGCATTAGAAGGTATAAAGAAGTAGTCAGATGCTTATATTTAGGATGTAGAATCACCATGAATGTGACAGCTACAAATGCAGACCGATATGGGTGTGTTGTATTGGTGCCCCAAGTGCTACCAGCATTGTTAAGTTTCATGACATGATTTTTTAAAATGACAAATCTTGGTAAAATTCTGAACAAAACAAAGTACTGCAGTGGTTGCATTTCTGGAAAATTCAGGGCATTTAGAAATCATGCAGAAATGCCCTTTTTATGTGCAAAATGAAGTTAGATGTTAGACTCAGTCAGTTATAAACAGGTTTCTCATCTTTTCCTTCACTGCGGAGGAAGTTTCTGTGCCTTGCAGGCCATCTAGTATCTTTGGTCTTAACTTATGAATTACCAGGAGATGCCCCACTGTGACAACTAATCAAACCCTTCCTCAGATTTCTAAAATACCCTCTAGAAGACAGTACTGCCCTCATTAGAAACCACTGCCATGTCAGTTGTATTTTTTTGCTGTACATTCCTGAACCCATGCATTTATTAGAAAAACAACAACAAAAAATCATGTGATATTAAAGGTATGTTTTCTGCATTCAGGTAAATTCAGGTATATTCTGTGATCTTGTCACATCTCTGCTAAAAAACAAATCCATTGAGCCTCCCTATCTGCTATGGGATAATGCCCACATTTCTTCATGCGGCATTCAGAGGACTCCAGCATCTGACTGCTTCCTCCCTCTTCACACTCCTGATTCACCCTCTCCAGAAAAGCATACTGCAGTCATACCCAGCATTCACGTATACCCATCATTTTTCTCCCCTCACATGCCTTTTCTGAGCTTCTCTTCTCCATTATCTCTCCTTGCCTGACTTTTATCACACCTTCTCCATGAAGCCTCCTTGTTATTACTACCTGTTAGATACAATCTCTCACAGCTCTGTGTTCAAACAGAGCACTGTTTGCTTGCTTTCTGCGTGTATACATTGCATGACATTTGAAGGCACTATTAGCTTGAATTTGGCTTATTATAATCTACACAGTTAAAGAATAATGCAGTTTAAAATATTCTTGCAAATATAAGGAAAATATTTTTCCAGGAACTGACATTTGTTCTTTTACTTGACTACAAATATAGATGTTCTTCAAGCCAGCAATCAAAGAAGTCTTAAAGTTCAGGCACTGCATACTCTTGGAAGTCTTCTCGTCTTCGCAGAAAAGAAAAGGTAGATTTTTAAGAGCCAATAGAACAAAGGCAAACTTGTTTGTTTGTTTGAAAAAAAAATTAATTATTGTGAAAAAAAGTCATGCTTCATAAATTTTAGTTCTTCAGTAATACTACATTGCTCCATTGTATTCATCAGATGCTACCCGAGAGAAACCATTATGAACAATAAATGGATAGATTTATTCTCTGATATGTCAGTCGACATGTTTCTGCAGTGTACTTGCTTCCCCTCTGGAAGATAGATTTACTAAGAGGTCTCAGAAAACACACTGCCTGATGCTCTGTTTCTGTTTTAGGGCTGCTTTTAAATGTTGGTGTCAAGCTCTTGATGACATATTCAGAAAACCAGATGTGCTACAGACATGGAAAGAGTTTGGCACGTCACTCACCACTTCCTCCAACAGCTCTTCACCTCCAGGTTTCAAAGACTACAGTGAGGAGTTTCTGTCCAAAGTTGGCATTTGGGGGTGTTTGCAAGGAGCGGTCATATCAGCAAAGATAGCACAGTGAGTATGAGGACGGAATGATCTGCATCATAGCTAAGAGCTTCCTTTATGGGTGTAGGATTAGGGCTCACCCCACAACCTCATTTTAACTTAATTACCTCATTTTTTTTTTTTTTTTTTTTGAGACAGAGTCTCACTCTGTTGCCCGGGCTAGAGTGTTAATTACCTCTTTAAAGAACCTATCTCCAAGTACAATCACATTCTGAGGTTACTGGGGGTTAAGACTTCAACAGATGAATTTTGAGGGGACACATTTGGTCTGCAACACTGTATTTGTGTCCTATTGCTGCTGTAAAAAATTACCACAAATTTAGTGGCTTAAACAACATAAATTTATTGTCTCAGAAAGCCTAAAATCAGTGTCAGCATGGCTGTGCTTCCTCTGGAGGCTCTAGGGAGGAATCCATTTCCTTGTCTTTTCCAGCTTCCAGAGGCCTCCCGCAGGCCTTAGCTCTTATAGCCCCATCTTCTATCTTCAAGACCAACAGCCTAGTGTCTTTCTTTCTCTCTCTCTTTCTCCCCTGTGCTTCCATCCTCACATCTCCTTCTCTGACTCTCACCCTCCTGCCTTTCTCTTATAAGGACCATTGTCATAATCCAGGATAATCTTCCCCATCTCAAGGCCCTTAATTTAATCACACCTGCAAAGTCTTTTTTGCCTTGTAAGGTCACATATACATAGGTGCTGGGGATTAGGACATGAATATCTTTGGGGACATTATTAAGCCTACCACACATAACTTATGTGAATGTCTGTAACAGTGGCTTATACACAGCTAGCACTCACAAATACCTTAAATATTTAATTAACATGAGAAATTATAAAGTATGGCAGGAGTAGAGGCACAGGTTTCCTTCACCTCTCCAGTTACTTCTTTAACTTACCTAAAGGGAGTGGTGGGGGAAAACCTGGGTAGTATTTTGAGCTGTAGAGCAAAGTACAAAAAAAATTAACTCTTCCCGGCTAGTAATCACATTGTTCTCATAAAATTAGCATCTTTGGGCTGGTGAGAAAGTACCAATTTGAAAGGATTAAACATCACAGATTTAAACCTCTGTCAAGTTTGATTGTTTGCACTCCTGAGATGGAACTCATCCTTAGACGCACACACTCTCCCCAAACACGTCTTGACTTATGATTTAGTAGAGCTTGGCAGTGGGGAATATAAAAGCCAGGGAAGGTTCACAGCTTGGAAAGGAACAGCTATTGCATTCCTTCTAAAGGGCATCTCAGCTTCTCCAAGCCTCTGGAATTATTACCTATTTATTTTCAATGAACAGAAAGTCATTTCCTGGTTATCCAGCTGGAAGTCTGACTTCCACAGGACATGTGATTCTACAAGGGCTTTGGCTGTTTTCATGGACTCCATGAGTAGAGGAAACTTCTTCCCACTGAAACATACCACACTTGAATATCCACCCAGATATTCAAGATATCCACCCAGAGAAGCTGAACTCAGATAGGTGTTGCTATTAACATAGTGAAGCTGACTGGCTCTATCTAAGTAAGACTTAGGAGAAGGTAATGTGGCTTACAGTTGCAAATGTGAATTTTAAGACCCATATAAAGAAAACTCAAACTCTTCTAAGGGACATAAAATGAGACAGTAGTAAATGGAGAGACATTAATCTTTGGTGGAGATACTTAATGTTGTGAACAGCTCCATAATATACAGCTAGAGATAACATACATTGCTTCAGTCTTTTGAGGAAATTATTTACACTCATCAAAAGCTTTAATTTTACACCTCCTTTTACCAAAAAATTACACTTTTAGGGACTTATCCAGTAGAACTGATAGAAGAAGTGCTCAAAAATGTAGGTATAACAATGTTTACCTCAGCATTGGAAAAAACCAAAATGGAGATTAATATTTTTATATTATGATACATTCATATGATGAAATACTAAAGTTCTTTAAAATTATGATATAGTTCATTATATCTGTGAATGACAAATTTGTTTATAAAATAGTATGTATTGCATAATTGTAGTCTTAATATGTATTTATATATGTCTTTCTATGTATGTATAGCTACACAGAAAAAATATAGAAGGTATTGTTATATTAGTAATCATGTTTAGGTGGAAGGATTATAGATAGATATTTTTATTTTCTTCTTTTTTTATATTTTCTTATATCTTTTTTCTTGTATTTTTAAAATTATAGACATGTGTCTAAAGATACATTGATATCAAAATATTTTTGGAAAATTGTCTGCTAATCAGTGTGTTTTTCTTATACTTATTTAGATTTATTCAGACATCGAATGTTAAAAAAAGAATCAACTGTTGCATTTTGTCTGCATTACTCTTTCAGGTAACTTTATATATGTTTTTCTAGAGTAGACATTCAATTAGTAAAAAAAAAGTACAGTAGTTTGTCATATTAATAAAACTCACAGGTAGGAAAATAGCATGAACCTTGATTAAATATCACAAACCCATCTTTCTTTGGCTGCCTGAACCCCTCTGTGGGACCTTTACCTTTAATATTCAGCAGAGTTAGTTTTCTCCTGTAGACTACAGAAGAAGGAGTTTTACAGATAGAGAAATTAAGTCTCCTGTCATTAGTAAGATTATGATACTAGTAACCAATGTGAAGCCAGTCTGTCTGACTCCAAATGGTTGCCTTAGATTACCTTGGCTGTAAATTAAATTTTGCTTGGTTATATCATATAAAATATATCTTATAATGAAGGTGAAAATACATTGAAGACTATAGAAAAGGCATGTTTACAGTTCTCAGAATTTTGGTTTGAGTTCACTGAAGAAGAAAGGAGCTTTTTATCTGAGATATAAGACATTTTGAGATTCTGAGATATAGCCAGGGGCCTTTGCAGTCTGCTTAAAGTTTTACTTACTTTGAAGGATGGACACCCTTGTTCTGTGTATCAGAGAAGTCTGATAGCTTATGAAATATAAATAGTTAAGTTCTTTGGGAAAGGCTTCTTTTCATTTAAGGCCAGACTTTTCAATTTACTTATGTTCTATATACCTCTTGCCTGTGCTTCAAAGGGAAGAGGTGGAAGAGACAACTGGACTCTGCCTCCTTACATTGCATTCTTTACTTTCTGATTCTCCTTGTTCTTGAAGATAATGCAGTTGATGTTTTATAAAAGATGTGATTTTAAGCAATAGTTAGAGGGGAGAGAGGCAAGATGGCTGACCAGAGACACCAGCTACCACAGTGTCTCAGTAAGAAGAAGTTTTAGATGAAAGAGAAAAAATGAGCAAACAACCATAGATCTGGTGTGGGTCTGAGGGAAGGGTGCCAGAACTTTCAGGAGACTCCAGGGGAAGAAGTTGCAGAGCAGAACACGAAGGAGCAACGTATTGGCAGAGATCAACCCCCAAGAGGCTTGGAGTCCAGTGAGTAGAGTAGGTGGAGCCGTTAGTTTCTCCCTACCTCCTATCTCTAATAGTCAGCAGGTTCCCAAGCTGCTGGTGACACTTTCTGCCCACACAAGCCCAGAGGCTGCTGCCACCAGTGAGCTGGGGGCTTCTTGTGGACAGGGCATCAGGATCCCAGCCCCCCTGGGGTGCCTCCCATCTCCACAGACCTGAGCTGGGATGGCAGGAGCCATATTGCTTCTCTACCCACTGTGCGCCTTTGTCCTCCCCAGGGTGCTTAAACTCTTCAGATTTTGTCTTGCCCATTCCCACGCAGACACTTCCCAACTCCAGCCCAGACTGCAGGAGGCACAGGGGTCCAGTGGGTCCTTTGTGATCTGCATGACTCCAGTGTATGGACATTCTGGGTAGCTCGGTGGGCGGCCTCCTGGAGAAAGGGACGAACATGACCAAAGTGCTAGCTTTCCTCCATCCAGACTCTTTTACCCTCCTTTCCCTCCCCCACCCACAGCTGCTGAGGGACAATTGAGCCACCACACCAAGGCTTCCACAGAGAGTGTGGCTCAGACCTTTCCTCTTGGGGTCCTACAGTAGACTGAGAGGTGCTCAGACTGTGAGCTCCCTGCCCACTGGCACTCTGTGCTGCTGTTTGCTGGGTGACTCCATCAGAATGGGGCATGCCTCTGAGGCAGAGGGACATCGAATTTGCTTGGGCACCCTGTGGGCAACTTGGGAATAGCAAATAGCACACTTCTCCCTGACATAGTCAGGGATTGATCTTCTGAAACCCAGGGAGAGGCCCACTGGGCATATCCTGTACCCCCAGGTCTTGATCATGTTGCTCGGGGGCACAGAGGGGAGATTTGTGATTACTCAGGGGGCATGGGCAGGTTGAGGAGAAGAGTGCAGTGTGGATCCTAGCTGCAGTGTTCTCATGGGTCACCCCTCACCCCAACAGGACGGTTGCACTTCTCAGGCTGAGATCTGGGGCAGGGAACCTCCTGGCCTGCATCACAGTTGTAGGGGAGTTTGGCTGCCTTGAGCTCCTGTCTGCTAGCAGATGCTGGGGGGAGCTGTGGAGTAGAGGAGGGTGGAGACGAGCATGCCGTGCTCCAGAGTGGCAGATTGTGAATCTCTAGATGGACCGGCCTCCACAAGTAGACCTCTGGTTGGGTGGGGCCGCTACTTTGCCCAGAAGCTGGGAGCAGACCTTTGACCCCTGCTGAAACAGATACCTTGCCAGCTGTTGTGGAGCCTGAGGGCAAGCTCACCCAACCCAGACCCACCCGCTGCACTCCCATATTTGCCTCTGCTGTGGCAGAGAATAGTACTCACCTGAATTTCCAGGGCTCTACCCACCACCTGGGGCATTCAGGTGCTTCTCTTGAGGGGACTAGAGCCAGTCACAGGACCCAAAAACAATATTGCAGCTTGGTCCTTCTGGCAAGCTGCACCAACTGACAAGGGAGGTAAATTTATACACCCTTTACTACATTTACAGACTCAGTCATATAGGGTGTGGTTGACTCTTACCCACAAGCACCACCTACAATCTTAGAGATTAAACTGGGTGTGCCATTATATAAACAAAAGAAAATCCAAAACTAAGAAGCAACAGCTGCTCCAGATGGAAGGCATCAGTCAAAGAACTTTGGAAGTATGAAGAATAAGAGCAAAAGGACACCCCCAAAAGGGAACACCACTTTCTAGCAATGGATACCAACCAAAATCAGAATATTGAAATTACAGATAAAGAATTCCAAATATGGATTGTAAGTAAGTTCAATGAAATACAAACGAAAATGGAAAACCAACACACACACACACACATACACACACACACACAACCACAATGAAAAATTCACTAAAGAAATCTAATTATTAAAAAAAATCAAATAGAACTGCCAGAAATGAAAAATTCATTCAAGGAAATATAAAACACAGTGGAAAGTATTAAGAATAGACTAGACCAAGCAGAAGAAAGAATCTCAGAGCTTGAAGACACCACCTTTGGATTAAACAAGTCAATTAAAGGTAAACAACACAGAATTAGGAGAAATGAACAAAGCCTACAAGAAACATGTTATGTAAAGAGCCCAAACATAATAATTATAGACATTCCCGAGGGTGAAGAAGAAAACACACAAGGGTCGGAAAACCTATTTGAGGGAATAATTGAGAAAAACTTCCCTAGTCTTGCTAGAAATTTAGATATCCAGGTACAAGAAGCTCAACAAACACCTGGGAGATTCATTGCAAACAGGCTACCACCATGACACACAGTCATCAGACTTGCCAAAGTTAATATGAAGGAGGAACTCCTTTGAGCCGTAAGGTGAAAACATCAGGTAATGTACCAGGGAAAACCATCAGGCTAACTGCAGACTTCTCAGCTGAGACTTTACAAGCCAGAAGGGATTGGGGCCCCATATTCAGTGGTAAATGTATACCATGGAGTACTATTTAGCCATAAAATAATGAATTTTTACACTTTGCAACAATCTGGATGGAATTGGAGACTATTCTTCTTAGTTAATTTTTGCAAGAATGGAAAAACAGACACCACATATACTCACTATTGATTTGGAACTAACCGATCAGCACTTATGTGTACAGATGGATGTAAAACTCAATGGAAATCAAGCAGGTGGGAGTGGGCAGGAGAGGATGGGTGATATCATCCCTAATGGGTACAATGTACACTATCAGGGTGATGGGAACACTTTTAACTTTGACTCAAGTGGGACAAAATCAATACATGTAACCAAAACATTTGTACCTCTGTGATATTCTGAAATACAAAATAAAAAAAATAATAAAAATTAAAATTATTTAACTTTTTGTATAATGTGGACAGAATTTCTCTGTAATACCATACCTAAAATCAATGTTTGCTGCTGGGATTTTTTTAATAGCCTATTAATTCTTTTTATGATTTTAAAGCAAATTTGTGAAATTAAAAATTTCAACAACTACATAGTGTTTTAGAGTAGGATGCTTCATAATCTTAATAAGAAATCTGATTAAAATTCTTTCCTGACATATGCATTAAAATATGTATTATTATGTATTGTCATCAGGAAATGTTAATTACTAAGATAACAAAAGAAACACTCCTGAATGTAAAATTTGGTTTTGTCTATTCATCTTGTTTCCCCAATATCTAGTACAACATTGGTCATATAAATTATCCAAGAAATATTAGTCAACTTATACAAGTGATGCTTTCATTTAATGCAGTTATAAATTTGGAATTACCTCTGTCTGATTTAGACTTATAAGTTATCATTTCCTCTACTTATAGCTTAGTATAGTGGAAAGAACATAGATTTTTGAATTAAATAGATGTGTCTTTGAATCTTCTTTCTGCCATTGTTAGCTGTGTGACTTCAGATAAGTTAATTGTTTAAGCCTCAATTATATCAATTGTGACATAATCCTTTCTTGTAATGGTGGATTAAATGAACATTAAATGAGATAATGTTTATAAAGGATTTACTAGCAGTGCTCAACATAAAATTGGCCCTCAACAAATGCTAATTTAATATAATGATAATTCCTTTGAAAATAGTAAGTATCCAACTACCATGGAATTTAAAAAGCCCATCTTGAGTGATAAAAGCACTTGGAACCTATAATGATGATAATATAAATGATAAGTACCGTTTATTACAGAGTGCATGTGCTAGGTATGCACTAAGCACTTTAGAAAGTAATACATGTACTTAGTTTTTTGTTTTATTGTTGAAAATGAAATTTATAGCTCTTTATTTCACCTTTTTCTCATTTTCAGGGTTTGCTTAGAACCACGCTTCCACATCCCAAAGCTGAACGATGCTATGCTCAGTATGAAATCACTCAGCTTCTCCCAGGCATCTACCTTTTCTCGGATAGACACAGGGCTGACATCTGCTCTGTAGTTGCAAGTCTGTATTACATTATACGCGAACTGCATTTTGTTAAACAAAATCTATTAGTAAGTAATTTGTAAAATCAGCAAGTCATCACTGTGGTATTTTTACCCCACTAAACTCATACTTTTCAAATATTGTTAACGTTCTTTTGGTCAGTTCTTGTTTAACTTTTAAACTCTATATATTTAGGATTCTTATCTAGGCTTCAAAATAAAATGTATTAATTAATATTCTTTCTTTGCATTTGGATACAAAAGCAATGTCTATTTGATTTTGTTCTCTTTCTACTCTAATATATATATATATCTATGTATATATATGTATTTAAGATATTTGGTGAAATTGATCAGTGTGTCACTGATGTCAAACATGGGAATCTAGTGTACTTGTAACTCACTGCATTAAGTTGTTCCATTTCATGTCAATACCAAAACCATGAGAGCATTTCTTTATTGCAATAGATTTATCTTTGTGTCTCTTGTCTTTTCTCTATCAAGGGCACATCTCAGAGAACAACAGATTCTAACTGTTGAGATAAAAAGACAGACATTTCTTACTGTCCTAGGAAATCTAAAAGTCCAAATATAGCTTTCCTTTCCTTTGAGGAAAGAACTCACAGTATATATCATAAATTTGAAGTTGGTTGCATTTTAAAAATAAATTAGTTTATTCTAACTTTTGGTGGTTTTATGTCTTCCTCTTTTACCTTATTTTGTCTATTTTCTTCATTTATGCTCTTTTCTCTATTTTTTGGCTTGGTATCGCTCTCTCTCTCTCTCTCTCTTTTTTTTTTTTTTACTGTTTTTGCTTCTTAATATCTATTCTCTCTCCTTTTCCGCTTCTTTCCTCTTCCTCCATAATTTTCATACTACTTTCTTTTATTTTCCATATTTTTAAATTCTCTTGGCATATTTGTTCTTATAAATTCAACTTTCTGTTCATACTGGAAATATTTATTGCCCTCTGATATGATTGGTTAAATTATAAAACCATGTGTTAAAGTGAAGAAGTTGATAAATGTTTTTAATACTTGGCAGATTTGGCAAGAAATTGTTTATTAAAAAATAGCAAAATGGTGCTTTTCTTACTGTTAAAGGGATTCATTTCTGGATTGAGAAAATGGTTCTATCCCCTGGGTAACCTTTAGCTGCCTAGTCATATTCATATATAATACATATCACTGCATTGGAAAAGAAATAAAACTTTTTTTCTCTAAAGATTAAAAAGCTGAGATTGTTTTTCTGAATAATTGAGTAATTGGCAGCAATAAAATGGTGTGTTTATATTTCTCACTAAAGAAAAGAATCTCAAAGGTAATTGGCAACTCTTAATGTTTTGCACTGCATTAATTGTAGAAAAAGGTATTGTATTATGCTTGCAGGGCATAATTGTATAAAAATGTATGGCATTATGTTTGAAATCATTTAAGACCAGTTCTAATCCTTTTAAAAAGCAGTTGCTATTAGCAGCTGCCAGTTGACTGACAACTAGAGAGTCCCCAGCTGAACTTGAAAGAAGTAAACAGTTTCCACTTTGTATTACATTAACCTTCTCCAGAAGAAGCCCAGTGGCTAAGGAGATTTGGGTGCAATGTAAAATTTGCTATGGGACCCAGAACTACGGAACCATGGGAAATAGATTGCTAAATAATCTATCAGGGATCCCAATACTTCATCTTCCTTTGGCACGGTAGGATAGGAACTGAGTTTCAGTTGCAGGAACTGAGTTTCAGATTTAAGTTGAGATCAGGAGCTGTTCCAATGTCTGGGAAAACTGTCCCCTCAACATCTTTTTTTCTGGATGGATAGTGGCTAGGTCAATTGAAATATTGGTAGTCTCTAAGCCTTCATATATATTCATAAGACTTCAAGAACAATTGAGTTTTGGGTTATTAATAATTCTAGAAAAGTAAAAATTTTATGTAGAGACTAAGCTTGGATTTTAATCAGTAGAATATGTGCTATGAGAAGGCAAGGACTTGTTAGATTTTGTTCTTATCCATCAGTGCCTAACACATAATAGGCATGTTACAGTTATTTTTTTGCTGGTAGTAAAATCCTAATTGAAGACAAATAGCAGCAGACATGGAAATGAATAAGTAAGAGCTAGTTAGGGAACATGGATCGAGTTGCTTTGCTTTAAATTTTACATTCATTTGATTGTTCATTATTTGCTAAAATTTTTCCATAGGCCACAGTGATTCATGTGTTTATGCTGAGTTAATTTTTTTCAAGGAAGATAATCAATTGGGTTTTAACTTTTTCATGCTTAAAGAGATGTGAACCTAGGTTTGTGGTACCAAATGGCATCTGCTTGGAACTGTTAAGTATATGATAGCATCTTAAAATTCTGATAAAATTATAAAGCATATGCTAGGCAGATCATTTCGCTTATACCAAACAGTGTAGTCTCCTAGTCTAGAAAAATCAATCAGTATTTTATATAATATTTCCTATATTTAATGTTTGGCTAAATTTGATTATTAAGTTATTAACTTCATAAAATATATTTTAAAATAAAGTGTTTTTCTCCTGGTAGGTGCTGCCACTCCTTGCATTATACCAATATTTTGTTTCTGTAATTTGCCAAGACCTAGTGAGAAATCTAGAAGCAAGAATCCTCAAGGTATGTTGCAAGCTTTTAAGACATTTGATATTCTTGAACTATGAAGGATATTGTCACACATTAATTTGATTCTAATACTCATAATAACAAGCTGATAATAACATGGTATTATACTGGTATAAAAATAACTTATCATTATAATAAAGACAAAGAGCCAGTTAGAAAGGTTTAGATCATTTTGTGCTTCGGCCACAGGGAAGTGGGGAACAGCTGCACATGGAAACAAGGCTTACCCAATACCAGGCAGCCTGGGAATCACCACTTCTGAGAGATTGGCTTCCTGGTGGAGCCCAAATGAGCCAGTTTTCTTAAGTTATATGAATTTATTCCTAAGGACCTTTATGGATATCATGGTACAGAAGCATTTTTTTAATGCATAGGCAATTGAATTAATAAGACCAGACAGACACTAAATTACAGTAAATTCTGTAACCCAGAAGTCAGTTAAGTTTCTTTCATTCATATGCAGTGGGCTTGAACACCATGTGGTGTGGGAACCTCAAGTACCTCATTCTCTCTGCCCACTTTCCTGGTCACCCATGTTGCATGTTCCCACCTTTGCTGAACTTGTTTTGTACATGGTTCATCTCAACATTCAGAAAATTTGCTCCCTGTTCTGCACCTCCTCAACTTTAATATAAAATTCAACCCTATTTTGTATTTTACAAACACACAGGTACCCACACATTTACTCACACATAAACACACAGCATGTGTTTACCCAAGGCTTTTCTTTCTATAGTGGACCTTACTGAAAATTGGGAAGATAGGGAAATTTAGGTTGAGGAAAAACAAACAATTTAAAATAGAACATTTGGCATTCTGGAGCTTAAAATATTTCTTGGCCTCCCATCTAATGGTGTAGTCAGTTATGTGGTAGTAAATGTTTCAAAATTGCCTCTAACCCCCTCCTAAAACTCGGATTTGTAGCATTTGCAATTTCCATCCATAGTATAAATACTCCCACGATGGTTGACTTCAAGCTACCAACTAAGTGTCACTAAAGATGGAATTGGGACAAGATGTGCATAGTCAGCTCTTGCCGTTGGGAGTGAGTGGACTCCAGCACACCACTGGCTTAATTCTCTCTTCGCCTTTTTTGGAAATACCCTCTATCTTTCTTCCCCAAATCCCTCCCATTTTCTAATGAGGATAAATTAGACTTCTCTTTGAACTGTTCTTCCCACTCAGACCCTGTCCTTGGGCCCATGTTTTCAGACTCAAATAGTCCATTAAATTCTATTTCTAAATGAAGAAATTCCTAAGAGGAATTCTGGTGATGACTATTAGTATATTTTAACGTGGGAATAATTAATTTGTTATTGACCATGAAAATTTCTGGATCACCCTCTCTGGGTTACTGAACTCTCTCATGAGTTCTCTTGATTTTGAATTCTAATAATACTTGAAAAAAACTGCATATAACATTTCTCTCTCTCTTTAAATTGTGCTCTCTTCAATATTGAAAAATTCTTGAGGGTAGGACCTGTATCTTATTCATCTTTTAATTCCCTATAGTATCTGGAGAGTAAGTTCACATACTTGATACTCAGCACTTCATTATTGAATTGAATTTAAAATCTACAGACATTTACCAAGAACCTGTTGTTCTTACTCTCTTTAGTGTTAGTGGAAACTCACCTAAAAATACTTGGTGGATATTTATTGATTTAACTCTAAAACAAAATTTATTGAGTACCTCAATAAATCTTGAATCAAAGATATGTAACCCATGGTCCTTGCTTATAATGAAGCGAAAACTGGAAAGAGAGACAGGACCTACACCCAAGATAATGTGCATGCACCTGCTGTTTGATTATTTCTACATGAGTGTGATGACCACTAAATCTCCAGGAGTTTGAAAGAGGGAAAAATGGCTTTGAGTCTTTAGGTTTCACCAAGTAGGTAAGATTTAGACTTGAAAAGAGTATAACTAACTGAGCAAGAGAGAGGAGGAGGGGGACATTCCTGGCAGACAGAAGTGTGAAAGATACAGAGGTGAGAAAGTAGTGACTTGTTTAGGGCGCAGGGGTGGTCCAGTTATGCTGGAGTGGAAGTTTTGAGTGGGAGGTTGTAGAAGGTAGCTGGAGTATGCCAGAGGGCCATGACATGAGGAATACCAGGGACCCAGTCTTAAATTCCAAACATGGAGATTGAGCCATGGGAGAAATGAGGAGATTGAGGAGTCAGAACTGGGGAACAGGTGCATTCTGGGCTGTCATTAAGAGGCAAGGAGCATGGGAGGGTCGCATTGACTATTAACATTGTCAGGAGGAGATCCAGAGGGACACTAAAAGGCATAATCTGGAAGAAAATTTTCGTTTAGATGACTATTTTCTATTGTATTGTTAGCAGTTGGTAGCTGTTTTTGTCCTAGAGTATTGCAAAAGCCAGTGAAGAACTATGGACTCTTTCTGGAGCCTTAGGTTGGTGAGTGGATTAGTTATAGAATTTGTTTTTTTGAGACAGAGTCTTGCTCTGTTGTACAGGCTGGAGTGCAGTGGCGTCATCATATCTCACTGCAACCTCAAATTCCTGGGCTCAAGCAATCCTCCTGCCTTGGCCTCCCAGAGTGCTAGGATTACAGGCATATCTCACTCCGCTCCCGACACTGTTAACTAGATAACAAATGTGATCATGTCATTCTCTTGATCAAAATTCTATAACGAGGCCAGGCAAGGTGGCTCATGCCTGTAATCCTAGCACCTTGCCTGGCCTAGTTATAGAATTTTGATCAAGAGAATGACATGATCACATTTGTTATCTAGTAACAGTGTCGGGAGCAGAGTGAGATAGAAGTGAGATCTTACTGGCATAGCAGGATTGAAAAACCAGACTAGGGTTCTGACAGAAGCAATGAAAAAGGGCAATGGATGGATTGTACAGAGGAAGGAATGGCAGCCAGTATGAGCTGAGTTTGCTTGACTCTTCTGAAATAAACAGGGACCAGTGATTGGGAAGACAGAAGAGTCAGTCAGGAAACAGCAGACAGTGATGCTTTTTGACAAATCAAACAGCAAGAGATCACGCCATTAAGTTTCTAAAGTGCCCAAGTGTCTTTCTGGGAGAACTTCAAGACCTGTTCAAAACCCTCCAAGAATTTTTTACCACACAGAGAATAAAATGCAAAATAAAATGCAACACCTTACTCTGGTCTTCAGGCTCCACTTGACAGCCTCCCTGGCCACCATTCACACTCACCTCCTTACTTTCCTCCCCTCCTCCCTGAGCTCCTGAGCTCCTGCCCCATGACCTTTGTATGGAGGTCCCCTCAGCAGAATTTTCATGTCCCTTAATGTCATTCCCAAATCACCTCTGTAAGGTCTCCTCCGCTGAGAATTCCTTCCCAACTACAGTGTTGAAAATAGCTTTTGTTAGTATCCTCTAAGCCTTCTCATGCTGTTTATATCTTCATGTATCACTTAAATTTAGCTAAACACACATCCCAATGGAATATAACCTCCAAGAGGGTGTGGTACATAGGATGTGCTCAGTAAACATGTAGAATGAATGAATGAATTGAAATGGGAACTTTTCTTTTCTTCCTATAATTTCCTGATTGATACTCCTACTGGATTGTATTAAAAATAAACCACATGAAATGTATAGTGATCAATTGATGAATATTGTTAAATGTATGTCTTTAAAATTGACAGTGTCTAACAGTTATGGATAAGAAAATTGATAGTTGTCTCTATGTTGATACATTGTGAAGTAGTCTCTTGGTTTGACTTTTCTCAGAGTGTTAGAAAACATCAGGAGTGTTTTTGTTTTTCTTGTAAGCCATAGTTCATAATGGGAACAAAATAATAATTTTTTTAAAACTTTTCAACGGCTATCATATTTTTATCTGTTTGCCTCTGATGAAGTAAGCAACATCTGATAAATGTCCATGGTTTTGAGCAGCTGCCTGCTGTTGTTTGTTAGCTCCGTGGTCCATTGCACATGTAAATGAGCATACACACAAACTCATGCATCTCCATCCACTCGTGTCTGGTAAACAATAATTCGTAATGCATTACCAACATTTAGCAGAAACTCTGGATCTCAGGAATTTGATGATTTTCTCTAAAAGTTTTTATTTTATAAATGAAATAAATTGTTTAATTAAAAATCTCATATTTTCCTTTATAGATAGAAGTCCTTATAGATTTGGGATTCTTTTCTGAAGCCTTTAATGAGATAATCCAGATTTTTTATGGAAAAAATATGCCTTGCTCAATACCTGCTGGCTATAAAGCTACTGCAAAAATGAAGGTAACCTGCAATTTGATTAAAGCCATTTCTTTATCTTTGAAGGTTACATTCCTAAAATGTAGGAATATACTCCCATAGAAGTATATTTACAAGTCTCCGGTATTCCAGACCTCTTTGGTAAGCCTGGTTACAACTAACATCAGGTTTTTACGAGGCTACGTTTACCTGGAAGGGAAGTGTGTCCTGGGGGAGGAGACGTGGCTTTGGAATAGATCTTTGCAGTTGAATTTTGGCTCAGAGATGCTGCCATAGTTACCATGGACAGTCTCATTAGACACATTTATCAGCCACCACCTCTTAGACTTTGGGGTCTAATCTTATCATTTCGGGTTAATGTTCTTAATTAAAATAGTCTTTCCTCATATCTTATTTGGATCTTTTTGATAAGAGTTAAGAATGTGCTGTTCAAATTTCTTCTGATTTCTGTGAGGAGAGAACATCCTTCTATTTTGTCTCATTGTTTTTGATTTTAGGAAATGGTTTTACCTGGCTTGCTTAATTTGTATTTGTAAACTAGATAATTGAAGCATCCTTGAAAATGAATACCAGAGTTAACATTTAATGCATAAATTAAATCAGAGTGAGCTGTTATTTTCCTCTGCTTTGGTTTTCATGGTGATCTGGGAATCACTGGGTGATCTTGCTTCAGGCAGATGCTTGGACCCTCCTAGGCCAACGAAAAAGGAAGGAGAAGGAGGCAGTGAGTTAGTTTGCCTGGGGAGATGGTGTGTGAGGAGTGAGACTGACAGACGCAACCCATGCTGGTCGGGTTCAAATTTGGAGGACTTGAAAGAAACTGGGGAATAAGCTATTAGTCTTGAAAATCACTTGCATAAGTTGGCCTTATATTTACATATAATATGTTCATTATTTCACCATATTTCCCTAAAACATGCCTGCTTATTACTTCGTATGACTGTTACAGCATTATAATTTATTGTAATAGGGTAAGTGTGAGGCTATCCACAAAACATCCTAAGAGGAACGTTCATTAGGCAATAGGATACATGTGTATGTGTGTGTGCGTATGTATATACATCCCTGTATATATCTGTGGGGGTGTACACACACACACACACACACACACATACAGGAGAGGGGAGACAGAAGAGGCTGTTTGTTTTAGTTTCTGTGACATGAACTAATTCATCTTCTTACTTGGGTTAAATTAGCAGTATTTTCTTACTTGCTTCTCAGTCAACAGCTTTTCTCTATTCTAAATGGTTTGCATTTTGTTATTAAAATTATACTTTAATTAGTTGAAAAATATTTTTTAAGTGCTTACTGAATACAGGTGCCTCTTCAGGCATGGGGATAGAATGGTCAAAAGACAAATGGAGTTATTGCTTTCCTGGAGCTTACAGTCCAGTGAGAGCGTTCAGGAGGGTGAGAAGGAAGGAGAAACCAGTTGGGTGGAGTGAGAAACAACAAAGTTTTCAATGGCCACTGTTTTCACCAAATCAAAAAGACAAAAGGTCTGAAACTATTTTTTACATGTAAATTCCAAACTTTATTTTTATTGACTAGTTTTCATAAATGTGTGGGTGAATTATCTCCCAGTGGATTCTGATTTCAGATTTTATATTCTTGAAGTTAATTTGCAGCTTTCCAGCTTCAATTGGGAATTTAAAAAGTGTAATTAAAAGAGAAAATGCGTTCAGGGTTTATAATTAAAATAAGTGCCAATGTTATTAGGTTGCAGGCTAGTTATTTAAAGAAGGGATTAATGAATTTTCACTTCCAAAAGAAGTAACTGAAAAAGTCTTAACAGATTACTATTGGCCTTTTCATATGCCTTTAAAAAAATCTATATTTTAACTCTATACTCATACTGGGATTCTGCTCTTATCACCAAGTCTAAAGTACCATTATCAACTCTCTTTAATTTATACCATTAAAGATCTCCTCCTAGATTTAGTTACTCACTTTTCAATGTATTATGGGCAATAAAGAATATCTTCAAAGAAGGAAAAGAATTTAAACACTTACCAATACTTTTTTCCAATAAAATCTATATGTGATATATTGGTTTGGGGGTCTCTGAAAAGTGGATCCTGAGACTAGGATTTGAGAACAAATAGTACATTTGGAAAGTGATTCCAGGAATTATGGAGAGCAAGTGGGAAGGTTTGGGAAGGGAGGAAAACCAATCCAGAGATCATTAATGAAAAGGTCACTGCTGTGGGCAACTGTGGCCCTCAGAGAGACTGGATAGACCATTTCTCTTATCCTTCATTGGTGAGGTTTGTTCCCTGCACTTGTAGTCTCTTCTGAACATTCTTATGGCCACAGAATGCCCTCAGGCACAGCGTTACAGGTGCTTGAGGTGGGATATCATCCAGGTGTGAGCAACCTGTCCAAGAAAGCTGTTGGTGACTTCCTGGTGACTCAGGGCATAGGGGAGGAGTCAATATTGGCTTTTATGAACAGGCATCTTTTTAAAAAGGCCTTCTGTACCAAGAGGGATGCATCCTACTCATGATATAACAACTTCCCGTGACAAATAAACTAAATGTTTCCTAATGCAGCATTACATTTAGAGCCAAACATATTAACAGAAAAAGAACCACAAAAGTAGTCATTACGAGTAGTAATACAATTTTACCTCAAACTGGCAAAGATTAAAGTGATAATACTGAATGTTGTTAAAAGTGCAATAATGCTGGCATTTTCAAACACTGTGGGTGGGAGTGTAAATTGAGCCAGCCCCTTCCAGTTTTCTCAATATATTTTTATCTTGTGACCCAGAAATTCTGCTTCTAGGAATCCATCCAAAGGCAATAATCAGAAATGCAGACAAAAATAGTCATCAGTGTTATTTAAACCAGGGCTGAATGGTGAAGTGGTAGTGGGAGGTGGCCCCCTTAGATGCCTAACAACAGTCAGAAAGAAGTTATAATGCTACATTCATAGGGTAGAATATTACCTGCCTATTAGATTAATGATATGGGGAGAAAATTATGATGTAATGTTTAGTGAAAATGGAATACAAATCTCTACACAATTTTTAAAAATACATCAAAAAGAAATTGATAGGAAACACATAGAATTAATAGCATTGATCACCTGGAGGAAATTGACTTATGTATGATTTTTACTTTCTTCTTTATTCTATACTAATCTTTTCTGACTACAACAAATGTTGCTTTTACAATAAAATGGTACTTAATTTTAGAAGAATACATTAACAGTTTCAGTTTTGAGTATTTGAGAATATGCAAATAATCTTGTTCCTACTGTTAATATTTTATATTTTGACAGCTATTTCAATCATTTGACTCAGGAAAACCTCTTAGCACTAGAGAAAATATGCAGGTAAGGAAAACAATATTTTGTAAACATTGGATATTTAGTGTGGATAATTTTTGAGTCATTTCAATCTATTTGGTAGATATAATCTTTGATTTTGAAAATCTGCTATGTAATATGCTTTTCTATTTCTAACAATAGGATTTTGTCTCAAAATTCTTAGAAAAGAGGTAGGGTTGGATCAAACTGATCTGGTTTTCTGGTTGAGCAAATAGCAGTTACTGCTTCTATTTCTCAATTACAGATGTGTATTCAGTTTGTTCATATAGTCATGTCAAGTATCTCTAATCTTAATATTTATCTTGATTACCTAGAAGGTAATGGCTGACTGTGATTGTAAGAAAAGGATTTTGTACATTTTACAATAGCCCACAACAGGGGTGGAGAACCTGTGGCCTCAAGGCCACATGTGGGCCTCCCAATCCCCAAGTGTGGCCCCTTGACCGAATCCAAACTTCACAGAACAAATCCCTTTATCAAAAGGCTGCACTCAAGGATCAACAAGGTCTCATCTAAGCCATGTCAAGTATCTCTAATCTTAATATTTATCTTAATTACCTAGAAGGTAATGGCTGACTTTGATTGTAAGAAAAGGATTTTGTGCATTTTGCAATAGCCCACATGTTCAATACTGCTTTTGCTTATATTATTTCTTCCCAATTCTCAGACTGTCAGTCAGCTTTGCTGACTTCCTCAATAGTTTTCACAAAAAGAGGATTAGACTGCCCATCTAAATGTATTTGTTACTGTCACTGAATGATTGGGATTTAAGCCTTCGATGACCTAGTAGCATTTAAATATCTTTAAATCTTTAAATAATCATTTAGAACAATCTTAGTAGTATGGGCACTCTGTCACCGAGAAGTGTTAGAGCAGAAGAGTTGTAGCACAACCGTTAATAAGGCAGTTATTGTTGGGGAAGGAGTTTGTAGAAGGAGGTGACACTTAATGCAGAGAGATACAGCGTAATTTTTATTTTTATGTTTTGAAATGCTAGGAAACAGCATTCTGTTTTATTAAGTTTTTTTAATGAAATGATTTTGAGAGAAATTTCCTCAAAATTGCTTTATTTTTGTCTTCCATAATTTTGATAGGAATATAGCCACCTTTTATTAAATGTAATCTTATTATGTTTCTATTATTGTGCATTTTATTCCACAAAGTTCGCTTTTAATTATTCTTGAGATGATTCATTGTTTTTCCTAAAAATTTGTTTTAATTTATAAACAGATTGTCTGAAATGAAAGAACTGGAATTAGGGAGAAACCAATACATATTCATATTTCATTTTAGTGTTACAAGACCTTGGGGTGTTTTAGAATATTTATTTCTTTCCAGTAATAAATGCCAAGGCATCCTAAAAACACTTCCTTAAAGAGTGATTTTCAGTATAAAAAGAATGTCTGTGTGATCATTTCTTTTTATGCAAAAAGAGACTAACAGTATCATGGAAAGCTGATTTCTATTAGCCAATTAATGAAAACAGTACTGTTGGTCTGCTTAAGACTCTTCAGATTACACTCTATTTTTTTTTGCATAAAGGGAGAGAAAGAAGTGTTAAATAGCATTACTAATTAATCTTCTTTTGATCCTTAAGTGTTTGTATGTAATTGTCAAGGCTCATTAAATCACTGTTTGCTGTGGAGAGAAAAGAGAAGAGAAATCTTCTCCTCTCCTCCCAGCCCCCAACAGATCCGCAGTTTCTTCTCTAGATAGGCAGGGACAGCCATTTTCCTAGTGCTACAGTTTGGTAGCAGGCTCAGGGGCCACTCCGTGTCTGGCTCTTCTGCACGTCCCAAATCCCACCTCCTAGAGGTGGTTAGCAAAAGAAGAATGAACAACAGCAACAATCTTCCCACTACTACATTGCTTCAAGTTCTTCCCAACATTGGAAATGTTTTTTTGTTTACACGAGGCAAAGAGTTTCCCTCTTTTCTAGAATAGATAGCCCCAACATCTGCCTTTTATATTAATTCAACAAATATTTAATAGCCTATTATGGACAAGGTGCTATTCTGATACTGTCAGTCAAATACATCAGTCAGTCAACAATACAAACTCCAAGTCCTCATGGAACTTATATTTTAATGGGCAAAACTAGTAATAAACACGATATACAAGTAAACATATTATAAATACATAAATTATATAGTATGTTAGAAGGAGAACCATGCTATGGGAGAAAATAAATGCAGCAGTGCATAAAGGGGATTAGGGGCCCAGGGCTAGATTAAATGGGATGATCAGATTAGTCTTCACTGAGGTGACTTTATGAACATACCTGAAATAGGTAAAGGTGCAAGTTGTATGAAATCTGGAGAAAGAACCATCTGGAAGGAGGGAGCAGCAAGTGCAAAGGCCCTGAGACAGGATTGCCTAGCTTGGTGAGGGATGTCTTAGGTAGTGTGGCTAGAGCTGTGTGAATTACAGGGTAGCAGCGGGAGATAAGGTCAGAGATGTCAAATTGAGAAGGTTTCTGTAGGACCATTGTAATTTGGGCTCTCATCTGAGTAAAATGAGGAACCACTGGAGTTTTGAACCACGGGAGTGAGGCCTGACCTACTTATGTTTTAAAGGGATCACTTTAGCTCTGTGAGCCCCAACCCCCTGGGCCATGGCCCAGTACTGGTCTGTGGCCTATTAGGAAACGGGGTGCATTTCACCACTAGAGCTCTGCGCCACCTCTCCCACACCCCCAACCTCGGTCCGTGGAAGGTTGTTTTCCATGAAACCAGTCCCTGGTGCCGAAAAGGTTGGGGACTGCTGCTTTAGCTAACCTGTTGAGCCCACCGTGTGGCAGGTACTGTGGCGGAGCTGGTGCTGTCCATTAAACACTTCACAGTCAACCAACAGTACAGACAAATTCCCAGCCCTCACAGAGCTTACATTTGTGTGTGTGTGTGTGTGGGCGTGTGCATGAGTGTGTGTGTGCGCGTGCGTGTGCATGAGTGTGTGTGTGTGTGTGCGCGTGCATGTGCATGAGTGTGTGTGTGTGTGGTGGTGGTGGTGGTAGGGGTGGTGCTAGGGACAAGGAATACAGCTTTGTTGAGTTTGAGATGTCTGTTAGACATCCAAGTAGAGGAGTTGAGTCAGAAGTTGATTCTGTGAGTCTCGAGTTCAGAAGAGAGGTTGGAACTAAGGAGAAAAACTTGTGATTTCATCAGTCTTTAGATGAAATTAAAACCCTGAGTCTGATTAAGATCATCTAAGGGAAGGGAATGAAGAGAAGGTAGAGGACTGAGTCCCAGGACACTCCAATATCATGAGGTGCAGGAGAAGAAGAGGCATCAGCAAAGAAGACTGAAAAGGGGTGGCCAGTAGGATGGGAAGGAAACTGAGGGAATGTGGTGGCCTGAAAGCCAAGAGAAGAAAGCATTTTCAGAAGGAGTCAGTAATCAATAGGATCACATGTTGCTGTGAATCAAGTACCACAATTCACTGAGTCTTAAACATGAACTTTTTGTTCACATTTGACATCTCTAAAATCAGAATGCATTTTATAGTTGGTGGCATGTGACCGTTTAATTCACATATGAGATATTGGTGTCTTAGATTAGAAGTAATATGGTATATGGGGAATGAGTATTGATCATTGGATTTAGCCAGGTAGAGGCCATTGGTGACTGCCACTAAAGGGTTTGGGTGTAAGGATGGAGTGGGTTTAAAAGCAAATGAAAGGAGAGAGATTGGAATATTGTCAACTCTGGAGTGTTGCTGTAAAGGGAGCAGAGAATTGGGGTGGAGAGGTAATTTGGGGTATAGAGAGATTTCGATTTTTTAAGATGGAGGAAGTGACAGCATGACTGTGTGCTGATAGAAGTATTTCTGTAGAGAGGGAAACATTTATGATGTTGCAGAGAATGGCTGAGTAGGCCAACGGGAGCAGGATTGATGGCCTAAGTGGTGGCGCCAGCTTTAGGTAGCAGGAAGGAAGGCAGAGCTGTGGGGGTGGATATTCAGGTGTGTGACATGGATGAGCAGTGCACTGTACCCTGACTGCTTCAATTTTCTCAGTAAAGTGAAAGAAGTAGGGTTGTTAGCTGGGGGTGGAGGGGGTAGGATAGGGAAGGAAAGTTAGAATTTTGAGGAGGGAAGGGCATGAAATGGTTGTCTAGGAGAGAAGGAGAGTGACTGTACTGGCAAAATGTAAGAATATTGCCAGGCAGTGCCGAGGTTTGGTCAGGTACTTAAAGTGGGGCCACTCGCATGGTTGTGTGACTTTCTCCAGCCCACCCCAACTGCAGGGGTGCAGGCCCTAAGAAGGTTCAGAGTTGGGTTTCAGAGTAGGGGCTATGAATTTGCCAAGGAAATGGATGTATGCACAGGAGAGGGGCCAGGGAGTTGAGAGTGTATACAAGTAGGGGTTCTAATAACTGACCATAGACTCTAGGCTGAGTAAGGAGAGAGTTTACCACTCTTCCTTTCCTGTTACTAACCAACTGGCTCTGATTTACACATGCTAAAGTGGAGTGGATGAGGTGGGTGGCTGGCGAACGTTTGTGGTTTCTCTATTTTGATAAGGTGTCCAGGTTCACTCTGCCACATGTGGCAGGGCTGGCCTCCTGAGGCACAGGTCAGAAACTGGTGGGAAATGACGGCAGCATTGCTGAACTGCTGGGATGACTTGGACATCACATGTCTTTCTCCATGGACCTCCAGTAGACCCTGTCTATTCCTGTATCCCTTCATCCAACAACCAATGGGGACTGCAAAGGGGAATGAGGCTAATGATATCTGAAAAAGTATTTTACTAATTTGCTTTTGTCCCTTTGTTTTTTCTTCATTTTTTAGGCACTTGATGAATTAATGAATAAAGGCTTGCCTGTAATTCTGGTTGCAGTTGGCCAACAGCATCTCTTAAATAAATTTTGTTTTGTTAAAGCATACTTTTTCATAGGTGTGGCTGCAACAATAAATTGTATTCCAGAAAATACATGTAAAACAGTCTGTCTTGGACTTGTTACTGAAAGGAGCAAATCGAACCCCCCAAACTTGAGAGGTAATTGTTTTATGTTTTGCTGGTTTCCTTTTCTTCTCCCTTTCTCCAACTACTCCAAATTCTACCCCCACTAATCCATATGAATGATCTAGTAGATATTTTTCTATACTTTTCTCTAAGCTCATATAATGACACACATATGTACTTATGTGTAGGTATATACATATATATATATACCCACCCATATATATCCATATTCATGAACTTTATACACACACACAATAGGTTTTGTAATTTATTTACACAATGGTATACCAGATTTTTCTGGACCTTGCATTTACTATGCAGAGAAACTTCACTGAAACTACTCCAAGTCAACTGCTTTGCTTTGGTCCACTGTATTGGCTATATAGTATTCTATGCTATGAATAGCCCATGGCTTATTCAACCATTGCTCTATTGGTACACATTCACTTTGTTTCTAAGGAACAGTGCTGCAGTGCTACATATCCATATGACATAGTATATATTTATATGGGATATATACCCATGCGTGGGATTTGTGGGCCCATTTTTAAGTTCAGTGGCATTAAGTACATTCATATTGTTGTACAACCATTACCAGCATCCATCTTCAGAACTTTTTTATCTTCCTAAACTGAAACTCTGTACACATTAAACAATAACTTCCCATTCTCCTTTCCCCCACTGTCCCTGGCAACAAGTATTTTACTTTCTGTCTATATGATTTTGACTACTCTAGGTACATTATATGAGTGAAATCATACAGTATTTGTCCTTTTATGACTGGCTTATTTTGCTTAACTTAATGTCTTCAAGGTTCATCCATGTTGTAGCATGTGTCTAAATTTCTGTCCTTTTAAAGGATACATACTATTCCATCATGTACATATATATACACACACACATACATATATATACACCACATTTTTTAATTTAAAATTTTTTTCATTAAGGTATAGTTGACAAATAAAAATTGTGTATATTTACAGTGAACATGATGTTTCAAATATTTTATTTATTGTGAAATGGTTAAATCAAGCCAATTAGCATATTTATCATATTTATCACCTTACATTACTTATCATTTTTGTTGTGAGAATATCTTAGGTCTACCCTCTTAGCAATTTTCAAGTATGCGATACATTGTTATTAATTATAGCCACCATACTGTACATAGATCTCTGGAACTTTTTCATTCTGTTTAACTGAAACTTTGTAACCCTTTGACCAACATCTCCTTATCCACCCAATTCCACCCACAGTCCCTGGCAACCACCATGCCACTCTCTGCTTCTGTGAGTTTGACTTTTTTAGATTCCACATATAAGTAAGATTGTGTAGTATTAATATTTGTCTTTCTGGTCCTGGCTTATTTCACTTAGCATAATGTTCTCTGGGTTCATCCATGCTGTTGCAAATGACAGGATTTCCTTCTTTTGTAAGACTGAATAGTATCTTACTATGTATATATGCCATGTTTTCTTTATCTACTCATCTGTTGATGGACATGTATGTTGATCCATATCTTGGCTATTATGCCTAATGTGCAATGAACATGGGAATTCAGGTATCTCTTCAACATACTGATTTTATTTCCTTTGGATATATACCCCATAGTGGATTGATGGATCATATGGTCATTCTATTTTTCTTTTATGAACCTCTATAGTGTTTTCCATAATGATTGTACTAATTTACATTCCCACCAACAGTGTAAAAGGATTCTCTTTTCTCTACATCCTCACCAACACTTATTATCTTTCATCTTTTTGATCTAGCAGGTGTGTGAGGTGATATCTCATTGTGGTTTTAATTTGCATTTCCCTGATGATTAGTGATGGTGAGCATTTTTTCATATACCTGTTGGTTATTTGTGTGTCTTCTTTCAAGAAATATCTATTCTGGTCCTTTGCTCATTTTTTAAATTGGTTTATTTGTTTTCTTGCCATTGAGTTAGAATTCCTTAGGTATTTTGGACATTAACCCCTAATTAGATATATGGTTTACAAATATTTCCTCTCATTCCATAGGTTGTCTCTTCACTCTGTTGTTTGTTTCCTTTGCTACACAGAACCTTTTTAGTTTGATGTAATCCTATCTGTCTATTTTTGGGTTTGTTGCCTATGATTTTGGAATCATATCTAAAAAATCATTGCCCTATGGAGTTTTCCCCCTGTTTTCTTCTAGAAGTTTTACAGTTTCAAATCATATGTTTAAGTCTTTAATCCATTTTGATTTGATTTTTGTGTAATAGTGAAATAAAGGTCCAATTTCATTCTTCTGCACGTGGATATCCGATTTTCCCAACTGTTTTCAAGAGATGGGCTCTTGCTCTGTTGTCCAGGCTGGAGTGCAGTAGTGTGATCCTAGCTGACTGTACCCTCAAACTCCTCGGCTCAAGCAATCCTAACTCAGCCTCCTGGCAACACTATTTATTGAAGAGACTGTCCTTTCCCCATGTGTGTTCTTGGGGCCTTTGTCAAAAATCATTTGACCATAAATATGTGGATTTCTTTTAACTGTGTAATTTTCATTTAGTTTTTTTCTTAATAATTTCTCTTTATTGATATTTTCTATTTGATGCAACATTGTCATTATGCTGTCCTTTATTTTTTCAATCATGGTTTCCTTTAGTTCTTTGAACATGTTTATAATGGCTACTTTGAAGTCTCTGTCTATTAAATCTAATATGTGGTGGCTCTCATTTAAGTTTCTGTTGCCTGCTTTTTTGGGTGTATGGTTTATACTTTCCTTTATCTTTGCTTGTCTCATATGTTTTTGTTGAAAACTAGACATTTTAGATAATATATTATAGCAATTTTAGATATTGTTTGTGTCTTCCCAGTAGAGCTTGTTATTTTTATTTGCTTGTTTATTTGCTTAGTGACTGGCTGGATTATTTTTACTGCAGTGTATTTCTTCCTGTACTATTGAGATTTGATCTTGCTCCCCAGGAGGCAAAGCCTTGGACCTGCACACAATCACCCTGGGATGACAGTGATTTTGGTTTGGCTCTCTTTGACTGTCTCTTTCACAGAGCTACCCAGTTGTTAAGTTCCACTAATTGTTGGCTGATTACACTGTTATTTTCAATAATGCCCTCGGGCATAAATTTCTCTACAAACTAATGCAATTAAGGGATAGTTCTGAAGTTAGCATTGGGAATTTGACCCCAGGAAGACTCCTCCCAGCTTTCTCTTTCCCCAGTTCTCTCCTGCAAACTAGTCAACCTACAGTTTAGCCCATATATCTAATGAATCTACCAATCTCCTTCCAAAGTCTTTTACCATAAACTCTATTGTCTTTGAGAGCACTGTTAGACTTGTACTCCAAGCAAATGAAATCAGTTCCTTTGGGAAGAGATTAGGAGTTTTCTGTATTAAGCCCTGCTTCTCTCCTCAGGCAGAATCTCTGAGCCACATCTCTGCAGCTGGGAATGAGAACAATGGTGCATTTCTCTTTGAGTGACAGCCCCACTTGAGCTGAGTGCTTGATGGAGAGGAGTAGCAGCCTCACATCATCTTGGCTTGTCTCTCTTGGCACAGAACCACCAACCTTATGAATGGAGGCAAGGACTAGAAGGGCCCCCATGTTCTTGGTGTTACTGTGCCCAAGGTAGAGCCTCTGTCCCATAAATGAAGTCTGGATGGGAAAAGGGTCCCCTAATTCTCAGTTGCACTTGCCAGGAACTTAAACAGTTCCTGAGTCAGGATGAGAAATCTTGGCATCTTGCCTCTCCCAGGAAGATAGCTCTCCAACTGGGAGCTTGAGAGAGAGAGAAACCTATCTTCTTAGTAGCACCAGTTTGGTGTGGAGTTTCCATCTCACTGAACTGGCAGGGGGAAGAGAAGCCATCGTCTTTCTCCAAATACCAGACTTGCACTGTTCTTACCAAATTTTAGTAGTTTTTCTTGACTAGATGTTTGATCATTCACTGTATGCCCTTAGAATAATTTCTAGAGACTTTAAAAGCATTAAAAAAAATAATTTTCCCTAATTTCACTGTGGAGTGGGTTTTTAGAACTCCTCACATTGTCATGCCAGAAGGTGACTAACTGAACAATATTTTTGAGATTTATCTATATTGATGTGTGTAGCTATAGTTCCTTTATTTTCACTGCTGTAGAATATTCCATCCCATAATTTATTTATTCATTGTACTGATAATAAACATTTAGATTGTTTTCTGGTATTTTGTTTAATTAAGAAAAATACTGGTATACATATTCCTGTACATGTCTCTGAGTGCTTATATGTAAGAACTTCTACACATCTAAGAATGGATTAATGTGTCATATTTAACTTAAAGTTTAAAATTAATTAGTGTCTCTACCTTCTTCTTAGATCACTTTACCTGGATCACCTCTTCCTACTCATATGATCTGATTGATTTAGGTTTTAATTGTATCTTTTTTGTTTACTTGATATTGAGACATTGTTAGTGCTATTTTTTTATATTCAATCATTGTTTAGATTTACCTATGTATTTATTGTTTTCTTTGCTTTACTGTTACTTATAGCATTTCAGGCTTACTTTGGATATCTATTTTCTTTTCCCTGAGATGATACATCCTTTGAAAGTTTAGATGAATAACTACTTGTATAATTACCATTTATTCTGAAAAATCAATTCTTTCCCTGATGAAATAAATTTCTTATATAATAAATTCTTATATATACTAGGATATGATTTTTTTTCATTTTACAATTATTTTTTATTGATACATAATAGTTTTACATATTTATGGGGTACATGTCGTTTTTTCTGATGCATGCATACAATGTGTAATGATCAAATTAGGGTAGTTGGGATATCCATTGCCTCAAACATTTTACCATTTCTTTGTGTTGGGGACATCCCAAATCTTCTCTTCTAGCTATTTTGAAATATACTATAAATTTTTGTTAGCTATTGTCACCCTCCTATGTTGTTGAACACTAAAACTTACTCCCTCCTTCTATATAAATGTATACTTGTAACCATTAACCAACTTCTCTTCATCCTTCCCTCCCTCTTCCGCTTTCCAGCCTCTGATAACCACCATTCTACTCTCTACCTTCATGAAATCAAGTTGTTTTTTTTTT
>VBSM01003169.1:16307063-16323477 GCA_008086735.1 Cheirogaleus medius
AGAATGACTAATGACTATTAATTTTAAAAAAAAACAAGAAATAACACATACTGGTGAGGATGTGAATAAAGGGAACTGGTTATACACTGCTAGTGGGAATAAATGAGCACAGCCACTATAGAAAACAGCATGAGTTTCCTCAAAAACTAAAAATAGAACTACTCTATGATCCAGCAATCCCACTGGCAGGTAAATATCCAAAAGAAAGGAAATCATTATATCAAAGAGATATCAGCACTGTCATGTTTATTGTAGCACTGTTCACAATAGCCAAAATATGGAATCAACCTGTGTCCATCAACAGATGAATGGATAAAGAAAGTGTGGTATATATATACAATGGAATATTGTTCAGCCTCAAAAAGGAATGAAATCCTGTCATTTGCAGCAACATGGATGGAATCGGAGGAAATTATGTTAAGTGAAATAGGGGTTCAATTTCCTTTTTTTTTTTTTTTTTGAGACAGAGTCTCACTCTGTCGCCCTGGGTAGAGTGCAGTGGCATCATCGCAAATCACTGCAGTTGCAAACTCCTGGGCTCAGGTGATCCTCCTGCCTCAGCCTCCAGAGTAGCTGGGACTATAGCTGTGACATGATACATGGCTAATTTTTCTATTTTTAGTAGGGACAGGGTCTCACTCTTGCTCAGGCCGGTCTTGAACTCCTGAGCTCAAGCAATCCTCCTACCTCGGGCTCCCAGAGTGCTAGGATTACAGGTGTGAGTCATTGCACTCGGCCTATGTTAGATGAAATAGGATGATTTCTTAATTCTCTATCTGGACCCCTGATTTTTCTGCCTTCCTGTATAAATACAGTAGTAAATTTGATTTAATATTTAATAATAAAATATTTATTATCTCAATGTTGTTTGGAAATTGAGAATGTGGCAGTGAAAATAAACACAAAAATACTCTCTTAAAACTTACATTATTATAGTAGAAAAAGGCAATAAATCAAGTGAAAACATGGACTGTGGGTTATATGGTACCAAGTGCTTTATAATCATTAAGCAACCTCTCTTCATCCTCCCTACCCCCACCCCTTCCCAGCCTCTAGTAACCAGCATTCTACTCTCTACTTCATGAAATCAATTTTTTTTAAGCTCCCACATAAGAGTGGGGTTAGGGAGTATGGGAGTGGGATGCCATTTTAATTAGGGTTGTCAGGAAGAGTCTTACTAAGAAGGAGGTATTTGAACACATTGAACACAGAGGGGATGACACATGAGTTTCTGAGAAAGAGCATTCTATGTGAAGGAAACAACAGTTATCAAAGACCCTGACATGCTTGAGGAACAGCAAGAGCTCAGTGTGGCTGGAACAAAATGAAAAAAGGTGAAAGTGTTAGGAGATGAAGTCAGAGAGATAATGGAGTGATTATGGAAGTCTTACAAGGTCATAATAAAGAATTTAGCTTTAATTCTGAGTGAATTGGGAAGCCAGTGAAAAATTTTAAGAGGAAGAATTGCAAGTTTTTAAAGGCTAACTCTGGTTTCTGTATTGAAACTAGGCTGGGCTATGAGGTTAGGGGAAGTAAATGGGAGAATAATTTTAATAGCATAATCCTGTTTCCTTTTAGAAGGCTACTGAATAATTCAGATTGGGCTTATGATGCTTCAACAAGAGTAGTAGCAGGAGGTGGTGAGTAGTGTCCAGATTCCGGATACATCTTGAAGGTAGAGTCAAAAAGATTTGGAAGGGAAGATCAAAAGTTCATTTTGGGACATGTTAAATTTGGGATGCCTATTAGACACCTGCATGGAACTAAAGAGTAGGTAGTTTGATATATGATTCTGGAGTTCAGGAAAGAAGACTATAATGGAGAAACGTTTCAGCATCCTTAGCCTACAGGTGGTACTTAAAGGACCAGGATGGCATGTGATCTCCAAGGGGGTGAATGTAGATGGAGAAGAGATAAGGTGAAGGAGTGGACCAACATAAACAAGCCAAAAACCAAGGAAGAATCCACAAAGGAGACTGAGAAGGAATGAGGGAACAGGGTGTTTTCAGGAGGATGGAGTGATGGATCAAATCAACAGGTCAAGTAAGATGGAGGTTGGACTGAAGAAAAACAGTATCATTGGAGAATCTGGAAGATAAATTTAGTTGGACCAACTCTTACTGGAATGGGTTCCAAATAGAATGGGTGGAGAGGAATTGGAGTGAATGGATATCAGTAAGTCCCAAGGCTTTTTGCTGTGAAGGGAGGAGATAAATTGGGAGGCTGCTAAAGAGGGAAAAAAGAGGTTCTTTTTTTAAAAAAATGAAGAAATATAAGTCTGTTTTTGTGTTGATGGAAATGATTCAGTAGAAAGAGGGAAAAAATTATGATGCAAGTTGTAGGGTAGGTGGATATCTAACATGATACCCTTAGGTGGCAAGAAACTAGGGATTGAAACTAGTGCACAAGTAGAGGGTTTGGCCCTGCATGGAGGCATGAAGCTCACGCATAATGATAAGTTGAAGCTTATCATATAAACTGTATAGGTTTACATGCAGTGTAGAGGTTTACATGCAGGCTGGTGGATAGATGTATTGTGGGAATGTGTACAAGTTATTTGCTAATTTCTTCTGTCTCTTTTTTGGAATAGGAAACAAGAGTGTCAACTGAGAGTAAAAAAAGGGGAGGAAGTATTGGAGATTTAAGGAGAGAGGAGAGGGATAGAGTAGTTGCCTTAGAGAACAGGCGGGCAGATGGACTCGGGAAATGGAGCAGGTCTGCTGGGAGGCTCTGAGAAAAGTCATCGTGGTTTTTCTCCAGCTGCATCAAAATTCAGGGGTGGAGATGTGGGGTAGGCAGAGAGTTGGATTTGATGGGGCTTGAGGTTGGACCAGGTGAGTGCTCTAAAGGAGAGTCAGGCAAGGAAACTGAAGCTGTTTGCAAGAGGGTGATTGAAATGATGGACCAAGGAAATAAAGCTAGTTAAGTAGGGATAAAGAGATGGCAAGGGGAGGCGGGGTCAAGGGAACAGTGAAAACCTGGTAATGCCAATGGGTTGTGGATTCCAGAAGGGTTGAAGTATTGCTGGATTCATGATTCCAGAGATAACGATCTGGAAAGCTATTAATACCTTTGTTAAGAGCATCACCATTCACCCTTCACTTTTTCCTTTTTTCTTTAGATATTCTTAGGAACAATTGACCTGTGTACTTCAAAATAATTTAATCTGATTCTGAACAAGAAAACTACATTAACAAAAGACAAAAGTTACTTTTGGCTTTTTAATTGGAATTCATTAAAATTCATATATTAATTTTAATGCAATTTACATTTTTTATTAAGTCTTCCCTTCCAAGAACATAATATATTTTCCCATTTGTTCAGATTTTATGCCCCTAATTTTTATCTTCCCTTCCCGGAGCTCACAATTAGGCCTGCATTCGCTACTATCATTTGCAAATAACTTAGCAACTAGTTTACCTACCAAGCTACTCTGCCCAAATAACAGACCTTGAAACACTTTCAACTTCCTTCTTTTCCCCTCCTTTTTCCTCCAGCAGATGAGACCACCTCACTCAATCCCCCAACTCCCAATTTTTGTTCTAGACTCTTATTAGAATTTTCCTGCAGTATGCCCATTCTATTTTAATAACTTTATTTAGCACTAACTTTTACATATATCATTACCCATCAAGAATTAAATGTTTAGATTTTCTGTCCTTTCAAGCCTCAGTATTTCTAGATGTTAATCCTAGTCCTCTGGCTTTGAGGGATGCAAATAATAGATCTATTTCTTTCTTTTCTTTTTTTTTTTTTTTTATAATTTGATTTTTTGAGTGGAGGTTTGTAAGATTTTTCTCTTGATTTTTCAGATCAGGGATTTTACTGGAAACATACCTGCCTTAACATTGAAAGAATCTGCAATTGATAAAGCATTTAGTTCCAGAGAGCATTTTTTGTGCTCTTCCATAAGCGTTCTTATTATTTTGGGTTCAAATTGTCATGATTGCTCCTAGCAGTTCTGTTTCCCATTTGAATTTCCTCTCCCTGGCTACTGAGCCCCAGTATAAGTCAGGCTAGGCTTATATAGTCAAATCAGCCTTTAAATTTCATGGCTTAACCCAGCAAAGGTTTAGTTCTTGCTGGGATTGACAAGGGGCTGTACTTTACAAAGCCTCTCATGTGCCCAAGTGCCACTATGTTGTAGGCACATCATCCAAAACATGAGATGGCGATTGCCTAGAAAAACAAGAGATAGAGTGTGGAGAGTGTGAAGCGGCACATGAGCTCTAAATTCCTCAGTCTGGAGCTCTTATTTAGTTGGGTAAAGACTCTGTCTAAATACAAAGAAGCTAAGAAGTATAGCCTTGCCAGGTGCTCAGGTAGGAGAGGAGAATGCATACAAGTGAACATGAGTGATCTGAACCACAAATCTTGTTAGAGGTGCTATTCATTCTTCCTGGTCATCTCATTGGGGTTCCTGTCTTGTTGGCCATCAGCTACACAGTAATAGAAGGTGAGGTAAGCAAGGTGTGGAGTGGCAGGCAGATAACCAATCTCTGCTAAGGCATTAGGACTTCTGAATCTCTTAGCCTCTGGATGGCTCATCTGTCTAGCTCTTCTTTATCTTCTGGGGTCCAAGGACACCAAAGACACTTATGTGGGACCCAAGTTTATTTTATTACACATGGGTTCATGAATATTTGTGGATCAAACTTTTCGTAGGATCTCTTATATATTGATACTAATTTCAAGGTTTTTCTATACCAGCTTCCAGGCATTTGTTTTCTTTGTCTTTTTCTTTCTCACTCTCACTTTCTTCCTAGGCCCAAGGAAGTGCAGTCCCAGATCTTCCTGCTAAGCCTTTCACAAAGCCCAAGCCCTCCCCATACTCTGCTGACCCCTAGATCCAGAGCCTCCTAATTTGGGGAAATAGCCAGGTAACTTGGGGTTGGAAGAAGAAAGGAAGTCAGGTGTGTTAAGTTCCATGTTATTTTAGGATTCTTCCCATTTGTCAAATTTAATCTCTTTAGGTAGATAATTTTTGCAGTAATTTCTAGTCAAATGATTTGCGATTTCTTTCTTTCTTCCATAGTCTAGAAACCAGGTTGACTGAAGGAGGCAAAGACTGTGATCTAAATCCTCTCACTTCTCCCTGGTTCAGAATATGGACAGGCTTAGGATTGTGGGTGGGAACTTTGAAAGAGATATTTGCTGTGGATTGTGCTGTTCCAAATGCCCTCACTCTCTGCTCTTAAAGTGAGGGGCTTGTGCATATCAGCAGAACCAATGCATCCAAGGAGATCTTATTGAAATGTGAGAAATATCTGGAAGACTCAAAGTACTTTGAGGGCCTTACTTGAATAACATCATTAAGTATCCAAAAGATCCTTTAAGAATTGTCTGATTTTATTGCAGGAATAAGCCTAAACCTTCAAATGTATGAAATTTAGGGACTATTTGACATAGAAATATGTTTCAAATGATCATTGTGGCTGTTTTTTTATTATTAAACTTATGCATAGTTTCCCTGTGTGATGAGTTTTAAAAACTAAAATTAATATTTAAATTAACCACAGATATCCCTTGTCCTCCAAAATCTTGTGTCTTTATAGACTTACTGTTAAGGGAGAATGGAGGCTTACCTTGTAACCTTTGGAAAGATGAGTTTGCTCTTTCCACATTAAAGGTAAGTTTGAAATTTTTTTCAAACCATAGTAAATCAGTTACCAAAATGCAATCTTAGGCCCTGGACAGGCCCACTCTCAGGGTTATGCTTGTTCTTGGCAGACCAGCTCTCTTTTCTTGCATAAATAATGGATTGAGGCCAGGGATGTAGTTTACTCCCATGAGAAAAGTATATCCAGAGGTATCAGCCTTTGATTTTACAGCCTGATTAAGGTGCTTCAGAAAATATGATTCATTATTTGATGGAATATGAGTACTCCATGCCATGTTCCTCATTTCCTAATAATAATGGTGACAACAGCAATGGCAGCTACCATTTATTAATGCTTACTGCATGACAGGCATTTTGCATGATTATTTAATTTTCGCAACTGTATGATGTAGGTAGTAATCATTTTTGAATCATGCTGTGCTGAACCATGAGAAAACAGAGGCTTAGACAGTATAAGAAATTGACTAACATTATGCAACTAATAAAATATAGATCTGGGAGTAGAACCTACATCTTTTTGATTCAAAAGTTCATGTTCTTAACCATTATCCTTAATTTCCCTAGTAAATATGTAGTATTCCTGCTCTGTACAAATAAGTTTTTAGAGACCCATTGCTTAAATGATTAGTCCATTTATCTTCTGCCGTGTCAAGTTGCTGTTTACTTCTGACTGTCTAATGCAAAATCTCATTATCTTCACATTACAAATTAGGTGACCATTGTTTAACTTGAAATACAGCTGATCCTCATTATTCACAAATTCTGTGTTTGCTAATTTGTCTATCCACTAAAGTTTAGTTGTAACCTCAGAATCAGTACTTGATACCTTTCTTGTTATTTGTGGATACACCCAGAGCATAGAAAAATTTGACTTGCTCAATATGCACATTCCCAGGTAGGTTGAAAAGATGACACTCTGACTTTTATTTCAGCTCTCATTGTGTAAACAAGTGTCCTCTTCATGCTATTTCGTACCACAGTTTTTGCATTTTTGTGGGTTTTTTTGTTGGTGATTTCACGATTTAAAATGACCCTTAACTATAGTGTTGAAGTGCTGTCTAGTGTTTCTAAGTGCGAGAACGCTTAACGCTGATGTGCCTTACAGAGAATATATGTGTGTTAGATAAGCTTTGTGCGGACATTAGGTACAGTGCTATTAGCTGTGAGTTCAAGGTTAATCAATCAATATATGTTAAATAATGTATCCTTAAATATAAACACATATTAAACAAGGTTGTGTATTGAGCAGCTGATGAATATGTGGTGACCAGAGGCTTGCAGGACTCTATCTCTGTATCTCCCCTAGAAGCAATGGTTCAGTATCCCCTAACCAGCATTTGTGAACTTCACAGAACATAGCACTGTGAATAATGAGTATCGCTGTGCATACAATGAAGGGTCACTGCTGTACATGCTTACCCTTGCCAGTACTCTGCATGTTCCGTTGCCTTTTTCCTGTTCACTATGTTCTTCTCTGATGATCAGGTACAGATTTCTTTTTTGGTCTTCCTTTCATTGTTATTTTTCAGTACATAAAAATATTTGATAACTAAGAATGAGACACTATTTGTATTACTTCTGAACTTACATGGTTGTGTGGTGTCCTTTCTTTAGTCAGTTTTACTGGCGGAAGCTGAAGACAGGCTAAACTGCCTTGTGTCAGACATCGAGCATCAAGGCCACCAGAACCTCTCCCAGTGCTCTGCTGGTGAGTTGGAGATTGTGGTAGAGGCCAGAATTCAGCTGGCTGCAATCGCCCTGCAGAGACACCGGGCAGCATACAGGTGAGTCTCTTCATGATCAGAAGAGGTATACATTGGAAGAGCGTTTCTTCCTCACGCTACCTCATTTGCTAAATATGCTTAAGTTTTATGCAAGTTTTACACATTCCTAGATCCATAACACATTTGCTTTTTATTATTCAGAGGACTTTTTGTCTAAAACTAAAGCTCTAAAACTATAGTTTTGCCTAAAACTATAGTTCTCAACAAAGCAATTGCTTTATTAAAGCATATAGCTAGAATGTTTAATGTCATATATAGAATGAACAAATTAACAGTGCTTTGATTTTTTATATATTTAATTTATTTTTTAAAAAGACAAAACCTAAATTCCTTATAGCTTTTTACAAATAAAACCTATGAAATATTTTTTTTCTTAAGCACTGAATAAAAATATTAAAAACAAGCTGTATTTTGAAAAAGTAACATCTTCTCAACTATGTTGTGCTGAACTATTTAAGAAACTGTTGCAGGTGGCTGATTATTTAAATGTGCTACAATTGTTACTGTCAGATCTTTCATTTAGCTTGTTCATTGATTCATTAGTTTATTCAGCCAGTATCTGTTACCTATCTCACTGCTAGGCTCTGATCTAGCAGTATCCATATGCTCACAGACATATAAACAAATAGAATAGTAAAAAATAATACTGTTAACAGTGATTTTTTTCATATTTAATAATATAGAAATATACTTTCAAGAATTTCCTTATACCATGTGTGATAAACGCTTCTATCTTAGGTCTTATAACATGTTTAATAATGATTCACTTAGTAATGCACACATTTCTTATTCATTAATTCATTCAAAAATAATTTTGAGCACCTGTGATAGGCTAGGCACTGTTCTAAGCTCTTGGCATATTATCAGTATCCCATGTTCATATATACAATGTAGACAGGTATGTAAAAATACTGACGAAAGTCTTGCCCTCATGGATTTTACATTCTAATCATAAACAAGCTGATAATAAACTATAAACATAATAAGTAAGTAAATTATAGAGTGTGGCCAGAAATAAGTGCCATGGATAATGGAGTGGAGGTTGGAGGAGGAGGAAGAGTTATTTTAAAGTTGTGTGGTTGTAATGTTAATGAAAAGTATGACTCCATTTTGATGTTCAATGGCTGACGACTTTCAAGCCCACCACTCCCCTTCTACTTCTGCCCCATACCTGGGCAAGCAGATAAGAAAGCCCAGCCGCTCCCTCTTTTCGGTGCTGAGATGGGAGAGATGATATATTGCATGCTAATGAAAAGGACCCAACAGAGAGGAAAAATTTGATGTTCTGATGTAATGTGTAATGTAATCCACACCATGGAGCAGGAATCCAGTATTCTCTTTTTCTCTAGTACAGAATAAAGTCATTCTCTACTTTGGGAATCCAGAATAATCTCTGGGGGCTAGCAAGGAAACTGGCTGCCCACCCAAAGCATAGATGGAAAAAGAGTACCCAAGAGAAATCAGTTCCCAAGGCTGATGCCATTAGCAATTGTGGGGTCCAAATTGACACCACCCATAAAATGCAGAAACCCTGATAAATTGACTTTAAATCTGGTCCAGACATCATAGGGCTGGAGCAGAGGAAAAACCAGAACTGTCTTATAGGGATTAACCGAGGAAATGCAAGACTCCTGTGGAAAACAACTCCCACTAAAGATAGCACAAAGTCAAATATTAGAAACCAAATGAGGAAACAGCCATAAATGAGAGTTAGCAGATACAATAAATGGCAGATGTCACAGCCCAAGAAATAAACTGTTCAAAGTTATACAGGATGGAAGAGAATCTATAACGCAAGAATAAAACAACATAAAAAATGGGAACAGATAAATGTGGAGAAGAGTCAAATAGAAATTTTGGAAATGAAAAAGTATAGTCACTGAAAGAAAATAAGAAACTATCAAATTAGATGAAAAATATTGTTTGGGTTTTTTCTCTTCTTAATTTTCTTCATTTATAATGAAATTCCATGTACTAAACTCTGTTAGATTCAGAATTTGAAGGCGGAGTTAAATTTCATATTTTTAGATTGTCATTCTCTGTGCACAGGAGAAGCTCACTTGCTTGTTTTCCAAAGAGGAAATCAATTCAGCAGAAATCAATTCTTTGCTTTGATTAGAAACATACAATCATCTTATCAGTATGAGCCTTGACTGAAGGCTGTTCCTTGATGCACCACATCTAAATCTAGATGACAGTGTAGATTTGGAAGGATTTATAATTGTAGTTTCTGAGCAATGGTGAAAATCCATAAAGTATGTTTGGAGTGGTGATTCTTAAATGTGATCTGTAGATCTCTGGAGGTGTCTCCCAGACCCCTTGGGCATGGGACATTTGTGAGGTCAGAACTATTTTAATAATGAAACTAAGACATCATTTAACTTCTTCACTGTGTTCTTTGCATTGATGCTGCAAAGTAACAGTGGTAAGATTCCCGGTGCCTCACCTTAAATCAAAGCAGTAGCACCACCAAACTGTACTAGCAGTCATTATAGTCCTCACTCCCACACACTTGCAATTAGAAAAAAAAGCCAATTTTACTTAAGAATTTCCTTGGTGAAGCAGTAAAATTGGTTACATTTATTAATCCCTATCATTGGATATATATTTTTATTATTCTGTGGTAATATTAAATGGGAAATATTCTTAGGCATGTCTGCTGCATGTCAAAGTAGATGGCTGTCTTGAGGAAGAACACGTGTGATTGAACTGACAGTTGGACAAGCTACTTTCTTCATGGAACCCCATTTTATTTGAAAAAAATCTGATAAACTATGGTTATTCTAACTTGGGTATTTGGAAGGCATTTTATTAAAAAAGGAGCAAATTGAGTGTGCCACTTCTAGAGAAAGAATTGATCGAATTTGTTGCCAATGATAAAATTTGAACTTTCATGAGAAAATCAGAATTTTGGAAAACTTATATATGCCATCATGAGCTCACCATGAGCTTGACAATTTTCTAACGCTTAGATTTTTTCCTGTGAGATTGATGGTAATACTAATAAACATGTCTTTTTAAAAATATTGTATAATGAAATGTTTCAACATCTGGGAAATCTGGATAACTCAGGGAGAAAAAGTTTTCTAAATGACTAGTTCATGATGTTACAAAATCCCAGTCAACTAAATAGACCAATAGATTTTAATGTGACATAGTAGGAAAAGTTCATCAATATGTTGTATTAGATTCTGCATTGCAACAAACTTTCCAGAAACTATCACTTGTCACATGATAGTTGTCACTTTGATATCGCTTTGGTGTAGTATCAAAGAAGACTATTAAAACAATTATTTGAAGCAGCTGTTAAAATACTGTTCCCCTTTGTGTATGAGACCTAATCTTCATATACTTCAACCAAAACAATATTTTACAAAAGACAGTATAGAAGCAGATATGACATTCTTCTATGAATTAGATTATTTTTATTAAGCCAGACATTAAAGAGAACCATGACATTCTGCTCATTAATTTTTTTAAAAATATAGTTGTTTTGTATAAAATGTTCTATTTATTTTAACATGTAATAGATATATTATTTTTATTTTCAAATGAATTAAGGAAGCTAAAATATTTTTAGTTTAATTTCTAATATGGTAAGTGTTGATAGACCTCTTTGGGGTTCTAAATAATTTTTAGGGGTGTACAGAGGTGCTGAGATCAAAAGGCTTGAGAACCGCTAGTTTAGAGTATTGTCACATTTATAGCCATCTTTAAGGATACAATGGTAGTTGATGGTAAAATAGGCTTAGCATAATAATATACCATTTTCCCCACTGGATTTTGAAAGGAGAAGGAACTTTTACTATATAATTTTCTATAGAACTCTTTTTCTCCAAACTATGTCTCAGAGAGCAACAGCAGCCCTAGAAAATATTTGTCATTTATCTTCATTCTTTCCTTGGCTCTCTAAGTGCCTCATACCCTTTTGATATGGAGAATATGAGTGATTGTTTTTTTTTTCTTTAGGCAGGAAGAAAGAAATGAGAAAGTAAAAATTACAAAATGGCCACAGAAGGGACTGTCATAATAGAACTTTAATTTGAAGATGTGATAGACATATGCAAATAATGTGCAAGTGTATCAGAATCGCTCTTATTTTAAATACGTGAACCTGGCCCTTGGGACAAAACCTGCAGAAACTTTGATGTTATTGCCTTTTTGGAGCAGAGTTGTCATTCAGAGGAAGCCTATTGTCAAGATGAATGAGTTTTTCTTACGTGAACTTTACCCCCCATGAGCTTCTGTTTGGGTACTGCTGAGAGTGTTGGACAGTCCCTTTTCCAGATGATGGTTAGCTTGACATTTCATGATACTTCTCATAAAATTACGTGTCAAGGAAATTGAAAGGCACATCCCCTAAGGTGACAAGTAGAGTGAGCTGCATGGATTTTATGAGAACAAACTGACCATTTTTGTTATGAATGTTAATAAGAAATAAATGGGATCGAAGTTATTCAAACTGCATTTCTACTTCTAGGGCTGCCTCTCTCTTTCAAAATCCTGTCCTTTTTTTTTTTTTTTTTTAAATACGTGTTCCTTTATATTTAATTTATTGTCTAAATGGGAAAAAATTTGAACCTTTTAATTTTGTGTCAGAATGAAACTTCCTTCCTTTGGGATTTTATAATAGCCTGTTGGCAGTGAGTAATCTTCCTATACTGTCCATCTATCTAGTGTACTAGAGAAACTAGAAATTTTCCATTGTACAACCAAGCATTACCAGGTGGATTAAACCATACTGGTATGTCCTATATTTTATTCACTAAATTTTTGAATCAGCAAAATGCCAAACCTCGTAGCTCATTTCTCTTGAAATCAGAAATTGGGCTTCAGGATCAGAACAATGAATGAGCACCATTGTCTTCTTCCAGAGTCCTCTAGTAGCTGTGCTGTGCTAGCCTCTGAAGCTATTGAATAGACAAGTCACCTTAGGAAAGCGTAGAGCCTTGAGGGAGGAAGGGTGGGCAGACAGGAAATTTCTTACTTCTATACACACTGACTGCATGGTATGTTTGTTGTTATTTTCTTGCTTGTTGGTTTTGTTTTATTTTAAATAAAAAATGGGTTAGATGATCCCAAACAATACTTTAGAAAATATTCTACAAATATCTAAACTATTTTAATAGCTCAGCAAAATATTGGGAGTTTAAAATTCAAATAATTGTTAAAAGGTTGGGATGCTGATTAACAACTTTAAAAAAATCAATTTAGTCCCCACCCATCTCCTCTGGCCAACTTAATATAATAATAATGATAATAGCATGCATTATGTGCTCTCTATTTGCTAAACGCACACCCCATTCTCACTAGAATGTCAGCCTCACTAGGGCAAGAGTGCTTATTTACTGCCATATCCATAGCCCCTAGATTTCTTCCTGGCCCACAGTTGCTGCTCAATATGTATTTTTGAACAAATGAAAGAAAAAGGATTGCATTTAATCCTTACAGTAATCCCATTTCATGAAGTCTGCCCTGTTATTTTCATCATTCCTGTTTTATAGATGAAGAGACTGATAATTGGGCTTCCCAAGATCACACAGCTCATACATGGCCATGGTGGGATTTGAACACTTTACCTCCAGCATACAAATTCTTAAAAATTAAGTTATCCCAGATGAATTAAAAAGTTGTTTTTCTAAAAAAAGCAGAAGGAAATACAATTAAATAATGGAATCTCTATATAGAGTCATATTTCTAAAATTAGAACTGACTACAAAGAAAAATGTCAACTGATTTAATCTGTAAAAAAGTTTAATTTTTGTAAGGATAACTAAAAAACCCCTCACAACTACAATACTCAGGAAAACAAGATTGTACTTGCATTAAATATGATAAATAGTTCATATAAATTTTACATAAAGTTGCTGACAAAATTGAGAAAAAGGCACTGTTGATAAATGGTCAAATACCATAAACCCTTCATCCAAAAGAGGAAGTTATAACATCATCCTCTTACAAAATGAAGTTAAAGCAAAGAATGAAGTATCAATTTCCACCTGAAAATATTAACAATATAGTATTTCCTGATAGTTTTTCTTCTAACTTCCCATTGAAATACATGAGGAGCCACAAAAACATAAAAATGCAAAAGTTTTAATAGTGCTGAAAACTAGGGATAATAACGAAACTTTTGCAAGAGGTAGGGAATTTTTTTTAAATAGTACTCATAGATAAAGATGGGCTAATAACTATAAGGTTTAATCTATATCCACTTTATTCCCTGAAAAGAGCAATAATCCTGGCCAGGAAAGAAGGAAGAAGACTTGGCTGTCTACGTTCACTCAGCACATAACTCAGAAGGGGTTCATTATCCCAAAACCTGGGCAGGTGCCTCAACACTGTATGAGAACTTGAAGAACTACTCCAGCCAACAAAAGAGATAAATCTCATGATTAAGAACTCATGCATGGGGAAGTTGTTCTATAAAAATGACTAGTTTTGGGCATCAGAGCTGGTTTGTGCTCAGTCTAAATAATGATAAGTTTGCAAATGTCAAAACTGATTTCTGAACAAGCTGTTAGACCATAAATATAATTAATAATTACCTAAGGATGATATATTATAATAATCAGGTAGATATGGGAGAGAGAAAGCAATGAAAGAGTACTAAATTCTTTATCTGGTATTTGGGAAACCAAAATACATTCTTTCATTTCATACTTTGAGAAATAGAGAAAAATTATATTTTTAAGATGAGTTAATGGGGAAGTGTGTTTTGGAAAATATTAAAAATAACCAAAACCATTATATATATATATACACACACATATGAACACACACCAGAATATGTGTTTTTAAAATCAGTGTGGAAAATAAAAGCAAAATAGTTTTATAGCAACAGACACAAAACAAAGGAAAAATAATAAACCTAGAAAGCATAAAATAATAGAAGAAAACAAGGCATGTTTATAATGGTAATAAATGTAAAATTGTCAAAGTTTCCTGGATTTGATAGGGTAGTCTTAATTGCAAGTGACATATCTTAACTTGAACCAATACAGGCAAAAGGGGAAATTTTCTGATTCATATGACTATAAGGCAGGGGAAGATAGAAGTAAGGATGGATGAGGGTTTACTGAGATCAAAGTTTCGGGTGTTCCTGGGATTCTCTCATTCTGTCTTATCTCTTTCAGACTATGTGTTGCCTTTATTTGATCTAATTGGCTTCCTCTATAGGGCTGGGCACATGTCTGCCACTAGATCAAGGCTCCTAATGCTACCAGCTGACACAGAGAGAGATTGAGACTCTCTCTTGCCCCAGGTTCAGATATTGAAGAAGTGCTCTGGTTGTCTCAGCTTGATTCACCTACCCATCCCTGGACCCAAGCTCCATGGCCAAGGAGGCAGAGTCACCAAAGAACACGGAAGCCCCACTAACAACTATGGGGAGGGGGTTGGGGCAGAGGAAGGAAAATAGTGTCCCACAAGGTTGGGGATGTTTGATGCTTTTCTCAGGAGAACAGAAGAGGAATGCTACTCAATAAAATTGCATCATGAATTACTGTCAAAATGTTCTAGACATTTTAAAAAATAAAAGAATGATCAAAGATACTAATAAAAGGTAAAGAAATAAAGTAAGGGTGATATTACTATCATTCTAAGTAGAATGCAAGGCAAAGGGCATTGAACTGGACACAAAGGACCTTTTATATTGTTAAAAGGTACAGTCGACAGTGACTATGTAGCAATTGTGAATATGGTGCTAACACCATACCAATATCACTAAAACCAAACTTGTTAGAAGTGTGAAGATACAGAGATGGCATCATAGCATAATGGTCGAGAGCACAGGCTCAGGGCTGATGGCCTGGGTCCTACTCCTGGCTCCTCTTTCTAGCTGTGTGACTTGGGCAAGTTATTTAACATTTCTGTGTCTCCATTTTCAGGTCCGAAAAATAGGGATGACGATAGTACAGGTTGAATATCCCTTATCTGAAATGCTTGCAACCAGAAATGTTTCAGATTTGGATTTTCTCAGATTTTGGAATACTTGTATTATCCAGGTTGAGCATCTTAAGTCCCAAAATTCAAAACCCAAAACACTCCAATGAACATTTCTTTTGAAAGTCATGTAGGTGCCCCCAAAGTTTCAGATTTTGGAACATTTTTGACTTTTGGATAGGGGATGCTCAACTTGTATCTACCTTGCAGATTTATGGTGGGGAATAAATGAATTAATCCACGGAAAGCACTTAATGTAGCACCTGACAGGTGGTAAATACTCAGTAAATACCAGCTATCATCATTTTTTAAAAAAAGGATTGTTGGGGGAAAAAAGAGAAAATGTCTATGGCTAATGTTAGCATAATACTTTCAGTTTTTAATTTTAATATAACACATTGACCAAAAAAGGGGGGCCTTTAAAAACATAATTTAAATGTTGAGCATATATAGACACTCTGGGAGCCTGCAAAAATAGACAAGACCTTCTTCAAGCATCCATGGACACTGATGAAGCTGATCATACACTAGGCCAGAAACCTCAGTAACTGACCCAAAGCAGGTGGTTCACTAACCATCGTCCAGGGACATGGGAGGCCTCTGAAACCTGTAAATCTCATTTACATCTTGGAAAGATCACTGTGGCTGCTGTGTGGAGACCAGGACTGCAGGGGCAAGAGCCAAGGCAGGAGGCTGGGTAGGCAGCTGCCGCTGTTGTCCAGCCTGGAGGTGGTGGTGGCTTAGATTAAGGTGCAGTGGAGGGAGTCAGGAGCCGTATTTTGAAAGTGAAGCTGATGGATTGAACACACAGTGTGAGTCAGAGAGAGGAAACAACGGTGACTGCTGAGTTCTGTGTCTGGGGTGGAGGACATGGATGAGGAGCAGGTTTGGGTGGAGGTGGTGAAAGCAAGGGTCTGCTTTTAACCTGTTGTTACTCATCTCCTAGGGTTGCCATAGCAAACTACCAAAAACTGGGTGCCTAAGAGCAACAGTCTAGTCACTATACTAGATGCTGGATTTCTTTCTTTCTTTCTTTCTTTCTTTCTTTCTTTCTTTCTTTCTTTCT
>VBSM01003169.1:16323577-16353146 GCA_008086735.1 Cheirogaleus medius
TTTTTCTATTTTTAGTAGAGATGGGGTCTTGCTCTTGCTCAGGCTGGTCTCCAAATCCTGAGCTCAAGCTATCCTCTCACTTCAACCTCCCAGAGTGCTAGGATTACAAGTGTGAGCCACCTCTCCCAGCCTAGGTTCTGGGTTTCAGTAGCAAATAAGACAAATTAGCTGTAAAGCAATATACAGACAATTAAATATTGTGATAAGTACAAAGGGATGGTTAAGACCAGGGTGCTACTGGGGCCTCACAAAGGGCACCTAATTGGTTTGGAGGTGGTTGGGGGTGTGGAAAAGTTTTTTGGAGAAAGAGACTTAGGAAATAACATACAAATGCCACAAGTATAACACTAATAACATTTAAAATCTATTCTCTATTTCAGTGTGGCAATAATAGTTTCCACACTTCAACTTCTCCAGGATTCAAAACTTTTTAAAAAGAAGGTAGTACAGGACGACGCAGAGACTCCCATCTCTCCAGGAACATCGGTATGTATGAATGTAACGTTTATCCTTACAATACTTGTTGTGTAATAACTATTGGCATGCTAGGACATTGTTTGATTAATTATTTGTATGAAGCAAAGGGCTAAAGTAGAAAAAAACATTGAATTCAGAGTAAAAAGATCTGTTTTTAAGTCCTATTTATTAACTGGCATACCTTGGACAAGTCCCTTAAATTTTCTTTAAAAAATTTTGTAATCTCATTTGTGAACTGATGGAATTCGATGTAATAATCACTAAAGTCCCATCCAGATGTGTCAGTATAGTGGTCTCACTGTGATCTATCTGGCAAATAAAGTTGTTTCACAAGACTTGCTCTTCACTCCACTTTTGAATTTATTGCCTCAGCATATCCAGTAAGACACCTATGCTGTTTCCTGCTTTAGATTCTTCTATTTAAGCTCCCAAATCTAACTACAAGTGGTGTCACAGGTTCTGTGATTGGACTTTGATAAGATCAAGTAATTTAACAACACACGGTTGTTTGGTATTAAAATAAAAATTCATCACACAGAACCCTTGCTCATCATTTCATGCATTACTTATAAAATCGCTAATATCTAGCATTGTTACAAATTAGTAAAACTAATTGTCCTAAATAGAGATTCATTCCTTTTTATATCAAAAGCAATAAAAGTGTTAAAAAGCAATCTAATTCTAAAAATTGACTTAGAGCAATTGGTTGTCAACCAGGGCTGATTTTGCCTCCCAGGGGCTATTTGGCAGTCTCAGGAGATATTTTCATTATCACAACTAGAGGGAGCGCTACTGGATTCTTCTAGGTAGAGGCCAGGGATGTTGCTAAACCCCCCACAACAATTATCTGGCCCAAAATATTAGTCAGTAGTGCCAAAGTTGAGAAACCCTGATTTTGATTAAGTGTGACTTGACTTTTTATTAGTAACAAGAAATGTAAGCATTGAAAGATGAAGTTATATTGATGGGCATTTTTTTCTCTATTGCTAATCTAAATACTACACTCCTTGAGTTCTTGATGTGCCCATTCTAATCACCATCCTGCCTGTGGGCCTCTGCACACTGCTTACTTTTGTTTCCAGGAACAGCTCGACCTTCTCTTCCTGAACTTCCCACCTATCTGTCCACACTCTAGCCCCTTCAAGTCCTATTAGCTACTCCTGGATAGCAGGTGGTGCCGACTGGTTGGTCATGATGAGCTGTCAGAGATGCACAGAAGGAAATTCCTAGAACAAGTAGGGGTTGTTCTAAATGATTTTAAAGTTCCCAAGTGTCTACAGTTGACTCCCCGCTGGAAAAAGCTCTTTTTGCACCTCCCTCTCAGTAGCTTTGGACAATCACCACTCCTTTGTAAAGTGCAATAGTGAGGATGGTAAATCAAGTAATGTACATGTTTGGAATGTGAGCAGCACACAGTAATGCCATACTGTGGATGAAGACCCTGGACTCTAAATTCAGAAAGACAGAAGTTTGAATCCCGCTTCTGCCAAATTACCTTGGAGTGTAAGCAAGACAAACTTTCCAGGTCTCAGTAAAATGGAAATAATAAGAATCCCCCTTGGCTGTTAGGATGATTGAATAAGATAATGTATATAAAGGATGTAGCACAGTGTCTGATGCATAGTAAGCACTAAATAAATATTAGTGAATATTATTTATTACTTTCAGCCCTTAAAATGATGTTTATAAAAACTTTTGATGATATGGAGACAATTAATGTACATTCCAAACATGTACATTAATTGATTTACCATCTTGTTATTGCACTTTACAAAGGGGTGATGATTGTCCAAAGCTACTGAGAGGGAGGTGCAAAAAGAGCTTTTTCCAGGGGGAAGCTGATAATGTAATTTGCAATGAAAAATTTAGACTACTAAACTATTTTTCAACAATGGGTATATAGAGAAAAGAAAAGCTGAAAACAGTATGCCAAAATGTTAATAGAAGATTGCGGGATTGTGGATGATTTTATTTATTTATTTATTTTTTATGTCTTATAGACTGTGCAAGAATAATTTCTAAATTTAAAATTTTAATACTGTGAAATGATACCAGATGCTTTTCTTAACTTACATTTAGTTTTAGCCTAGAACTTTGATATTACTAAATGGAAAGATAACCATCATTTTAATATTGTTTAGACTACTGAAAATAAAGATGATAATGAGTTTTTAGACCCCGTCTCCCTAAATGCCCGAGAATATTTCAACATTCATCTGTGGTTGAGGTGCCGCTTAGCATTGGTGACTGCGTTTGTTGCACAGATTCATGGCATTGGAATCGTGAAAGGTACAAATATCCTGTTTTCTTAGTCAATGTGTTCATAAAAATTAATTTTACATAGATGAAGGGGGTTTTATTGGGATATATCTTATTATAATGTTAACATTTTATCACTTTGTAGCTTGATCTGTTTCTAAAATTAAAAATTCAGGTTATTAAATAAAAATAATCATTTTTAATAGTCCTTTGTACCATTGAAAGTGGCATATTATGTTACCAGCATATGCAGAACAGTCAAGGAGATTTAAAAATACCAACGCCCAGGTCTTCTTGTCCTCTGGGACAGTGGCTAAAAGTAGGGGTGAAGAGCACAGATTCTGGAGCCTACCTGCTTGGGTGCGAATGCTGCATCTGCCGCTTCCTGGCCAGGTCTCTTGGCCAAGTCTCCTAGTCCCCTTCTGTCTCAGTTTCCTGCTCTGTAAAACAGTAATCGTACCTACTTCACAGGATTATTGTCAGAATTAAATGTGTTAAATTTGTAGAGTTCTTAGATCACAACTTGACACATAATAAATGTTCTTACAGTGACTCATAATTACCTATTTGCATACCTGTCTATTCACCCATTTCTATCCATCTCCCAAATTAAATTATTTCATGTAATGTTGTTATTACTTTTATAGCACTGGAATATCCTAAAGTATTAACACTTTCCCCCAAAGTACAACAAATTTCTTTGCCATGTTTTGTGTAGAGTCTATTTGTTTTCTGTCTTAATATTCTCACTTTCTTTGATATTATACAATATTTCTGTGATGAACATTGGGGATATTACACATATATACTTTATCACTTTCTTGATGCATTTTAAACAACCACATTTGTTTATTTTAGAGAATGATATGACAGATTGTGTGAGCCTCATCCGTGAAGTATGTGTGGAGGCAAAAAGTGCAGATGACACGGAGCTACAGGCTGAATTCTTGATGCAAGCTGTATTCCTTGGCCTACAAGAAAAGCATTTAAAGGCAGACATCATAACAAACCTTCAGGTAGGAAGGAAACGTTGTTTACTTTTATATTCAGGGAGGCATCCCAGTTAGAACAAAAGGAGAAAAAAATTTAAATTCCATTAGATACTGAATGCATAACAACCAACATGGCCAGCTCTTGTTTCAGTGAATTGGAAACGGTACTATAAAAAGGAATAATTTTATTTTAATAGGATATAATACATTTGCTTGAAGGAAATGAATTTATTTCTCCTCGATCTTGGTTAACCCTGGCAAGAAGTCTAGTTTTGCTGGATGACTTAACCAAAGCTGAGAAATTCAAGGACCCTCACTTTTTAAAAACAGAAAAATCCAGTTTGTTGACTCAAGCTCACAACATTCTTATTGAACAGGTGAGAATGCTTTTGTGCCCACAAGACTTAAAAACTTACTTTTTGTCTTTTTTCTTGCTCCAAACCACGTTAACCAATTGCTCATTGCAATGTTTCTTTTATAGATGCTAAATTTGGGAGAAAAAATTGAATTTCCTTTATCAAATACTGAATATGCAAATCCATTACAACCTTTGAAAAATATGTATCTTCCTCATGTCCTGCTATTGGCCAAAATAAAAATGAGAATTGGTAAGAACATTTAAGCATATTTTGCACTGATGAAAAATTTTAAGTTGTTTTTAGGCAGGTTCACTTATGAGGGCATTGAAAAGGTGCAACATTTATGAATACTCAGGCTCCATTTATTTATTTAACAAATAGTTTTTGATCACTTACCATGTGCCAAACTCTGTGTGACGTATGGATGGTCTTTATGTATGAGTAAAGCATGAAGTTGATTACAGTAATTATAACATGTGTAACCATTACTTGCTCTGAACTGTTATTGCACTTTATCCAGATAATCATTTAGATTGAAATTATACCCACATAATCTACTTTAAAATTACTCTATATTTCAGCAACTTTACTGAAAAAAATCCTATAAACACAAAATACAAGTACATTTCTTAAATAAAACTCTTTCTTTGTCTACTAAATTGCTATCTAGCTTCTTTAAATTTATGACAAACTGATAAAGAAGGTTTTGGAGAGGAATTTGTAAAAATGCATTATGTCTTTTAGGTTATAGTTGATGCTATTAAGTACTTATATCTTTAAAAATGCTTAATGTACTACTGTCCATGAACAAAAAACAGCTGGCCTCACTCCTGTCTCAGGGGAGCAGCTTTCCCCTTGCTAAAGCCGCCAGCTTTTCCTGCCTTGCTCTGCGGCTCCAGCTCGGTTCCTTCCACCCCTCTCAGGGAACTCACTCAGCACTTTTCCTCCTCTCTCACATATATTCTTCCCTCCTTACTCAATATGTCCTTTTCCTTTGTTTCCTCAGTTTGTAAATATTTCCAAATATGCACCAAAGAAAGTAAATCCACCCTAAACCTCTCTCACCTGAATAACACCCTATTCCAGTTCCAGCAGGACTCCTGGGGGTGGGGTGGGGGCTTCTGCCCCACCCGCTTTCTCCTCTTCTCTTCCCTTCTTATCTCACTTCAGCCTGGATTTGGACCATAGAAACCACTCTTGAGGAGGTCACCAAGGAATTAATTTACAATTCCACCATATAATTTTCTGACCCTCAGCAGCATTTGCTGTTGCAAATCAGTCACAACTTCCTGAGACTCTGCTCTCTTAACTTTTGGATTCTCAGGCACTGCATTCTCCCGGTTTTCCTCCTCACTCCATCTTTGGTTTCCTATCTTCATGACCTTTGTGTATTCTATTTCCCTAGTCTGTCCCTGAAATAAATGCTCTCCATTTATTTTTGCTTCAAAGGCTTCCTACGATGTGGTCCAAGGCCTACCCGTCCCCCTTCCCACCCAGCCCTCCAGTCACCCTGAATCCTTGTAGGACCTTTGCACATGTTCCTTTCTCAGTTTGGAACAACCCACCCCAGAAACCCCACTCCCCACACATCCTTCTCTCACCTCCCCTAGCCTCCATACAAATACACTTCCTCTAACTCTGTTCATCCTTTGGAGGATCTCAGTTAAACATCATATTCTCTGAGAAGCTTTTCATGACCGCCGAGGCTGGGTGAGGTGCCCCGCCCCTCTTCTAATTGATTATTCATATTGCAACACTCATCACATTGGTTGTTAAGGACAGTTTACTTGTTTGAAGGCTGCATTAGAATATAAACCTTTTAAGGCAACAATTTTGTTTTGTCCACCTGATATCCCAGGCACCCAGCACAGTGCTTAAAATCAATCAATCATGGTGCTTTCAGACTTCATTCATCCAGTAGACTACTATGCAAACACTGATAATGATGTTGCAGAATAATTTTTATACAATGGGAAGATGTTCACACTACATTGGAAAATGTACAAAACAGAAAATTACAAAATACTCATTCACATATGCATCACGATACCATTGGAAAATAAAGACAAGAAGGATTTATACCAAACTCACAGAGACTGTCCTTGGCTGGTTGACTATGGATGATGTTTATGTTTATTTTCTTCTTTTTGTTTATCTCTTTCCTTTAAATCTTCTACGATGAACACACAAGGAATATTCTTTAGTCAAAGTGCAAATCTAATGAAAATAAAGCACTTAGCACCTAGCACCGCTGGTGCATATAATATGCGTTCAGTAAATGTTAGATCTTTTTCAAATATTTGAAGAAAAATAAACTAGTGGACAGTGCTATGGAAATAAGACTAACACACAGGTAGCAGAAACAGGAAAGCTGGGTGAAGAGTGCAAAACAAGCTGCTTAGATGGAGGCTCGGGTACTGAAGGGCCTAGTCTTGAATCTTGGCATTACTACTTCTTAGTTGTCTGATCTTGGGAGTTATTTAAGGTCTTAGAGTCTAATGCCTTATCATCAAAATGGGGATGGGGCTATTTACCCTATATATTTGGAATAATTAAATGAGATAAAGTATATGTCGTATTTCACAGTGCCTGGCACATAGGGGCCATGCAATAAATGGTAGTACCATTGCTGTTATTATTTCTTACATTTTACTTTGTCTTTACTACTTACTTTACTTTAGTTTCTTTATCTTTGTCAGTTTGATCAAGTTGTTTTTATCATCTTTTTCCTATTAATATTTTGGACATTTATTGTCCCTTTCCTTCCCCAGTCCTCAGACTCAGACATGTGGCCCCCTCCTCTCATACCCACATCCAACCATCTGCTCTCACCAAGAGGTTCTTACCTGCTTCCCTTACAGGCTGCCCCAATCAGAGGAGACATTTATTTAGATGAATGTTGTTTTCTTACTTTAATCTCACTGTATAGAGATCTCCAGGTTTTTCCTCCTCCTCTCCTACTCTCTCCAGCTCCTAGATTTTACTGAGATCATTTAGTACTTTTTGATGCAAAATATCTTTAGGTTTTTCCTTTTAACTATTTTTTTCCTTTTTAAAGAAACTCTATTTATAATTTATAACATCCAGTCCTAGTCATTCCACCACTGGGGAAGCGCTGCTGCTGCCCCTGCCTCCTCCTTTTCATCCATCTTCAGAGTCTTCAGTCTTTCAGTCTCTGTTCTGCTTTACAGGTTGTTGATTGAATTTTTTTATTTTCCTTTTTGAGTGTTTCCCTCAGATGATCTTCTCTTGGATTCCGTGTTCTCCGCAAATACCTTTCTTGCACTTTGACAGGCGAATGCTGGGCTGTCTCAACTCAGTGTCAGAGTCTTGGGGTGTGGCCTTTTCTCTCAGGATTTGATAGAGGTTATTCCATCATTTCTAGCTTTGAATGTTGCAAATGTGAACTACAGTTTAATTTTTCTTTTCTTTTTATAAGAAATCTGTTCTTTCTATCTGAAAACTTGTAAGATTTCTTCTTTTGTCCCTATAGTTCAGGAATTTTGCTAGCATATGTCTGTATATAAGACTTTTCTTTCCTTGCCTAGAACCCAATGAGTCCTTTCAATCTGCAGACAAATCTTTTTATAGCTCTGAGAAGAATTCTTTTTGCTTCATGATTGCCTAGTCACTCTCTGTTCTTTCTTCTTCAGCTACTAACTAGTATAGCTATAGCCAACCCGCCTAGTTTCAAATCTTGAGCATGTGACTTAACTTCTTTGTGCCTTAGTTTCCTCATCTTAAAAATGAGGATGTCTGAGTCTGGTTGGGCTGCCAAAACAAAATATCCTAGACTGGATAATTTATAAACAACAGAAATTTATTGTTCACAGTTCTGGAGGCTGAGAAGCTCACGAACAAGGTACCGATAGATTTAGTGTCTGCTTAGAGCTTGCTGTGCTTCATAGATGGCACCTTCTCTGTATCCTCACATGGCAGAGGGGGCAAACAGGCATTCCCAAGCCTCTTTTGTAAGGATGTTCACTAATTCCATTCAGGAGGAAAAAGCGCTCATAACCTAACCAACTTCCAAAGTCCCCACCTCTTAATACCATCACTGTGGATGTTAGGCTTTAACATATGAATTTTGAAGGGACACAAACATTAAGGGGATAATAATGGCACTTACCTCATAGGATTGTTGAGAAGATTAAATGAGTTAAATGCCTATACCAGTGCCTGGACCATGGTAAGCACTATTAAGTGTTGAATACTATTACTTGTATGTCAAGTGTTGGTCTGCCTTCTAAGTCTATTATGTTTTCCCTGATAATTTCCATTTATTCTTATCACCTCTGATTTGAGCTACTTCTGTTTGATCTTTCTGATCATTAATTCAGATTGCAGCCTTGATCATCTTCCCAAAATTATCTGAAAACTTTATATTTCTATATATGCTCTTATTTTTTTAATTCAAGTTGTCATTTGACCCTCAATCAGTTTTATTTTACTACTGTCACCTTTTCTGGGGGTTACATTTGTTCTTCCTCTTGCTGGCTGCTGGATCTTCTTTGCTGGGCTATTTTACTTTGTCTACTTATTGTGCTTTAGGTCCAGCTGTTGGATTAATTTTAGCAGTGGCAATGCTGTAAGTGGTGGTAAAGAGTAGCCAATTTTCCCTCTGTGTGTTGGCGTTGTACAAGCCTTCAAGAGTTCAGTTCCCTGTTGAGGCACCAAGAGAGGCAGCAAAGGCCAGCCTTGTTCAGCTTCAGGAGTAGAGAGCCCTCGGCCCATTTTCAGGTCCCTCACACCTCCTCAGAAACCAAGGAGCCAGGCAGCTAGAGCTGTCTTTCTTTAGAGCTTACAGACATTGTTTTAAACTCTCTCCAGGATACTGTCTCTCATCTTTGACCTAAGGCTTCCTGACTCTGGTTCCAGGCTCTTGTCCAGTCCAGGGTACAGAAAATCCTGTACCAGCTGTTTTTATTTTTACCATCACCTTCTAAGACCTGTACAGAAGGTGAGCTCAGTTCAGGAGAAGCTGATGGTTGGATTGGATTGAGGAAGGGGAGGCAACAAGGACGCATTCAAGTTGTCACCCATCCAGATTCTTCTCCTTATCTGCCTTCTGCTCCTCCCTCTCATTATTATTACTGATCATTGTTATTACATGATTATGATCATCATCAGATATGAATTTTATTACTTTATGTAAATTACTTCCCCTCTATATTGGTAAATTTCCTTACTTAATGAGTTAGGCTGGCTTAGTTGGCTTCTCGAATTCCTTCCAGCTTGCTAATCTCACAGGAGCTATTTTTCCTGTATTTTTAGTCCACAATTTCTTATATTATCAGGACATTTGATTTCTACAGGAACTGAAAGTACAGATTGTGTTAAATCATACAGATTGTGCTAAACCAAATGTATTCTCTGCTTTTCTGACTTACTAATCTTGAAGATGTGTCACCACTCAATGACAATACTGTTGCTGTATTTTAGACTCGCTTGAAGCTGAACAGCTTGCTTTCTGGTATATTATATTAAATACAGACTTACAAAAACAAAACCAAAAGCAGGTTTCCTGTCAAAACAACATCAGTTTCATGGCGTCTTTTTCACAGAGTTGATATTTACTGGAAAAAGGAGCACTTCAGTATTATAAAGCACAAAATCATCTGTGACTTGATGCATTCTCGACAGTTTTTCTTTAAAGTATAGATTGAATCACAAGAATAGAGCCATTTACATTTTTTTCTTTGTGAAAGCCTCTGATAGAAAAAAATCATTTTGAGATTATTTTTATAAAACCAAAATAAGCATCATAACTGTTTAACATTGTTTTTTCCATTAATGACTGAACCTTGGGCTTCCTTATTAGATGAAAAAGTGGATTCCTAATTGTGTAATAGGAGTGAATGAAAGTCACTTAAATTTTTACACTTATTCAATCAACAAACATTTATTGAGGCCCCACTTATGTGCAAGAGTAACAGGAAGCGGGGATATGATAGGGAGACAGTCATCACCTCTGCCCTCAAAGGGCCTGCTATCTAGTTAGGGAGAGAGAGTAAATAATCAATAATTTCTGTAATAATTCTAATTTTAACAAAACTCTAGAAGACAATTCAAGAACTATTATTATATATTACTACCTTATTACATAGTATATATATATAACATATAGTATATATTTTAATATATTATAATATGTAGTATATACTACATATAGCACTAATAATAATATATAGTACTACTGATATATATTTATATATATATGCATATGTGCCATGACCACATGAAGATATTTGATATTTTTGTCTTATGTTAATTAACACCTGCCGTATAATTTGAAACAAGTGAAATATATAAAAATGGGAGATATATTGACATATGAGTGTGTATTGGACAAATGATATGAGCATATGTTTTCATCCTCTTCTTGCCTGGGATCTAATCACAATTGGTAATTGTTGTGGTTAAAAGTGTGGACTCGAGAAAGTATTCTTTTCAATTCCCTTGAACAAGTCACTTAACTACCCTGTGTTTCTGTTTCCTCTCCCATGAAATGTGGATAAGTACCAATTCCACTGGCTTCTTGGGGGCGTAAGAGAACAAGATATGTAATGTGTTTCGAAGGGTGCCTCGCTTGTTGAGAGAGCTTTGTAGGTGTGAGCTATTCTTACTGTTCCAAGCCTGGCCTCCTCACTCTTTTGGGAGGCTCCTGGAAGCAAGGACTTGGCATCTTTATCTCCATATTCTCGGCATTGTGCTACCATCCTGCCTTGTCCAGAGAAAGGGCTCAGTAACTTCTCCCTGATAAGAGAGAGGGAAAGAGAGAGAGAGAGAAAGAGAGAGAGAGAGAGAGAGACGTTCTCCCCCATCTTGCCTTTCCTATAACACATTCCCAAACTAAAAATTTGCAAAAAGTTCTAGGTCTTTAAAAAATCCTTTAGAGGGTATAGCATCGTGGAATTGGAAAATTTCAGAGCCCAAGAGACTTTGCTATTTTCTAGTTCTGCTGCCTCAATTTTTCAAAGGAAGACACTCAAGGCCCAGAGGCATGTAGGAACTTGTTCCGAGCCTCAGATGATGTGGCAGCACCTGTGACTGGATCTCACACTTCTGCTAGAACTCAGCGTGTGTATTTAGCAATCCTACACTCCCTTTCTATTCGTATCTTTATCGTGTGTGTTCAACTATCCTATCAATGTAGTATTTCCCCTCGTTACCTTCTACTCTTTATGCCAATGTTTCTCTTCTTTATAATTCCCAAAGAGAAGGCAGTCATCAACTGTCAGCCTAAACAGCCAAGTTCTCTGTGAAGGTTTCCCTGACCTTTCCCGGATCTGGGCCGGGCTCCTTTAATCTGCTATCACAGTGCCTTGTGCTTTCCCTGCTACACGATCAGCCATATAGTATTTTGATTGCCTGTCTGGCTGTTCATATTCTCCATTAAACACTAAGCTCTGTGATCTGCCTCTTAAATGGTGGTACAATATTGTTGCATAGGGTGTAGGCCCTGGAGCCAGACTGCCTAGGTTCAAGTTTTGTCCTTGCTATTTACTAGCCATGTGACCTTGGGCAAGTTACTTAAAGCTCACTGAGCCATTGCTGTGTCCTCTGTCAAATAGGCATAATCATGGTCCACACTCAGTTGTGAATGTGAATCATGTGAATAATGCATGTTAAATACTTGAGATGGTACCTGGCATGTAGGCAGCATTCAATAAATCTTAGCTCTTATTATTCTCTTTTCTCACTTTTATCCAGTGCTTAAGCACTCAGAAAATATTTATTAAATAAATATCTGTCTTTAAGGCCACACAGGTAAAGTCTAATTCCTCTTCCATACAATAGTCCTTCATTATGTTAAGTGATGCTGGGACCATATAAAGAGCATAGCATGTGGTCCCGTCATTATGGGTTTGCTATGTAATTGGTATGACAAGAAAAATGCATAGTAAGCAACTGCTATAGTGCTTAATGTTAGGGTAGAAAGGCTTAGTAGGTGCTCATGGCGTGGGTGGAGAAAGATTTCTCACTCAAGGATTAAGCAAGGCCACCCCTTTCACTTAATAGGAAGAAAATTACTGCCTATTAATTTATGCAAATTTTATTGGGAACTATATAAAACTTCCAGATGTTTCTTTACTAGCAACCTTATCTTAGGAGCATGGAAGTTGTTTTGCAGAGCATTGAGAAATTTTAGAACTGAAATAGACTTGAGACACTATCCTTTGCTTTAAAAACAAGAAAACGTTGGAAATTAATAAATTGGAACTAGCCAATGGGCACACAAGTACACAGAGGAAAGTACAAGTCACTGGAAATCAAGCAGGGGAGAGGGGAGAGAAGGGAAAGGGCAAAAGCCCACCTAATGGGTGTAATGAACACTGTTCAGGTGATGGGCACATTTTTAGCCCCAGCTTAAGCCATGTATCAAAAATATCTATACCCCCTTAATATTTTGAAATTTTAAAAAAGATATGATTTTGAAAGATTATTGTAGTTCACTATGCCTCTTTAAAACATTTCTTGGATGCTAAAAACTGTGCAGACCACCAGTGTTCTTAATAGATGTCATTATGTGAGAGCAATCTGGAACTCACAGGCTTGTTGTGAACACTACGTATTTTATTGTTTTCTTTTAGGACATACAGTGGCCAAGCAAGTATATTATAGCCATAAAAGGAAGGACCCCTCGAAGTGGTTACCTGCTCTCCATCTGTTTGACATGGCATGGAAGCTCTGCAAGACAGCAGTAATACAGGAACATGAGGTGGAAGCTGAAATCCTTTTTCAGAAAGGTAAGATGCATTTGGGGTCAGAGCTATGATAAAATTAGTGGAATGTTTTTCCTATTGAGAATAGGCTTCTGGAAAATGTGGTTACTGACTATAAAAATTACTGATTTTGCAAAGGGCTTGGTGATAACTAAACACATTGGTATCCCTGCCAAACTCAGTTTTAGAAAGAACGCTGCTTATTTTAAGTTTATATATATAGAGAAAAAAAGTACTACTACTTCATTTCTTTTATAATTATAATTGACCCTTCTCTTATATAAAGTTTCATGTTTAACCAAAAAAGGTCAGCATCAGTCACTTAGCTATAAATAATATTACTTAAATAATGCTTGGAAGATATTTTTCTACATCATTTTATTACTTAGCTAAACATTTTTGTTAATTTCTATAACCAAGAGATTTATACTATTGAAATTAAATAGCTATATAGCATACTTATACTTACAACTTATATACAGTACCTATTTGTATAATATCCTCATATAATTTTATTGTGGCCATTTTAGCTGTGAGAGAAAGATGATGATTGCTCTCATTTACTGAGCATCTATTACACACTAGGCACTGTAGTCAATGTTTTATACCCCATATTGCTATTTTTACAACATCTCTTCAAGGTAGGCATGCCTAATCCCAGTTGACATATTAGGAAAATGAGGTATAGTCTTGTTAAGTCACTTTCTAAAAATCAGCAGCTATTAAATGATAGTGCCCAGATGTGAATTTGACACTGGTCAGCCCTGTGCCCTTTCCACAAGTTGCATGAACACTGAGATCCTTTTTATAGTGATAAGATTTCCCTTTCCTGCCCTTTTTGCTACCCAGGTGCTCTGCTAGAGCCTACAGTTGAAGGCTGCGGCTCACCCTAAGGGCTGGGAGCTGTGTGGGGGCTGGACCATTTGCATCACCATGGAGAGTTTTCAAGCATTGGCTGATGTTTTAGCATCCCCCCCCTTAAGTTTGTGCTTTTTTTCAATTTAAAAATGTTTTAAGTTTATTTTTAATTGACATAAAAATTGTATATATTTATGGGGTATAATGTGTTGTTTTGGTATGTGTATACAATGTGGAATGATTAAATCAAGCTAATTAATGTATCTGTCACCTCACATATTATTACTTTTTTTGTAGCGAGGGCATTTAAAAACTACACTCTTAGCAATTTTCAAGTATACACTATATGATTATTAATTATCATCACCATGCTGTACGATGGATCTCCAGAACTTATTCCTCCTGTCTAAGTGAAACTTTGTACTCTTTGACCAACATCTCTCCACTCCCCAATCCTCTCACCCTCCACTTTCTGGCAACCACGGTGCTACTCTCTCTCTACTTCTGTGAGTTTGACTTTTTTAATGTTCTACAATTAAGTGATATCATGGAGTATTTTTCTTTCTGTGCCTGGCTTATTTCACCTCGTATAATGTCCTCTAGGTTCATCTATGTTGTTGCAAATGACAAGATTTTCTTGTTTTTTAAGGCTGAATAATATTCCCATATACATGTGCCACATATTCTTTATCCATTTATCCTTCAAAGGGCGCTCAGGTTGATTCCATATCTTGGCCATTGTGGATAGTGCTATAATAAGCAGGAGAGTGCATATGTTTTCCATGATATCTGTAAAGGAGACAGGGAAAAGAGGAAAATGGATGTAGGAAAAAGGAATGAGATGCAGGAGGAGGTGGAAGCACAAAGTAAGAAAATGGAGAGAAAAATAAGATGGTAAGACCAGTTGTGTCAGGAAAGCCAAAGGAGTCTTGACTCTGTGGCCAGCTGAAGGCAGGGCAATCCTGAGATTCCTGGAGAAGGAAGCAATAGATCTTTCCCCACTAGCTTACCTTCCTGCAAGAAATAACAGACAGACAAAAGGACAGCATATCAGATTTCCTGGATTTCCAGCATGAAATGCTTGTTCTTAAGTTCTAAATGATAGAAAAAGGAAAAACTATCTTTGTATATCTTTTTCTTTTTCCAGGCAAAATAGAACGTCAAATACTGATGGAAGAGAAATCTCCAAATTTACTATCTGAGAGTTTATATGAAGCTGTACAACTAAGCTTGAGAAACGATCAAAACTCAGAGTAAAAAATATTATCTTTCCATTGTTGAAGCCGCATGTGTTTGGTTTGGGCCCCGTGTTCTTTAGTACTTTGACTGTGGAAGGCTGGAAGGATTGGGAAGCCTGTTCGTGGCAGGGGTAGTCCCTGGGGTCCCTCTCAAGCTGGTTGCTCTTGGTCCTGAACCAAGGCCTCCTTCACAGTAATGGCAGATGACGGCCGTCATCCCAGTGGTGCCCTGGACTGTGCATCATTTCTGGCCCTTATCTAGATCTCCTGTCAGCCCCAGGATTCCTGGGGCTTCCTCTGGATTACTGATTTGTAAACCAGAAGTTCCTTCCCTAGATGTGGAATTGTGTCTAGAAGGGATTTGTGTGGATATTCACGCTGGTCCTCGGCACCAGGACTGGCCAACTTAATTCTGTATAAAAATCATTTCAATATTAAGAGCAAGCCACCTTTGTTACAACTGCACTGACCCCCCACTCGACAGGTTTGGTATGAACACATAGACCTAACCCATACAAAATCACTGCTTTTTGCATTGCATAACTCTATGTGTTCCTTTCCGTTTTAATTAATTTAGGAGGGTAGAGATAGAGGCCTGTTTTTCAGAATAGGTTCCTCCAGTCCTGGCCTTCACTTCTTTAGTGCCTTGTGTGCTAGAATATTCTAGAATAGTCTTGATATTGGGCTTCATAGCAGTCACGGCATGGAGTATTACCAATAGAGGACAAGGTAAATGGTTCAGCTCTCTTCAAGAGCTTCCAATTTTAGTAGGGAGGAAGGTGCTAGTATCTGTGCTGAAAAATGCTATGAAAAGTGGGTGTGAGTTTGGAACAGATGCTGGTTTTGCCAATTTTTACCTTTCATCAGCTCAAAAATTGTTGGCAAATGATGCAAATGATTATGAGTGGTGAAGCTATTTTTAATAAGTACAATGTTATATCATTATAGGTTGATAAGAGACTCCTACTTAGAAATGGCCCTATTATATTTTCATCTGATGAAGCCAAGGAAAAAAATTTCAGCATCACTATTAACAGTTAAGGTAATAGCCTATTTTATTAGAAATTATAAGTTAATTGCCTTTGAGCTTGCTATTTTGGTAACACTGTGCTATTGAAATAATGAAGCTGATTTTACTGTGTGGCTTGGAGAAATTAATTCATTATGGTTACATTTATATTTAGATACTTCTTTGGATATCAAAGCTCTGGAAATTGATTTCATGTAGACATTTTTTGCCTGTTAAAATGTTATCTATGAACTGTAGGTGTATGTAAATACTCTATGGCAATGAGTCATTAGTACTGATCAGGACATTGCAGGAAATGACATATTGGTTAAACAGATGGACAAATAAGGTTTTCAACACTGATATGGCCTATAAACAGATCAATTTTTTTTTTTTTTTTTGAGACAGAGTCTCACTATGTTGCCCGGGCTAGAGTGCTGTGGTGTCAGCCTAGTTCACAGCAACCTCAAACTCCTGGGCTCAAGCAGTCCTTCTGCCTCAGCCTCCCGAGTAGCTGGGACTATAGGCACACGCCACCATGCCCGGCTAAGTTTTTCTACATATGTTTTTAGTTGGCCAATTAATTTCTTTCTATTTTTAGTAGAGACAGGGTCTTGCTCTTGCTCAGGCTGGTCTTGAACTCCTGACCTTGAGCTATCTGCCCGCCTCGGCCTCCCAGAGTACTAGGATTACAGGCGTGAGCCACCACGCCCAGCCAACAGATCACTTTTTGATTCATTCATCACACATCTGTTGAGCACCTACTATGATCCAGCCACTGTCCAGAGGAAGGTGTTACAGCAGTGTCTACAGCAAACTCAGCCCCTGCTCTTGCCTTTCAGTCGAGGGCAACAGGTGATAAGCCAGGAAAGGAAGAAAGCCAGAATGGGCCAGACGGGAGGGAATGGGGGAGAAAGAGGGAAAGGGGGAATGACTTTTTGGATTAGGAAGTAACTTGGGTTGATGGGATGGTGAATGGATGTACTGGAAAGAGATGGTGTTCAAGGTGGGATTTGCTGGATGAGGAGGGAGCCCTGTGAGGTTGCAGAGGAACATAGTGATTCCAAACTAAGGTACAGAAACATCTCTGAAAAGCTCTTGAAATTATGGATTCTGATTCAGCAAGTTGGGGATGGGGTCTGAGTCTGGCACTTCCGCTGAGCTCCCAGGTAATGCTGAGCCTGCTGGTCTGTGCACCACACTTGAGTACCAAAGGTCTGGACTGAGGGAGATCCTAGAGGCAGGAATAATCCCAGTGGGTTTAAAGTATACGAGCCAAGTCATTTTATTTTTTATTTTAAAATTTTAGTAGGTTTTTCCTATTTTATCCTCATTGAATAATAATTTGACCCACCAAGAGATCTTTTCAAAAAATGTTGGTGTCAAATCTTTAATTTTTCAGACAGCATAAACATAATTTAAAACCTTTAGGCAAATAGACTCTCAGTCAATTGCATTATTTATATGGTAGCTGCCTTAGGTGGATAGCACCTATTTTGTTAAATAAAAATAATTACAAACTAGGAAAAGTTACTTTTTGTGGTGTGATAAACATGTTTACTTCTAGTAAGAGAAAAAAAAATCTTTGTTTTCATAGCAGGTGGCAATACAAATTAATAGGATGCTGGGAAGATAATGTGTCACCTTTTTGGCCTTTACTAGAGAAGTGTTTATAATTAAGAGCATGAAGAAGTTAAGATTTGAATGAAAAGAGTAGTGTAATTTGGTATAATATGATCATTATTTTCTGTGTGTCTTGACACAGTATAAATATTTTAGCAAGTCACAGAATTACTAGAAGTACAGAAAACAGCCAAAAAAAAATTTTATCCAGACATATTCAGACTGTTGGAACATAATAAAACATTTGAACTATGTTCTAATAAATACAATACATTATAAACCCTTAAAAGAAAGCACTTTTTTTCACTTTTATGTAGTGTCCATATAGCACTGGTTTGGGTTTGAATCCTAGCTTCATGACATAGTAGCTAGCTGTGTGACTCAGGCCTTTGTAAGCCTCGTTTCCTCATCTGTGAATTGGAGGTGATGATATTAATACTTAACCCTTACAGTGGCTAGGAGAATTAGACAAGATAATGGGCTTGGATGTAATAAGTACTTAAAAAATGGAACTATTATCTATCATTATGTAACTTCAGCTAAACATCTATTTTCTTTCTGAAGCATTTTGTACATAGTAGGTATTTCATAGTTATTTGTTAGTTAAGCTGAATTGACTATTTCTTGAACATTCCTTTATTCACTCATTAAAGAAACATTTATTGAGGGCTTAGTGTATGTCAGGCACTTTGCTCTCTTTCCCCAAGAAGCACAGAGTCTAGCAAGGGAGAAAAATAATTGCACTGCAACATGACAAGGACTGTAATCACAGTATGTCAAGGTGGAGAAGTGGGACAAAGTAGGGACTAATTCTGCCTTGAGGGAATGCTGGAGACTTCATAGATCAGATGAATTTTGAAGGATAAGTGGTTTTCCAAGTAAGTAAGAAAAGGGAGAAAAGTAGTCCAAAGAGAGAGATCAGCATGCATACATTTAAAAAAGACTTACTGAGGTATAATTTCCATCCATGAAATTAACCCATTTTAAGACTGTAATTTATGGATGTTTAGTACATTCATAGAGTTGTTCAACTATTACCACCATCCAGTTTTAGAGCATTTCCATCCAACATTTTCCAACAGAAAAGACCCCTTATGCCCATATTTAGTCAATCCTGTCCCTACCCCTAGTACCATACAGCCACCAAGCTGTTTTCTGTCTCTGTAGATTTGCCTTTTCTGGACATTTCCTGTAAATGAAATCATATGTTATGTAGTATTTTGTGCCTGCTTCTTTCACCTAGCGTAATGTTGTTCAGGTTCACCCACGTTTTAGCATGTAACAGTAATTTGTCCCTTTTTATTGCTGAATAGCATTCCATTATATAGATAGATCACATTTTCTTTATCCATTCAGCCGTTGATGGACATTTGAATTGTTTTCAGTTTTTGGCTGTTATGATTGATGCTACTTTGAAGATTAATATATAAGTTTTTGTGTGGACAGTAGTTTTCAGTTCTTTTGGGGTCTGGACCTGAGAGTGGAATCCCTGGGTCATATGGCAAGTCTATGTTTAGCCTTGATGATCTATCAGATTGTTTTCCAAAGTGGCTGCACCGTTTTACATTCTTACCAGCAGTATATGAGGGTTCAAATTTCTCCACATCCTTGCTAACACTTGTTATTGTCTGTCTTTTTGATGGTACCATCCTAGTGGGTATGAAGTTATATCTCACTGTGGTTTTGATTTGCATTTCCCTGATGGCTACTGATGTTGAGATCTTTTCATGTGCTTATTGGCCATTTGTGTATCTTCTTTGGGAAAATGTCTATTCAGATCTTTTGCCCGTTTCTAAATTGGGTCATTTGTCTTCTTCATCATTGAGATTTTTCTTTTTTATATATGTGTGTTTGTATATGTACGTGTATATATATAATATAATATATATGTTTTCTACGTACAAGTTTCTCATCAGATAAATGATTTCCAAATATTTTCTACCATAGTAGCTTGTCTTTAGAGGCACAGAAGTTTTTAATTTTAAAGAATTCCAATTTATCATTTTTTTCTTTTATAGATTGTGTTTTTGGTGTCATATCTAAGAACCCTTTGCCTAACCTCAGAGGCTGAAGACTTTCCCCATGTTGTCTTCTTGAAGTTTTATAGTTTTAACTTTTACATTTAAGTCTCTGATCCATTTTGAGTTAATATTTTTAGAGGGTGTAGGGTAAGAATCTAAATTCACCTTTTTGAACATGAATGTCCAATTGTTCGAGTACTGTTTATTGAAAAGACTAACCTTTCCTCAAGGGATTGCCTTGGCACTTTTGTTGAAAATTAATTGATTATAATTGTAAATGTTTATTCCTGGACTCTCAATCTTGCTTCATTGATCTCTAAGTCTACCTTTCTACAAGTATCCACTGTCCTGTAGTTTCTAGTAAATTTGAATTGAAAAGTGCATGTCCTCCAACTATTCAAACTCCAACTTCTTCCTATTCAAAACGTTCTTGGCTACTTGGAATCTTTTGCATTTTCATGTACATTTTAGGATCTGCTTATCAATTTCTGCCAAAAAAAAAACTAATGGGATTTTTGTAGATTATAGTGAATCTGTAGATCAATTTAATGACAGTTGTCATCTTAACAATATTAAGTCTTTCAATTCATGAATATGAATTAATTGTCTTTTCATTTATTTAGATCTTAGTTAATTTTTCTCAACAATGTTTTATATTTTTCAGTGTACAAGTCTTGTACTTTTTCATTAAGCTTATTTTTATTGTTAATTGAATTTTAAAAATTTTCATTACTAGATTGTTTATTGCTACTATACAGAAATACAGTTGATTTGTGAGTGTTGAGTTTTGTATTCTGCGACCTTGCTAAACATGTTTATTCTAGTAGTGTTTGTGGATGTGTGTGTGTTTATTTCTTAGGATTTTCTACATATAGGATTATGTCTTTGGTAAAGAAAAACTCTTTTACTTCTTCATTTCTAATCTAGAATGCATTTTTACCCTTTTTCTTTCCTATTTATATGGGCTAGGATCTCCTGTGCAATGTTGAATACCTCTCCCATCTAAAAAATGCCCACCATAGTCTTTCCCTACTCCAAATTTTTTACTCTGAGCTCAAGCCTGGCGTCCTCAGTAATGCTTTCCTCTCAATTAAAAATTACTTTCTTTTTTTTTTTAATATTTGGGTCACTGGTCTTATATTCTAGTTATTTAATGTTATTCTCTATTCTTCATTTCATGCCTGTTAGTCTTGTTTCCAGAATTTAAGTAGGTAAATTGCCCAAGCTTGTATAGCCTATAGGCTGGCAATTGCTACCCCAGAGCCTAAACAATTCCATTAAAGCTAATGCTTAGGGCCTTTTTATCTTGGGACAGGGCTGTATTGCTTAGGTTCCCCATAGGCAGATCTCTCTAGATATCATCTTCCCCCATGCTTAACACTTAATCTAGGTGAGACCACAGTTGCATCTTGTACTTACTGCTTTGGCATCAGCATTATAAATTGCCTTTCCTATTCCTTAGTATTCTTCTAGCCCAAGTAAAAGAAGGACATTTTTGTTATTGTTTGTTTTACTCTGCAGTTTTGCTAAAAATTAAAGAATTGGTCAAAATACGGGCATCAAAAAATTAGCATCAAGGGGTCTATTCAATAGTTAGCTCTATCCAGATTGTTTAAATCTTTAGAGAGATTGTTAACACTTATTTTAGTTATCTTAAAAAATATACAACATATACTATGCTGCTGGTGCAGTTTCTTTCTGTTCATTTCTGTAACCTTGACTTTCTTATGTTTAAAAGCTAAATATATATACTTTCTTATGTTTAAAAGCTAAATATATATATTGTTTCTTTTTACTATTCTATGGAACCTTCTGATAAATAATATAGTCTCTTTAATATTTCCTAGTTAGAAAGATGATAGCAAATACCTATCAAAAACCTTTAGGTAATAGTCTCATTTATGACATTGTTACATACAATGTATTCAGTTTATAAATTCTCTATTAAAATGGCATTTAACTTTACTTAAAATACCATTTTAATTAATTTATTACACAAATAATGCAAACTCATAATGGAAAGTTAGAAAAATATAATAAAATTTAATTATCCTTAAAACTTGAGATAACCGCTGTCAATAATTTTCCCTGCTTTTATGTAAAGGGAATATATGTGTGTGCATATCTTTGAGGAGTGGGATCATGCTCTGCATTCAGTTTTGTAACCTTCACTTTTCTGTCCCCAATATATTTTGAGTATCTTTCCATGTCAATAGATACATTATTATTATTAATGACTATATAGTATTCCACTAAAATGTCATCTTCAGAAGATGAAAACATTTATCATGAAACTTTATGGTATCTTTATCATAAAACATTTGTCATATTTTTAGCCTCATCCCAGAAGAAGCAGTTCTATTAAAGAACCAACAGTAAGTAAATTTGAAATGTACAGTTCATTGGCCTGGATTGCGATAAGAGCTGCCGCACAGGTTAGTGTGATTTTTGTCTGATTTTTCTTTTTACTGTAGTGTCTATATTCTCTGCCTACCAGCCATTAAGGCCACACAATGTATCTATAAAAGAGAAAGGAAAATTTCACATTCTTTGAGATTTGTGTCAATTATGTTTCTCTGGAAAGATTAGAAATACTCGTTATGTGTGTAATGTTTTTAATCTCTATTAGCCAGAACTGGCTCTGTTTGTTTCAGCTTTTCTTTAATGAAAATATTATGAAAATATTGGCAGATAAACATGTGTACATAGTTGACATTTTGGAAAATATCTGTCATTGCTAGGTGAGGTAGTTTATTTAAAGTGACTTACGCATTAATTAAATTGTCAACACTAAATGATTTGTTTGACTATGATATATTCTACATGTCAGGGATCACATATTATTTTTTCAGGTTGTCTTTATTCTTTTCTTCCAATGTATATGGAATATTATTTTATGAATTCACTTTTTCATATTATTACCTCATGGAAAGGTTACCTTTATGAATTCTGATTTATGCATTAATTATAGGTCAGTGAAGCTGTGCTGGCAATTAACCTAGTTATTGGCAAGAAGAATACTAGAACCGACAAAGTTAACCAGGTAGCATTACCAAATATCCCAGAATTTGCTGCTGTGGATCTTTTGTCTTCATATTCGGATTATTTGCTTGGTATGTTTGCATGTCTACATATTTTACAAAAACCTGGTATATGTAATATTTAATCAAGTTTCAAAGGTTTAATTGTTGTAATTCGCTGGCTTTTAGCTTACAAGGGGTAATGGTTTAAGAAGCTTCCTGGGGAGAATAGGGGTCGTAAGGCCTAGCTGAAAAAATGGAAGGTCCTGAGCTCACTGTACATGCACCTGTGTTAATCAGGTGGTGCATTTCAAATGCAGGGTTCTGTGAAAAATAATATTTCTTTATGTCTGTTTATTTTCCAGTTCATACATGTCAAGTGGGACCTTTAGGGAATGTTTGAGTGAGGGACCTTCTCTGATCCTTTAATGTAAAATGTGCACGTCTTCTCATGCTCTAAAATGGTTCCCTGTTCTTTTTCTTATTAATTTTACATTTTCATGTATGTTTGATTGCGTGCTTAAGCTCTTTCTCTCGTTAAATTATCATCAGCTTCCTGAGGGCAGGCGCTTCATCTATTTGATTTCCATCTACAGCCAATTGTAGAGTGCTTGTACATAACAGGCATTGAATATTAATATTTGTTAAATGAATGAATGAGAGGTTAGCAGAATTTAAACTTGACCTCAATACTCTTTATGTTTTTGCTTAATTATGGCTCCTTTTTTAGTAAACTATAATATAAACCTCTATGTCAGATCAGTGGTAACATAAGTATTTAACATTCATTTACGTGTTCATTCATCCATTCGAAAAATATTTATTGAGTGTTTCTTGTGTGCTACACACTTGAATAGGTGCTAGGAAGCAAGGTGCTAGTCTTATTTCCAGACTAATTTTGCTTGGTACTGGGTGAGCATGGAGCTAAAGGAGAAGAGGAGTTTCACTTTAACCCGGCGGGGGGGTGGGGGGAGAGTGGTCTTCCTAAAGCCTCTGGAATCACATCCATAGGCAGCAGCTTACTTGCTGAAGTGTTGGGTCAACCTTAGCTGAAGTGTTAATATCTGAAATCATCCCTTTCCTTGGCTCTTTTCTGAAAAATAGGTGACCCAGACTATTTTCCAACCTAAAAGTGGCTGGAAACCATTTGATGGACTTTTTATGCTGAGGCTTTGTTTTCTCATTTTTATTTCCATCCTGCCTGGCAGAATTTTGCTCCATCAGGTTTCTGGGCCATGGCCTGAACCTCAGACTGGGTGTTTGCTCTTCCTCAGAGCTCCCACAGATGGGTTCTCTAGGGACAAAGCCAGTGACCCTGCACAGAGCCCAGCAGCCGGGAAAGGCTGCCCCAGTACTTCTTTTGCTTGAGACTGCTTGGCAGCTCAATTCTCTCTGGTTCAGAATGCCAGGAATGCATTCCTCTTCAAAGTACACATTATTGTTTTGTTACGAAAAAGAGTACATTAGTAATAATCAAGAGACTTTGATTGACATCTTGGTTCTTCTGTCAAATCTTTTTTTTGTAATTTTTTTTAGAGAAGGGATTTTGCTCTGTCACCTGGGCTGGAGTGCAGTGGTACAGTCATAGCTCACTGCAGCCTCCAACTTCCAGGCTCAAGTGATGCTTCTGCCTTAGCAGTAAACTGGGACTACAGGAGCATGTCACCACACTAGGCTAATATTTAAATTTTTTGTAGAGACAGGGTCTTGCTATGTTACCCAGGCTGGTCTCAAACTCTTGGGCTCAAGCAATCCTCCTGCCTCAGCCTCCCAAAGTGCTGTGATTACAGGTGTGAGCCACCATGCCTGGCCTATCAAACCATTTAATTTCTCTCAAGCTCATTGTCCTCATCTCTAGACTGAGAGATTAGTCAAAAATCTAAAAAATCTAAAAAAAGACTATGATTCAAACTTCCAACATGGCTATTTCTTCTTTATATTGGCTCCTTATTACTTCTGAAAGATGTGTCTACTTTATCATAGTCATTTCGTTGTGCTCTACCAATATTTAGGGCAGAAATTATCAATAAATTACATCTAAGATGGACCCTAAAACTCAGTGGCTTGCAACAACAAGAATTCATTCATGTGTTCTGCTTCAGGCTGCAGGTTGGGATTCAAGTGTACTCCATGTATATTTGTCGTGAGTCGTAGGCTAAAGAGCCAGTGGCTGGCTACCTGGGGTATTTTTTTCTCATGGTAGGCACCAGAGCAAAATAAAGAGCCTAAAACCAAATCACACAAGCACATTTAAGGCCTCTCTTCCCATCACATCCCATTGGTCATAGCAAGTCATAGGGCCAAGTCCAATATCAGTGAGGTAGGGCAATATACCCTGCCTATACAGGGAGGGAGAGGGGCATGAATGTTTGCTGAATGACTATCACATATAACAAATCCAATCTATGGCTAGCAGCTACCTGAAAAGAATTCTGAACCTTTGTATGGAAAGACAGGAAAAAAAGGTCCTGCTGTGATGAATTAATGATGTCACACAGTAGAGAATGGCATCCCCTAAACTGAATAATGTTAGTTGATCCAGTTGAGCAGGTAGCCTTCATCTCAGTTTAATACTAGAACTACACTTTCTTGTTCCATTTCAGTGGCTTTCGTAGCGTATTCCAATTTTTCAGTTTCCATTTTATACCATTAGTACTACTTTACTATTTTAACTATGAAATTACCAAATTTTAAAGTCCAATCTGTTTTGCATTTTGCCTTGCCTCAAGAATAATAATTTTGCCCTGCAGTCTTTTCCTGGCAGGCTGATAATTAATTCAGGTTGATGAATTCCCTCAGTTCACTGTTTGGGTTGGAAAGAGGTTCTGAATTCCCACCTGATTGCCACAAATACCCAGATAGTGATGAGGTTCACATTATAATGAATTGCTAAAGGGAAAAATCCCTTAACAACAACCAATAAAACTTGTTTGATTTTCCTTGCATTAGCATAAATTAGCATCCAGCATAACCTCCTCAGTAATCTTAGCTTTAAACAATACTATCATTGATCTATACATGAGGTGGTGAACAATATTCCTTGTTATTGTGTATAGAGCACTGTACCAGAGATTTCTGTCCAAAGAGAAGGAGGAGTCAGAGAACATGTCAAGGAGGCAGGTCTTGTCTTCCATGAGCTCTGGTCAAGGACAATCAGAACAGGCAAACACACTGACATTATAGAAAGTTGTCTTTTAGGAGGAACATGATAATGAAAGCAGATTAATGAGCCAGAAGCTAAATGTATGCCTTCTGAGGGGAGCTGGACTCAGGCAGGATGGCATATAAGTTAATTAGGGGCATTTTTTTCTGGGAGAAGTGTATTGTGGGGAAGATGCAGATTGACTAGAGACATGGACACCAAAGGGGAGGGGAAGCAAATGTTCACAATAGAGCAATTAATGACCAGAAGCAGGATGACAGAATGGACTAGTCATGTGTGGAGGGTGGAATATAGATCATCTTGCCAGAACCAGAGAGGAGTTGCATGACAATGTGCAGAACAATAAGAATTGAGTGATGCACCAGGTTCAATTTATTGAGATATTCTCTACATTGTCTTGCAGAAAGAGACTCTGAAATGGTGGTACCAGCCATGTGGGACCACATTTATTAATAGGTTCAATGCAAAAAGACATTTATTAGGCACTGCCTTTAGGTCCAGTTATGTTCAAGTATGCTTAATCTTTTTGTCTTGATTTTCTTGTTGCCTTAATACAAATTTTGGCTGGGATAAAAATTATTAAATTCTATAAGACATTTTGAATTAAAAATAACATTTGGGATTAGTGGCCCCAGACACACTCTCTCACAACTAAATACACATGATATGCAGGAAAATATGAATGCATGTCACTGTAAAAGCTAATGTTAGTGAACTGATTGTCAAAATACAAAAAGAGATGTATGGAGCAGAACTGAGAATCACCGTTAGTATATGTTTTGCCTCTTGAAATAGACCAAACCTTCCAGCCTGAACAAATATGATTGATCTGTTCCCCTTTTACCATCTTGCCCCTGGTTTAGAGACATGGGAGGGGGTCAATACCCAAACTGGGTTGCTACTTCTCTACTACTACTTTCCATTCTCCTATTTCTCCAACACACAGTTCCCCTCAGTAGTAGGGAACTAGTGGGACACATTACTACTCAAATCTCAAACAATTATACCATTTATAGGTGGGAATGGAGAGGAAATCATCTGTGCTAGCAATGGTGTGTGTGTGTGTGTGTGTGTGTGTGTGTGCGCTGCATTGGTTCAGAGTATTAGAGATGAGACAATTTGGGTATGATGAGAACCAATCTCATAAAACAGAGCTGTCCTGGTCTAGTACCTGCAAGAGTCCAGAAATTCTACTCAGAGATATGCATATTGAGCATTTCAATCTGAGAAGAGGCAGTGCCATGGCCAAGAGCAGAGCACCCACTCTAACAGTTGCCAGGCACTAGGTATAAAGAGACCCTCTCTGTTCTCGACAGAGTTAACGATGGAAAATAAGGAACGACAGATGGCACATTTGAGAAAGCATTCTCAAATGAGTACACAATGGAATAGTCCTGAAGACTGATATTTACCTGTCAGGGAATCAAAGGGAACTTAACAAGATTGTTTGGTGCCCTTAGCAGCACCCAAGACGTCAACACTGACACAACGGCAGAAAGCCATAATGCAGAAAGTGCCAGATAATGAGATGAGTGACACCTGACGCTGTGCGCTAGGATTTCATTTGTTCTTAGGAAAATCCTGTGAGAGTGTCATTATGCACATTTATAAATGAAGCAAGATGCTCATTCAGAGAGATTATGTAACTTGAGTAATATTCCACTGCTAATTCAAATCCTGCTCTATCCCATTCTAAAGTCTGTGTCATTAATCATTATGTCGGGTGTGATAAGAAAGTATTACCAGGAACTCACCATGTAGAATTGATACTTCTGGTCAACCTGCTGCACTGATGGGACTGAGCTGGCAGGAGAGAGGCCTCTGCCCTTCCCAATCCAAACACATAACAATGCTGGATAGAGTAGAACAAAAACTGTTTTAATTTGTAGTTGAGCTTGAAGCCAGGAAAGGGAAATCTGGGATTTGTAAGTAGGGGCTGGATCTGAGAACCTCACTGGAGAGGGATTAGAATTGGGCCTTAACAGGTGGGGCTGGTACGTCTTTGCCTATTAATGGAGGGGTCTAGAAAGAGGGCCCTTGAAGGAAATCAGAATATTTTACCCTCAAATATATTTCTTTGACTTATTTTGAGTTGGCTGCCACAAGTCCAGCAGACAGAAGTAAGGCTGCAAAGCTGTCTTTTATGGGGGGAAATTTCCATCTGTAGAGAATCTCCATTAATGTAGCCAGGTCTTCCCTTATCCAATCTAGGGTAGATTAACTGACAGTCTGACCCTTTAAAGCAGGGGTCCTCAAACTTTTTAAACAGGGGGCCAGTTCACTGTCCCTCAGACCGTTGGAGGGCCAGACTATAGTTTAAAAAAAACTATGAACAAATTCCTATGCACACTGCACATATCTTATTTTGAAGTTAAAAAACAAACAGGCAAAAATACCTGAATGTGGCCCGCGGGATGTAGTTTGAGGACGCCTGCTTTAAAGGTCTGAAAAGAAACATTTACCATCTATTCTCTTGGGGGGCTGCTACCTGTAAGGTTTCATTTATATAACAAAACCCCTTTGCTAGCCAAGCCTCTTCCTTTCTCCCTCCCATAACCTGTCTTGCCACTTAAAAACCTGTTTTGTCACAATCTAAGCTCCCATTCTTTATAAACTTATGTATCTGATTAGGAGGTTGTATCTTCATTCTGAAGGCTCCTATGTAGACGTTAAGTAAATTTGTATGCCTTTCCTCCTATTAGTCAATCTGCCTTGTGTCAGTGATTTTTTCAGCAAATCTTTAGGGGCCAAGGGCATTGGTCTCTACACCCTGCAGGTAGGGATGGTCAGAAGCTAACTAACTGCATAAATTTGGATTCATGATAAGCTGGTCCACAAACTGGGAGCTAGAAATACATTGTCCGGTGGTTTGAGTAGATGCAGGGAAACGTGCCAAGTGCCCGTAGTCAGGGCTGAACAGCAGCCACATGGGAGACGGTAGCAACTCTCTTTACATTGTGTTAAAAACTTTTGACAAATATAAGTTTAACTGAATTTAATTGAGCAAAGAACGATTCACGAATTGGGCAGCCTCCAAACCAGAAAAGGTTCAGAGAGACTCCAGTACTGCCGCATGTTCAAAGAAAATTTATGGGCAAAAAATGGAAAGTGACATACAGACAACAGAAGTGCGGTACAGAAACAGCCGAACTGATTACAGCTTGCGTTTGTCTTATTTGAATGCTGTTTGAACAGTTGGCCACCTTTGATTGGCCGAAACTCGGTGACCGGTGCAAGAATAGGTTATAGCCTGTTTACACATCCAATTATGTTACTATTCATTATGTACAGAGAAACTGCTCGGCCGAACTGAAAATATGTAAGGAGGCAGCTTTAGACTAAATTTAACAACTGTAAGATTGGAATTCACAGCACCTGAATGAGGCAGGCAAATTAGCATAAATGCTGGCCCAGAACCAGTGAAACCCAGTGCTCTCTGGCTGGGGCTGACGGGAAGTTATTGCAAAGGGCAGTTCCCAGATGCAGGGCATAAGGGACTCTTCATCTGCCCTCCCTGTTTCTTCTGAAGGTGAGTATAGTACAAATTCTGGTGACACCTTTGGACTATATAGAGAAAGAAAATAATTGTTAAGTATTCAGTCAGAAAAAGCAGATTTTCCACAAAGAAACAAAAGTTGAACTGGTCTTAGTTTTTCTCTGTGGGATTGAAGACCAGACAACATTGATCAAATATGTAGAGGTTTTTATTTTTCCTTTTAATTTAATTCAATTTTTTGAATAGGTAATTTATTCTCAAGAATCAAGGTATGGGCCGGGCACGGTGGCTCACACCTGTAATCCTAGCACTCTCGGAGGCCGAGGTG
>VBSM01003169.1:16353246-16435996 GCA_008086735.1 Cheirogaleus medius
AAAAAAAGAATCAAGGTATGAAAATATATGAAGAGAAAATTTCCTTTCTCTGCACATGATGCAGTTGTCAGTTCTCCCCAGAAGCAATCAGTGTGATGAGTGTATTTGTGTCCTATTCCTGCTGTAACAAACAAACGACCACAAATTTACTCACTTAAAACAATACAAATTTATCATCTTATTGTTCTGGGGGTCAGAAGTCCAAAATGGGTCTCACGGAGCTAATTAAGGTGTCACCAGGGGGATATCTCCTTTGGCGGTTCTAGGGAACAATCTGTTTCCTTGCCTTTTCCAGCTTCCAGAGGCCACCTGAGTCCCTTGGCTGGTGGCCCCTTCCACCATCTTCCAAGCTAGCAGCATAGCATCTCCAAATCTCTCTGACACACTCTTCTGCCGCCTTCTTCCGCATGTAAGGACCCTGTGATTACACCTGGACAACCCAGGATAATTTCTATTTATGTGAATGATTGGAAGTAATTTAAGTGAAGTACTCAAAGTGTTGAATAACTTCTTCTGAATCTAATGGTCTATCCTAGAACAACTGTGTTCACATTTGCACCCATGGCATAAAAGCAGTGGTGAGTAAAACTGCTGGTGCCTTAGCAGGAATCCAGGAGGGCAGTGGTACCAAACTATTCTAGTAGTCCTTGCATTCTTCATTGCCATGCCCTCAGAGTGGAATGAATAAATTTTTAAATCAAAACATCAGTTTCACTTAAGAATATCCTTCATGCAACAATAAAATTTGTTAATGTTATTGACTATTGACCCTTGAATACAACTCTTTTTCATATTCTGTATGATAAAATTACAAGCACATACAAAGACTTCTGCTGCATACTGAAGTACAATGTCTGTCTCAAGGAAAAGCCCTTATGTGATTGTTTGAGTTGCAAGCTGAAGGTGCTACCTTTTGTTTTTTTTTTCATGGGACACCATTTTTACTTGAAAGAAAAACTGACAAGACAAACTAAAGTGTTTTCAGATTTAGGTAGGTGGCAAACATTTTATCAAAAATGAAAGAAGCCTGACTTCATGGAAAATATCTGACAGTATTTGCTGCCACAGATAAAACTCAAGTTTTCAAGTGAAAATTTAGAATTTTGGACAACTTATATCTACCACCATGAGACTTTTTTTTGATAAGAATAGTGGTGATATTTTAACATTTTGATTTTTTTATATTATACAATGAAATGTACCAATGATTAGAAGACCTGCATAACTCAAGGAACCAATATTTTCCAGATGTCTAATACATGCTGTTACAAATGCATGCATGAGTAAAAGAGCCATTCAAACTGCAAGGTAGACTAATGTATTTTGATGTAACAGTACAAAAAGTTCCATGATATGGTTTCAGATTCTACACTGAAACTAACTTTTAAGAAAACACCTCTTATCCAGTTCTGGTTTAGTATCAAAGAAGAATATCTGTAATTATCTAAAAAGGCCCTTAAAATTTTCTAACTACATTTTCTAACTACATAGCTGTGTGAGGCTGAATTTTTACTTATTTCAATCAAACATTGTATTATAACAGATTGCAAAAGTAGGTATGAGAGTCTATCTTTTGTTGAGTCAGACATTAAAAGGATTTGTAATATGTTAATGGGTTTATTACTATTACTATTCTAGCTTGGAATGCAGTGCAGTCATAGTTCACTGCAACCTCCAACTAATGGACTCAAGTGATCCTCCTGTCTCAGCCTCCTAAGAGTAGCTAGGACTACAAGTGCACACCACCACGTCCAGCTAATTTTTTTAATTATTATTTTTTGTAGAGACTGGGTCTTACTATATTGCTCAGGCTATTCTAGAACTCCTGGGCTCAAGTGATCCTCCTGCCTCAGCCTCCCAAAGTGCTAGGATTATAGGCATTGAACACAAATCATGAGGATCGCTTGATTAATTATGAAAAAGGAAATACCCATATAACCATCACTGGGTCAAGAAACAGAATAAGACCAGCACCTCAGAAGTCTGTACCATGATCCCTTCCAGTCCCCCCTTCCTTCTGATTTCTAGCAGGTTAGTTTGGCCAGCTTTTGAATTTTGTGTAAATGAAATAATACAATCTATATTCTTTTGTGTCTTACTTCTTCTGTTCAACATTATGTTTATGTGATTCATCTTTCTGGTGAGTGTAGTACCACAATTATCCATTCTACTGTTGATAAACATTTGGGTTATCATGAATAATGCTGCTATGAATACAATTGCACATGACATTTTTGTGCACAGATATATGCATTTTTACGTATATGCCAAGGAGTGGAATGGCTGGGTCATAAGACATCCATGTTTTCAGCTTTAGTGGATACTGCCAAGAAGTTCTCCAAAGTGGTTTTAATTTAAAATTTATTTTGATGACTAAAGAGGTTGAAGACTATATAGTATGTTTGCTTTTGCATAGTTTTTTAGGGGAAACTCCTTATTCAAGAACTCTGCTGATTTTTCTTGGAAGTTTCTATCTTTGGGTTAGAGATATAAGCCAAAGACATATATATCATGGATATTACCCTTTTGTAGATTATATGTATTGCAAATATCTTTTCCTACTCTATTTTGCGTTTTTATTCAGTTAATGATATCTTTTGATTATCCAAAGTTTATAATTTTAATGTTGTCCAATTATAAATCTTTTTTATGGTTTGTGCTTTTTGTGTTCAGTTTTAGAAATTTTTTCCTACATAAAAATCATAAAAATACCCTTCTATGTTCCTATCTTTGTTTTACCTTTCACATTTAGATCTATAATTCACCTGGAATTCATTCTTGTGTATGGTATGAGGCTGAAGTGAAGATTAATTTTTTCCCATATGGGCATACAATTAACACAGAACCACTTATTGAAAAGACCACCCTTCTTCACAACATTGCAGTGTTTTATCTGTCATAAATCAAGTGCCCATTTATGTGGAGTAAGGGGGCGTGGAGAGAAAGAAAGAGAAAGAGACTAAATAAAGAAGTTTCACATTCAACTAATACACATTCAAGATATAGACAAAGGAGAAAGTAAACAAGAGACAATTGTCACAAGACAATTGACACAAGACAAAAATACAAGAAGAATTTGCAGAGATAAAGGGAGAGATGAATCTTCAAGTTGAAAAGGCCTACCATGTTCCAAACAGCATACATGAAAAAAGACCTAGACCTAGACCAAAAATGAAATTTTAAATCACCATAGATAATGGGAAATTGATTTTAAAAAGTATTTCAGAAGTGGGAAATGCAGGTAAACTATTAGAAAGGAGTGAGAGTTTGACCAGCATCAGGCTTCTCAACAGCAGTAATCAATGCTAGAAAGCAGTAGACCAAGGCCTTTGGAGTTTTAAGGGAAAATGGATTTCAACTAAAATCATATCTTTTACTAAACCACCAGTCAAGTATGAGGGCCTTGTAAGGACTCAAATGGTTTACATTTGATAAACTCTTTTTTTTAAGAAAGTTATTTGAAAATGCACCCCACCACGCCATTGCAAATGAAGAAAGAAGTAAATATAAGATAGAAGAAAGGAAGAAAGGAAGGAGGGAGGGAGGGAAGAAGTGGCCTTCAATGTTGCCAGCTATGTAGCAGCCTAAAAATACATCAGTATAAGTTGGAGTGCCAAGTTTGGGATCTCAAGAATGTCTTTAAGAGCCTGAATGGGTTCTTTTTATTATTATTGGTCATTAGTAAAATGACTAAAAAGCTAGATGGTATTAGAGATATGGTAAAGAATGCAAATATTACTGCTCTGAACAAGAGAAAAAAAAAGACATTCAGAAATTTTAGGGGAAAATATTCTTTAAGAATTCATACTCCAAATATGAAGTGAATTAGAATATGACATGATTTAGAGACCGGTGTGAGTAAAAACAGTCTGTTTGATCTTTGTGCTGAGAACTTTATCCTTTGTGGGTCATAAGGTTGTGACATTTAGTGAAAGAAATTTGGTCATATCAGTGAACGATTCTTATATAGTACAATTATAATAATTTAAGTATTGATTTTCAATAAAACAATGAAGGATTTATTATAAATAGAGAACAGACTATCAATGTTTTCAATTTTGAAATTAGAAAACGTGGCAGGGAGGTAGTAAAGGGGTGTAGATGCTATTAGATTACAAGGGAAGACGTCAAGGGATGTCGCCTATATTGGGTAGAACTAGAAAGAGCTTTTAGAACATTGTTGATTTATAAAAATAGTAAAAATGGTGACACAGGTATAAAAATTTTGAAGTGAAGAGGAGTGGTTGTGTAAGCTAATATCTGTCACAGAAGAAAGTCAATAGATGCATTTTCTAGAACTAATAATTTAGGAAAATGCTATAAGGAAATTATTTTAAGAGCTGGAACTAACCACTAGAAGAACTAAAGCACAAATGTTAAAAATGCTTGCCTCTGGGGAGAGAGAATTTTATTTTTGATTATGTAAATGTATGACTTTGATCAAAATAAGCAGTATATCAAAAGATTCATCATGTCAAATTGGATTATTTCCAGAAATGCAAATGTAATTCAACATTAGAAAATCTATTAAATGAAATCACTACTTTAACAGATTAAAAGGGAAAAATAATAATCATCTCAAATAAGTATAAAAAAATTCAACAAAATTCAACCATTCATGATTCTAAAACTAGGAATCAAAGAAAATTTTCTTAATTTGAAAAAGTTAAAAGTGGGAAAAAACCCTATGGCATTTATATTCAATATTCAAATGTTAAAGCTATTCCCTTTAAAATCAGGAGTGAGAAAATGCTTTGATTCAAAATTGTTCTGGAAGTCCTACCCTGCACAATAATGTAAAAAAAGAAGTAAGAACTAAGGGGTAGAAAGAATTAGAAATACGAAAAAAGCTGTTATTAGCTACAGATTCACATAGAAAATTCCTAAAAACCATATACAATAAAAATGTTGAGCAAGATTGTTAGATGTAAGATTTTAGTTCTGTATATTTTAACAGATAATGTATTTTAAAAGATATAGTAGCTACAAAAATATGTAAGGCATCTAGGGATTAATCTCATAAAAGTTATAAAACAAAAAAATTATAAAATTTTATTGAAAGCTATAAGAAAACATACCATGTTTAGTTAGAAAGGCTCAATATTGGTAAGATGCTAATTCTTCTAAAAATCACCTATAGATCTAATGCAGTTTCAGTATCAATTTTAGCAGGTGTTTTTATGGAATCTGACAAACTTATGTTAAAATTTATGTGGAAGAAAGAGCAAAAGACAAGATCGGTCAAAAGACACCTGAAAAAGAATAACCTAGCAATTCTACTTGCAGGTAATTTGTGCACATATGTACCAAATGGTATGTACTTAAATATTTATAGCAACCTTGTGCATAATAGCAAAGACCAAAACAAAACAAAATAAAATTGGAAAGAACCTACATGCCCATTAACAATAGCATAGATAAATTGTGGTATATTCATAAAATGGAGTACTATACAGCAATGAAAAATCAATGAAGTACAGCTACGTGTACCAACCTGGATAAATTTTAAAAACATGATATTTAATGAAAAAAGAAAATCATAGATAAATAAATGTGATCTGATTCTCTCCCTGTAAAATTCCAAAAAGGTAAAATTAATAATATATTATTTATTATATGATATATATGTTTAAAGGGTAAAGGACAGATATGGGATTGTTAACATGAAGTTTTAGATAGTTGTTATTTCTGGGAGATGGGCTCTGGCAGAGAGAATGAAACAGGATTAGAGTGGTTTACAAGGTACTCCAAAAGTACTGGGAATATTTTGTTTTCTAAGCTAGGTGGTGAGTACATGGAGATTCATCTTATGCATAGATCATTAACCATAGAAGATCTCATTCATCTCTTCCCCAGAGACAACCACTATTCTAATAAAATATTATATATATATACACACACATATTGTATATATATATATACATAAATTATACAAATAATTATATTGAGTAAATGCTTTCAAATTTATATCAGTGGGTCATACTCCATATATATGGAACCTACTTGTTAGCTCATTATATGTTTTCAATATCTTTCTATAACCACCCTTATCATGCTTAAAGAATAGACAGTTAAGACTCAGAAAATCAAAAACCGAGAGAATCTCAAGGCACAGAGAGATTCCAGGTCACACACTAGTGAGCTGTACCACTGGGATTTGGACTGAGACTCTGCACTAGATCTAATTTATTCCCTCTAAATGATACCAAATGAATAGACTTCTGTTTATTTTTTAAAGTTTACCTTTTTTTATTTTTTGCCAGTCTGAGCCTTTGTAAAAGTTTACCTTTTAAAATATAAATAACACTGCCATGAACATCTTTGTGCCAGACTCTGGTATACATATATGAGTATCTGCATTTTTAGTTTTTTTAGATCTCGCCAGATTACTTTCTAAGAAGTTGCTCTTGCAAGTAGTATATGAAAATTCCATTTTCTTCATGTTACCAATGTTTATTATTTTCAGATTCTGGTGTCTGTCAATTCTTACGGGATGTAAAATGGTATTTCATTTTAATTTGCATTTTCCTGATTTTTAATGATGCTGAAAATTTTGCTCATTTGAGTTTACTTTTCTATGAATTGCCTGTTGAAATTGGATTGCTTGATTACTTCTTATTGAGTGGTACAAGATATTTATACATATTAGAGAAAAACAATCCATACATGTTCTAAATATTTTTTCTCAGTCTGTAGTTTGTCTTTTAACTTTGTGTTTGGTGTCTTTGTGTTACAGAAACTTTTAAAATTGAATATAGTCTCATGTGAGACTTTGAGTTGTGCTTTTTTTTCTGTACATGGTTGTGCTTTTGAGTTGTGCTTTTTTTTTTCTGTACATGGTTGTTTTTCAAGAAAATCGTAACACTGTGTTATAAAACATATCTTTGACTTTCAGATGACTACCAAGTTGTCTTCCAGACTTGCTGTACATTTTTGTACCAAAATGATGACATGTGTGACAACACAGATGCTAAAAAAAAGACTCAGACCAAAGTGGATATTACGTGGATCCTTCTACTGCGCTACTATATTCACCTTAAAAGGATTAATAATATGAGCAAACTGCTAGGTAGGTTTTTGATGTGTTAAGAGAGAACATACTTCTTTCCAGCTCCAGTTTAAGCCATGTTTCTTATTTAGAATTATAAGATGCTTTTGACATCTTTCTGAGTGAGCTGTCATCAGAAGATGAAAATTTCAGGAGTTCTTAACCTAGCATACTTGGACCCTTGGATAGAATAGTATTTCAGTGTAATTGGTTTCTTTAGAAATTCTATATATTTAATATATTATTTCACATATTTAAAAGCATGATAAGGAGGCACCCAGAGACTTCCCAGACTGCCAAAGAGGTCCGTGGCTCAAAACAGCTAAGAACTAGTGATCACAATGTGACATCTTATAAAATGAATACAATGAACAAGATGAAATTTTGGCATTAGGGAGAGAGGGGGAAGAAATGCATGACTTCAGATAGGATATTTAACTCCATGGAGGTATTTTTTTTTCTTAAATCGTTGCTATCTAAAGAATATCCAGAAAAACTGGTAAAATCTGCTTCACATCAGCCCCTTTAGTGATTTTGTGACAATGTGAATTGTTATGTTTTGTCTGTGCCCATAAGGTTGGTGACCCAGTGTTGCTCGTCAGTGCAAACAGTCAAAAGAGACATCTTGACCCATGCTGAGGCTCAGTGATGGAGAAACCAGGAGGGAAAGCAGGCTGAGTCATCAAGTAGCTAAGCATAGTTGTCAGGAGTTAGCAACGGGAAAAACAAGCACTCTGCAAGGTGTCAGGGCTAAAAAGTTCATCATAAAGGGAGCCAGGACAAGGGAGATTCAGAGAGGAAGGACCTGGACAGTGAGCCAGTGCAGCCTGCCCTGGTGATGTCCTGCCCCCCGTCAGCTCAGCTCACCTCTGAATTCACTGCTGACACTTCTCACGTCAAGTCCCACGTTTTGCCGCTGCTGTTCTGCTCTGGGCTTTCCCTGAAGCCAGCAGGGCTTGCCCAGCCTGCAGGCAGGACAGCCTGCCAGTGCCAGGGATTCCACACACACGAGTAACCTTCCACTGATGAGGTGCGGAGCTCATAGGTAAACAGTCCAGCTTCTCAGTCTCTCAAAGTGAACAATTGTACATGTTTTTTCAGAAGGTTCCCAGTGGGACTGAGCCCTTACTGCCCATTCATCGACTCAGCCTTATTGGCTATTTTTGTTTTCCTGGTCACACTTTGTCCCCTCTCCTGTGCTTTTTGAGATCACTTTTCAAATGAACTTCCTGCATCTAAATTCTTGCCTTAGAATCTGTTTTGGGTGGGGGGGGTACCCAAAATAAGACAGGGAGATAGAATGAATATATGGTACCCTTGTCAATACTTACAACCTGAAGCAATATCCTCATGTGCCTCTGAAATTTCTTTCCTTCCTGTGTGGAAGAAGCAATTCTATTAGTGTATAACCTCTGACAATGGCAGATTGTTGGCAGCCACCAGCTGGGGTGGGGATATACAGGGATAGTGGTTAGTGAGCAAATACTAACAATATTGAGATCATCCTGTTATTGAACATAGACCTAAACTAAGATATTTTTTTTTCCTTAAGCATCTGCAATGCCAGTATCTGGAATTTCTTTACCAGATGATACACTTCTCACATCCCTTTACAACTCTGAGTTGATTTTGCGCCAGAAAGAAATGCATTTTTTCCTTAAAAAATTCTTACATCTATATTCTTCTTCTTGTATTGATGAATTTCCAAAAGAACTTCTTCAAGGGTTTGAAAATCCACCTCTTTCAGAAAAAGCCTTATGTGAATCATCAGCCAAGGTAATCTTTAAAAAATATTACATATTTATGTAAAACCTCTTGGAATATTCCTTATATTTCTGAAGGAAGCACATTAACTTCTATGCTGGCACAAAGATTTCTAGTTCCCTCAGAGGTCTAAGGAAGGCTCCTGTCTGTGTTACCATGTGGATAGGCCAACCAAACATCCGGGATTTTTAGGACAGATCACATTTCAAATGTTCTGTCTTATTCTCATAAATCTTAAAAATGTCTCAGAATATTCTATATTTCTACATAAAATATCTCTCAGGCAGCCATTTTGCCAAGAAGTTACACAAATTTCAATATCATCACCCTATAAGAAAACTACACTGAGAGTTCCTAAATCTATGCCCAATTTCTGTATCTTAAATTAGTAATTAAAATCATTCATTGTATATGCTTTTTGCAATTATAAGTGTAAATAACTAATAGAGGTAATTTTCAAATAAAAGTTTGAAGAGTTTTTATTTGGGGATGTGTTATTAAATTGTATAGACTTTTCCAAAATACATGATATGGAAACTTCTTTTAAGGTACCTATTGTAGAGACATAAAAAGGAAAATATATAAATGGAGATTTTTTAAATTAAAGCTACTAGGGTCTTGAATAACAGTAATGTTTGAATCAACTACCAAAATGTATGAGTTGAAAGATACTGAAAAAGTAAGGGATTTTATTAAGAAATAAGAATATGTATTTAATATTCAACAAACGTATGTTGAATACCTACAATATGCCAGAGACATGCTTAGTTGGTGGAGAAAGAAAGAATGGATAAGGCTTAGTCCCTGTACATATTTTAAGAGAAAACGGCAGGGTTAATAATAGCAGAAAGAATGTGAAAATTAAAATATTTAATATATTATACTGTCCATGGGGCTGATAGGTAAAGGATAGATGAAAGGGAGTTACCCAAGAGAGAGACAATGGAGCTTATGACCACAAGAATGGGAAGGAAAAGATGGCTGTAAAAGATATTGCTTAAGGAAAATTGAAAACAACAACAACAACACAATTTGATGACTCTTCAGAGATGGAAAGTGAAGAGAAAAATGACTTCCTTCACCATTTGGAACCTCTATCTGCGATCATTAGCTCATGGTGACTCCACCAGCAGATACGGTGGAGACTTGAGGACAAGCACATTTGTGGAGGAAGTTGGGATATTCTGCTTTGTAGATACAGAGTTCAAGAGTCTAGTACAAAACTCAAGTGGACACGGCATGTAAACTTCCAATACATATTTGTGAAATGGATAAATTGATTCATTTGCGCAGAATTTTTTCAAAACAGGAAAAAAAATCATTTATTTTGAATTTTTTCTACTTTGGGCTTTGCCATCTAGCTCTTTAATGTTTATAGTTATAGACTTGCCTGTACCAGACATGTCCACATTTCTGTTGCCAGAGAACTGAAAATGTGGCTGTTCTAGAATAGGAAACTTTACTCATTTTGTCCTACTAGAATATAACAACCTTATAGTTTAGGTAGATAATAATAAATTTTTACAAAATCACTCTTTTGAACATTCTGCTCTACTCAAGAGAGTCATGTGACTGTTAATAAATTGTGAGTTTTTAAAAAGTAGTGGAAAGACCCATTAAGGAATTTTTAAGAATTCAATTAAAGAAATGATTCTCAACTGGGGTTATGAAGTTGCCCCTAAGGCAGTGTATTATAAGCACACAGCAAGATTTTTGGCATGCCTGACACTCCACCCCATTCCTTGCCCAGATTCTAAATCATTTGCAAAATAAAAGAGTAAAACAGATTGGAATTTAAAAATGCCCACCTTTATGAGTCATAAAGTTGACATTGTAGGATGTGGCTTATAACTACCAGTAAATGGTCTCCCTATTAATGAATTTCAAAGTAGGCAGATTTACCAATCCAGCCTCATGTTATTGGATCATTACTGGCCTCTTCATGAGGGGACAGGCCTCTTAAAATCTGTCGCGTGGAGCCGAGAATTGCCACTTCCTGCAAACAGTTTGCTCCCAAGAAGAAAGAGCAGAACTATACATGCCCCAAATTCTTCTTCCCAAATTCACCAACCAAACCATGCTCCCCACGGGAGAGGTGTGGGTGAGGAGCTGGAAAAGCCAGGAGTGTAATGTTAATGCCTGGCCCTCAGCATGGAAGGGAACAGTGGCAGTGAGATGAAGTCGTTTCCATCTAACACCAGATTCTGATTCACCAGGGGAACTGAGACTGTCTTTGAGGATTACTGTCAGGTGTCTAGACACTTCCGGTGTTTTGGAGTGGGGGATGAGGGACGGGAAGGCTGTGAACAGTAGTTTTGATGGATCTATTCTTGTGAATACGATATCAGCATTTGGAAATTAGTCTGTATGACTTCTTAGATACTTTTCTAAAAGGAGCTCTGCTTGAGTATTTTAGTATTAAAGGCAGCTTATCAGTTCCCAGTTCCTAAGGATGATGATCAAAACATACAACCCTGAATACCTTGTAAATATATGTGACATTTCTAATGGCAGCAGTGTTATCAAAGAGTTGTTTCACCCTGTTTGCTCTTTTTTGATATATTTAAGTGTAACACTCTCTCAGGATAACCAGCTCTGGAGATCACTGTCTCCTCCTGACAGGTGCAAGCCACCTAATCATGTGTTCGTTTCACTGAGGTAGACAGCTAATGAACATAAAGGCTTTTGGATTTTTTTTTTAATATACAAACTTCAAGCTTGGCTGATTTTTATAATAACATTTTTGAACCTTTAATCACTCAGGAGGCTATTTCAATCAAACTCTTTCCATAATTTGATACTTGAACCTACTTTCCCCCGAAAAAAAGTAGATTTGCCTTTCCGGAAGGATCATTGCTCTGTGTTGTATTCATCAGTTGTGTGATTCTGCATGTCGTCAAATCCATTGGTGCTTTGTGATGGAAAAACAAAGGCTCCAAACAAATTACACTAAAAAGTCCCCAAAAAGAATATGATTAAAATTGTGTGCAGTGCTGAGTTATTCATGCTTAGACTGTGTGCCTATGATAGTCTAGATAAGGTCAAATATCTGACTAATGAGAGCTGCTTTGTTGTTTGTAGGACTGTGGCAATCTAGGGTTCCCCTGGTAGGCCTGTTATTTTATTTCTTTCGAAGAATAAAGAAAATATATTAAAAGTATTCAGTATATAACTTATCAATTATCATACATAATGAATCCCATTAGCAACTAGATATTACAATATTTTAAAGATAATGGAAAATTAAATACCTATTTTGATATTGACTTCTGTTGCAATTTGTCATTTTTAGACCACCATGCTAATAAACAATGCATATATTGAAATAAAAAGTATTTGCTTTTTATATTTTAATACTTGGCTAATTATTAAATATGAATTACTTCCTAAAATAGTTGTCAGAACCTCTGAAAGTCATTTGCATATGAAGAAATATGAGAATATTTGTTTGAATCAATTATTTGCTTGATTTTTTAAATGAACTGCCTGACATAGAGTTACTCTTAATTAAGCACTAATAATCTTGCTTATTGTGCATTTTGATCTTGCTTTCAGAAGTGAGGATTCTGGCTTATAATATCTTTCTATGATAGTGTCTAGACGTTTTTTAAAAGTTTTCACTTTTAATATTACCTTTCAGTCAAAATTTTTTTTCTTTTATCCAACTTGAAAGGTCAGTGTTTTTATTTCTCTTTTTATTTTATTTTGAATATGTGTATTCACAGTCTTATATCTTGAATAGGCTCAGAAATAATGGGAGGGACAAAGCCTTATAGAAACACCAGGCATTTCTTTCTGGCCACTGACATATTCTTCTTGGTCATGAAACCTTGAGAGTTCTTAGATGTCAAAAAGAGTATGATAGAGGAACTGCTTCCCACCTACCATGCTATAGTCTTAGGAATAACAAGAAGTTAATTTTGAAAGTAGTTTGCACTCCTTTGAGGAAGGTCCTTTTTAGATTTTGAGATATTGTTTTCACTATTATTATCTCTATGGATAGCCTGCTATTTTGATGATAATTAGCAACCATGCTTTGCTTTCTTAGCTACCTTAAACAATTAATTAAATACTTTATGAAATTGATAATTGCATTCTATACATTTATGTTTCTTAAAGACTTCTAATTCAGTGACCACGTTCCATAAAGAAGCTGGGCCCAAATTTGCCAAAGATTGAACTTGCAAATTGAACTTGCCATATTCATTTAAGGACAGAATGATTCTAATCTTTTAGAGTTAATGGATTTTAGAACAATGAATTTTAGCCTTTAGAACAAAAATGATGTCCTATTTTTCATATGGCATTGCAAAAAAAAAGCTATTGGAAAACAGATAATAAATTATAACCATACCTTTAGTATAATCACCAATGAATAAAATAGGTGTTCTTAGAAACAATGGGGACCTTGACACTGAAATGGTTGCATGGGCATATTCTCCATTAGATCTTCACCCAGAAGATTTATCAAAGTGGAAGACATTTGTTGAGTCCCTTCAGTTCTGAGGCATATTTTTACTGTAGGAGAATCTTCTCTGTGGTAATTCAGGGACAGTTTTGAGATCTACTTCTATAAAACAAGCTGAGACAATTCCCAGAGTTTTTCAGTGTTGTCAATTAATTTTATGTATTGAATGAATTTATTACCAGTGACTAAACCGATGTTTTTTGTTTTTTTTTTTTGTTCCCTAGTTAAATCGTGACAGTTCTATACACTCCGTTTTATCTTTAAAGCTCCCTGCCAGCTCATCTGGCATGGACCTGACGTCATCAGAAATGGCAACACAAGCTTTAAACAAAGAACTTTGCTTTCAATGGTACATTCCTCCTCTGGACAAACCTCCAAAGGAAACAGAACCTATGGTATGTAATATAATCATAGAACTGAATCTTTTATTTAGGAAGTTTAGCTAGGCCATCACAACTTAAAGACTAGAGGACATCCTCTTATCATGTAGATAAGAATAGATAGCAATACAGAATCTGTATTGTCTAATAGAATACATTTGAAATCATGCAAAAGTCTGATCATTTTCCTTTTTCCTGATCTCAGGGGAAAATTTTCAATGTGTCGCCATTATAGATGACATTTAACTTTTTGTGTAATTATTCCTTATCACGTTAAGGAAGTTTCTTTCTACTGCCACTTCGCTAAAAATTTTTATCGTGAATCTCTTACTGTATCTATTCAAGATAACTTTATGATTTTCTCTTTTAATATTTAGTTGATTTTATAATGTTGAATCAACTTTGTGTTCCTGAGATAAATTCAAAGTGGTCACAATGTATTAATTCTGCTGGATTCAGTTTGCCATTGTTTGGTATTGGATTTTTGCCTCTGTTGTCAAGAATAAAATTGGGCTATAACTTTTTTTATGCTATCTTTGTCAGATATTTTTTGTATCAAGCTTTTGCTAGAATCATAAAATGAGTTGATAAATATATTATGTTTTTCTATTTTCTGGTGCAGTTTGTGTAAGTTTGGAGTAAGTTTTTTATTTGAATATTTGGTAGAATTCATCAGTAAAGCCATCTGGGCCTAGCATTTTCTTTGTGAGAAATAGTGATAATAATTCTTAATAGTTTGAGGCAGTCTTTAAGCATTAGTACTGGTGTACTGGTTTTCAGAGTTGGGGTCAGTTCTGATTAGGTCAATATCTGTTCTGGTGGTTAGTGTCTTTGTCAAACCCAGTTTTAAATATTCTGACTATCACCCTTTTATATAGGACATTTGGGTTTCTGTTTCTTCTGTGTCATTTTTAAGTTGCTATTTCTAGGAATGTGCTCATTTTATTTAAAAATTTTGTCATATTTTTAAATCTATCTGATATATCTATAATGATGTGCCCCTTTTTGTTCCTTATATTGGTTATTTGTGTATTCTCTTCTTTTCCTTTAACATTGTCACTAGACATTTGTCATTAGTTTTGTTTCATTAATCCATATATCTTTCTTCTACTTTTTTTGGTGTTCTTTTCCTAACTTCTGACTTATTGAGATAGATGTTTAGCTCAATATTCAGCTTTTTGTACCTAAGATATGACTTTTAAAGGTCTGACTTTCCTCCTAAACATTGCTTTGGCTGTATCCTACAAGCATTGTATCATCATTCAGTTAAATTTAGTTTTGTAATTTCCATTATGATTTCTTCTTTAATTCATAGGCATTCAGTGTGTGTTTCTAAAATTCCAAACTATATGGAGCTTTTCTAGTTATCTTTTGTTGTCTATTTCTAGATTATATTGTTTTGTGGTAATACAAATGCTCTGTATGATTGGTATTTGTTGAAACTTGATTTTTTTTTTCTTCAGGAAAGGGTTAATTGTTTAAACAATCTATTGCTCTTAAAAAGAATGTGTACTACTCGATTGTTGAGGCAGTGCTTGTAATATATGTCTAGTAGGTCAGTTTGACTAATCTTGTTCAAATAATCTACATTCTTGCTTATTTTTCTACTTTGGTCTGCCTTTTTAAAAATTAGTTACTAAGAAAAGTATTTTTAAATCTCTCACTGTTATTGTCATTTTTAGTTTTTTTCTTAGTTCTTTCAAATTTTGCTGTACATAATTTGAGGCTGTGATCTGAGGTGAAATTAGATGGATAACTGCTATATCTTTCTGGTGAATTGAACATTTTGTCATTTTGATAATAGTGCTTTTTTGTAATCATGCTTTTTTATTACATGACCTTTTTATAATAATATTTTCCCATAAAGTCTGCTTTGTTTGATAGTAATATAGGAAAATGACTTTCTTTTGCTTATTATTTTCTCAGTGAATATTTTTCTAGCCTTTTGCTTTCAACCTTTCTGTGTGCTTGTGTTTTAGTGGTATTTCCTATAAAAGACATGTACTTGGACACTTTAAAATATAGTCTGACAATATTATCTTCTAACTGGAGAATTTAATCCATCAGTATAAATAATGATATATTTGGTTTTAAATCTACCATGTTATTTTGTGTTTTTACTTGTCTTGGCTTTTGTTTTTCTCTTCTTTAATATCTTCTTTTATTTTAAATTTGTTATCATTTATTTTTCCTCTCTGAGTTTTGAGATTATACACTCTTTTTCTGTGCTTTTAGTGGTATCCTTAGGACAACATACACACTTATCTTATTAAAGTCCACATTTAATGACTATTTTTATGCCCCTGATGACTTATATGGTATTACTATATATTTTATAGCACAAAATAATAATACTTTTATTGTTTTATACAAGAGATATTTTCCTTTAGAATTTCCTACATTTTTATCATTTGCTTTGTTTTTCACTCCATCTTGCATTTTATACATTCCTTCCAGGATCAATTCTTTCTGTTAAAGTACATGTTTTAGAATTTCCTTTGATGAAGATCTTTTGGAGGCAAACACTCTCAACTTTGTTTGCCTGACAAATGTCATTGTTTTACATTTATTTATGAAATATATTTTCATGGAGTAGAGAATTCAAGATGGAAAATTATGTTATTTCAGCACATTCAAGATGTCATCTACTCACTTCCACTCTTGCTACTGAGCGTCAAGCTGTCTTCTTCCACTAGCTGCTTTTGAGATTTTTCTCTTGGTCTTTGTACAATTTTACTCAGAATGATTTTTTTTTTAATTTATTTTCCTTACATTAGTGTATTGCTTAAAAACACAGATTCTTGAACCAAACTGCCTAAGTTTGAATCTCAGCTCTGCCACTTAATAGTTTTGTGGTCGTGAATAGATTAACTTTTCGGTATCATGGTTACTCTCATCTGTAATTAGAGATAACTATGTAAACTCCTAACCTCAATAAATAGTAGTTGTCATTATTATGTAAAATTATTTTGAAATTATTATGCTGTTTTTAAAGCTTAATAACTTCAAGTATACATGTAATATACTTGGTAAACATTATTTGAAAACACCTTTTAAAGTTTAGCAACAATATCTCTTAGATACTTTGGCTTCTAACATTCTGCAGAAAATAGGGTAAACTGTGCCTAACCCACAAAATTAAAGTGCATAACAAATAAGAGAAAAAACCTTAGTTTGCCTCTAAATGTAGTTTACAAATTTGTATCATGCACATAACTTATTGTAATGTTTTTTTCTTTATCTTTATATCCATATCTTTATCTTTATTCATATCCATGTCCATATGTATGGATAGACATTTGCAATAGGGCTAATTGAGGGGCAGAAGGAAGGAGAGGGACAAGTATTTGGGAGAAGTTCAGTATTGATCCCTGACCTATTGAAGATTGAACACTAATTCAGATTTTAGGATAGACTTGAAAATGGGTCAAGCTTTTAAAAATGGAACAGTTGGTCAATATAGTCTTTCACAGAGGAAGCTTCCACTATAGAATTCCTTTGATTGCTGTTTTCTCTAAGAAGAGCCTCAGGCTTTTTGCCATAAAACATTTGCCATATAGTTTGCCCTGTTCAGCATTTTTATTTGCATTTCATCTCCTGCATTGGTCTGTTCTTGCACTTCCCAGCTCTTGAGAGCTGTCCCCTCCAGCTTGCCTCTGGTAGCTTCTACAACTCCTTGACTGGTGTGTGACCCATGTCAAATCACGAAGCCTCCTGGGCCTGCCTCTCTTTGTTCTCCAGCACCACTTCCCACATTGGCCCCTGCCTTCTGCTACCTTAGGCTGGAAACCTGCTACTAATTCTTGGTCAATTATAATTCTCTTCCTATTCAGACAAAAAGAGAAACTTTAACATATCACTCTCCAGATACATTTAATGCTATTTCCTACATTTTTAAAGTACTCTCCTTCCCACCCTTTGCCAGTAAAACCCATCCCAGATATTCCATCTACATTTTAAAATAATGAATCTGTAATCATTTTAGGGGAATTAAGTACAGTAGTTTTCAAATTGTGGTTCCAAGAATACTAATGGGTCAGGGAGTCAATATAGTAGATCATGAGTAGCATTTTTTTAAAAGAAATGAAACATACAAAAAATCAGAATGCATAGCACATAATAAGTGAGAATATTGTTTTCTAAAACTTTTGTTTCACGATGTATGTTGTTAAAAACAAAATTTCTTAGGTTGATCTTTAGGATATGTCAGTATTGGTTTACTTGCTAGCAAGGAACTAATAAAAGGAACTAATAAAAAATATGTATTCAGGGAGAGTTGAGAAATGGGAGGATTACTCACTTAGGAAACACAATATTTACCTAAGCAACTAGTTTTAAAAAACGAGGAAGAAAGTATAAAGTTCATTTCACAAGGTCACAGAAACATCACATCCATATCAGTTATTACAAAGGCAGTCTAAGGCAGGATGATCTGAGATGTCCGTGTGCTGCTGTTGGAAAAAGAAAACAAAACATCTAAGAAGCAAATGCTAAGACTACGTCGGTGGCTGAGAGTTAGAATAACAAGGTTTTGTCCATCAACAGTTGTGTCTGACAATTAACATGGAAGCACGAACTGGTGTCAGACAGAGGTTAGAAGCAGAGCACCAACCAAAAAATTCTGATTTAAGCAGGTTGCTTGAGCAATTTTCTTAAGCCACAAGAAAAGATGCAGAACACACAGTCTTCCCATTTCTTAATTTGGGGACGTTTTTTCCTCTTTGACAGTAATTATGTATGTTTTGGGTCATGATAAAAGATGTAGTTGCGGCCATAAAACTCAGTAAAAAAACAACAACTAGGAAACACTGACTTAGATGAATTAAATCTTCCCAGACTCAGAGTCTGTCCTTTTGGATGATAATGCTGAAATGTGTTTGATAATTTAAATATTTGTATATTTGAGGATTTATCTACTCATCGTGTTAGGACTTCAGTATAGAGTTTAGTGTTGACAATCATGAAACCTGCAAGATAATAACAACAGCAGAAACTTATATAGAGCTTACTATGTTCCAGACACTTTACTTACATTAATTTCACAACAACTCTATGAGATACGTGCTTTTATTATTGGCTCCATTTTTATAGAAGAGGAAACTGAGGCACAAGATGAGGAATACTCGTAGGCAAGAGGCCAGAGCTGATTCAGTCTGACTCCAGAGTCTGCACTCCTCAGCATGTTGCTGTGTTGAGTCCTCAGACGATGGTCCTGGCCGCAGGCACTTCTAGCCCCCTGGGCAGGATGGTAATGAAAATTAATATCTGGCTGAGAGCTTTGAAGTTTCCAAGGACAAAAAAGATCATTGTATGACAATGCAAGTTATCATCACTTGATCCACGCACTTGGGCCATTTCAGTTCATTCACTACACTGAGGCAGAAATGCCAGTAGGAAATAGGGATGCTGGTGGCAGCAGAGCTGAAATCCCAGCATTAGGGATTTTGATGTGAAATTTTTTAGATAATTCAAAAGGCTAAAGATCTTCAGGCTGTGATACTTTGGAGGTAAGTTCATAACTTGGAAAAGCTTAACTTCTTAAGTATAGGAGGTAGAAATTATTCTATACTAGTTGATAAACTTGTCTTTAGTAGGTTATAGTAGAACCACATTACAAGCTATTCATTGGAACCTTGTTACAAAGTAAGCGGCTTTTGAACAATTTCAAAATCTTGTAGGGACAAACACTAAAGAGGCTGCCAGAGGAGTATCATTTTAATGAACCTCCCAGATGTTGGCTTTAAAAATAGCTGTGAAGAATGGCTGCTTTAAGGCAGAGAGATGTACTACCACAGCTTAGCCCTAAAAAGATGTAACCATGGACCATGGCCTAACGTATCCAGGATTCCCAGTAGATTGCTCTGGGTCGCAAGCCAGCCCATCTGAGGATCATAATGAAATTTGAATTTTGTTTATAACTTGATAAGGTTCAAGGAATACAACTTAGAGTGAGCAGGGACCATAAAGAATTGGTGAATGGTCCTTTTTTTTGGCATCTGACACATAACTTGGAGGGAATCAACACTTCTGTGAAGGCTGTTGTGTTGAGTGCAGCTGGACTGGCATTCAGAGGCCATAGAAGACTCAGGCAGGCAGTGATGGTCAAGTGCAGGAAGTCTGATCAAGCAAAGAACTTGAAATACAAGACTCCTAAGAAGAGCTAGACTCCATTTCATGCTCCCAAACAAGCAGGCTGTGCATTCAAGACAAGCTCAGTCCTAGCAGGATAGTGAAGGAAGAGTTAGGGTTCCTGGGAAAACTACCAGGTCATGATAAAAGCAGAAGCCCAATGTTACCAATTTAGATGTTGGAAGGGCTGTAACTTGGCCATCGTGCAGATGCCTGGGGCTTCCCTTTAAGGTACTCTGGATTCTGAGTCTCGTTGACCAAATGATTAGCTAGAGCATATGGGGCCCAAAATTACATCCAGCTTCTGGGAGCTGGGGAAGACAAAGGCTTGTATAAATGAGACAGGACTGACATCTGATGGTCCCTGGACCTTGCTACTCAAAGCATGGCTGAACACCAGTGGCACTGGCATCCCCTGGAAGCTCATTAGAAATGTAGGATCTCAGGTCCCAACCCGGACCCACTGAATCAGAGTAGGCATCTTGTTAATACAACATCTCCCAAGTAGTGTGTGTACAGTCCAGTCTGAGAAGCACTGGTCTAGGCTGTTGCTACCAATGCACCTTGCAACTCTAATAGTGATTCTCCCATTGCTGTCTGATACAGGAGGCTCCACTTGAAACCTCCTCTGAGTTTTCTTGCTACCACCCATGTCAAACTGCAGAACTGAAAAGAAACTAAGAGAACATCCACTCAGTGCTTACATTTTGTAGATGAGGAAGCAAAGTCCCATGTGGGTGAAGTGACTTGACCAATGCCACAACTCATTAGTGACAAAAGTAGGAATGAGAACTTGACTCTTCTGATTCATAATATCAGTTTCTTTGCAGCACACATGTAACTTAGATGCTTACTAATTAATAAAACATTAATTGAGTGCATACTATATGCTAGGCATTTTGTTAGCTGATGAAGATATAAAGATGAGGAAGCCAGGAATCAATTCCAATTTTTAGCTGAGAGGCTCTTCTTTCACCTATTCCTGGGCTATAAGGGATCCTACATATAAGACAAAATTTAAATACAGTAGTCCTCAGTGTTTGTTGAAACTGTATCACTTCTTTGCCATTGAAAAACAAATCTTTGCAGAAGTGAGTAAGGGAGCATTGAAAATTGAATCATCATGAATATATTGACTGCTCCAGAATCCAACCCTGAGTGTGCAGGGTGAAACTTGTCCCTGAAGAGTGAGGACAAGTTGGGAATAGAAGTAAGAACTGGTGGATTCGATAAGGACTGGCTGGGAGATCTTATGGGAAGTCAGTTTGGGATTAGCAGCAGATCTAAGAGAATATGAAGAATGAAGTATTAACATGGGTGAGAAGCCAGCAGTGATTGTGGGCTAAAAACAACCACCATGATGCTCTAAGGACTGCTCTGAGCACTTTACATTGACTCAATGAATCCTCACACCAATCCATGGGATGGGGGTTACCACATCTCCATTTTACAAATGAGGAAGCAGAAGTGTGAACATCGAAGTGACTTGCCCCAGATCACACAGCTAGCGAGTAGAGGCAGCAAACCCGGGCACTCTGGATCCAGGGCCCACACTCACAACTACACAAGTGAGTTTAGCTTTTTGTTCAAGTCTATTCTGATCTCAGACTGTTATTCTTTGAATTTACTTGTCCGTGCCACGCTCAGTTATAAAAGCTTTAAACTTGTAATGCAAAGCCATTGACAAGGACCAGTTTGAAAGGAGGAGGAAGTTATTTTCATTATGGAGGTTAAACAGGAAGCATGCTATCTATTTAAATTTTTCTACTAACATACTTTAGGGAACTTCATTAGTCCCTAACATATGTAATGAAAAGTTCAGAAATATGAATTGACATGTACCAGGTGCTGTGAGCATGACTTAAAAAATACAAGACGCCACTCCCGTTGTCAGGGGTTTTATATTCCACCCTGGAAGTCAAGGTTAACAAACACAAAACAAGAACAAACATCTTAAGGGCAGTTTGTGATCTTGACCTAATCTTTCTAGGACTCAATCCATTTTCCTTTAAAAATATATAATTTGAAAAATCAAATTTTGAAAGACTTTTAATGAATGAAAAAGAACAGTCCTCTGCCTCGCCACCTTCATCCCTGAATCCTCTTCCTTGGATGCAGCTACTTTCAACTCTTTTAGCCATTTTTGGTTTTTTCTGGTATTTTTTTCCCATGTGTCTACTCTCACATGATGATTTCCTGAGTGATGAACCTCACACATTACTATGGAAGATGACGACTAACGTCAACCTCTTTTCCCCCCTCACACACTCTTCCCCTCTGCACCTTCTCCTAATCTAGTTCTATCACAGTTCTTGCTTAAGCTGCATTCGGTGTTTGCATTGTGACAATGTAAATATCACTCATGGCTGAGCCAAATAGGGTACTTTTTCCTTTCTTTCTGCCTTCTTATTTCTGGAAGGAAAAAGTTGTCTTATATTTGTTTAACTTAGTTTTCTATGTATTTCAGAATCTCTAATTTTTCCCAAACTTTCAAAGAACTATACAGTCCTCTCCATGTGGTCAAATTCATTGACTTATCTCTCAGTCCCGTTGTTTTATCCTCTTCAGAGCTGTGCTCTACACTGACTGATTGCTCTCATAGCTCAGCTGTCATCTGAAGAGTCCCATTCACCATCCTCCTGAGAGTTCCTTCATCTCTCTCTGAGTTGGGTTCTCTGGGTCTCATGTTTCTCTCTGTCTTGATTTGCTCTCTTATGAGCAAAGATGAACACATCTTCCAGCTTCCTGAAAAAGGGTATATTAAAGGTCCTGATTTTTCAAAGGATTCACCAGACTTCACAAAGTATATTCATGAAAGAATTTAGTAAAGGATGAGACATGGCAGGATAAAGAAAGCAGAGGGAATCATTAGGGAGACCTGAGAGATCCAGAAGCAGCTTCCAGGATCCTCTCTTAGGTGCACAGGACACAGTTCATCTATGAATTATGAACCACCAAAATATGACAAGACATGGTCTCAAGCTGCTGTCTTATATCTGAGGAGGAGTCTTTTATATCTCTCTGTTCGTGTAGTCAGAACTACATGTGGGACCAGACTCATTAATAGAAGTAAAGATAACAGTAGAATCCAGATGCCAATTATCAATATACACGTTTTCTATGAAAAATGCAGGCAAGATGTTACAGACTGCTCCCTGGTGTGTTTCAGACCCTAGGATAGGACTCCATTAATCACTAGTTAATACATTTTATTCAGATTTGGCCAAGGGCCAATACCATGACTATATCCCTCTGAGATGATAACAGGTTTGCAACAGACTGACATAACCCAGGGGGTAAAAAGACCTTGAATACCCGATACAAGGTCTTTAAGGCTTAATTCATTGTTTTCTAGGCATAAAATTCTAGGCTGACAATTATTTTTCCTCAAAATGAGAAAGGAATTATTCCTTTGTCTCTGGCAATCCTGCATTGCTGTTGAGAAGTCTGCTCCCATCCTGATTCCTGGTTCTTTATTTGTGACTCTGGATGCTCTGGGAATCTTCCCTCTGTCCCCTTGTTGCTGAAAGCTTGGCCACTTGTCCACAAGGCCGAATCAGAAGAACGAGGACAAGCGGTTTGGAGAGAAAGAAAAGAGTTTACTTTACAAAGGAGGAAATATGATAGACCTTCTCATCTCAAAATCCCAAATTTCCTGAACATAGGCAGACATACAGAGCTTTTAAAGGGAGGATTTTCAACTTCAGGCAATTACTGTGGTTCACTATTCTAAATGTCCCATCTCTGCCAAAGACAAAGCCACCTGGGAATTTTAACAAAAGACTTACCCCTCCTCAGGGATGCAGGCCAGAATGTAGTTCCCAAAAAGAGTGGGGGAAGTTTTCCAGGCCATTTCCTCTGTTTCACATTCCCCACTCTCAATATTTCCTTTCCATATCTATGGGAGGAGGGGTGACTACTCTGTTACATCCTGTGTACTGAAATTCCATGATGTGCCTTGATATGGGGTCTTCATCCATTGTTCTGGACACAGACTAGCCCTTTCAAAATGAAAAGTAATATTCTTCAGTTCATGAGATTTTAAAAATAATTTCCTTCCTCTAATTATCTTGGTACCTTCTGTAATTTCTATTAATCAGATATTGAACCTATTGGGTTAAGTATTTACTTTTCTCATGTTTTCTTCCCTACTATCTAAGCTTTTAAATTTAGGTTATACTTTTGGAGAAATGGATTCAACTTTATATTTCAAGTCTTTTATTTATTATTTAATTGTTGTGATCATATTTTTTAATTTTTAAGAGATCTTTCTTTTCTAATTGTTCCATTTTAATAGCACTGTGTTCTTATTTCACAAATGCAATACTGTCTTTCTTCTCTCTCAGAATATTAATTGTGGTTTCATTAAGGTTTTCTTCTGTTCTCTGTCTTGTATCTGATTCTCCAAGTTCTATTCTTCTGTTATGTTTAGCTTTTGCCTTTCATTTCCTGTCTAGTGACTCTTAGCTGTCTGTTCATGTTGGGAGTGAGGCACTACAAAGCATATTGGCTTAGACTTATTGATGTCTAGGCCTCGTTGTAAGGTGATTGTAGAAGGAGACAGGAGTTTCATTGGAGGGTGCTGAAATGTCAGAATGTGTTGGTCTTTTCTCTTTGACTGGTCAGTTTCCCTAAAGAGGATTCTCTTAGACTCCTGCCTGTTTTCCTATATTCTGGGAAGGGGTTATTATGGGGTCGGAGAATGTTTCTTGTTCAGAATACAGACTTTCACTTAATTCCAATATTTTCAATACACCTCACCCCTGTACATAATGGCCCTCAGCATAGATTCTCTCTGATTTAACATCAGCAGAGAGTAAAATGGACGAAGTCCAGCAGAGAGAGAGGAGGGAAGGGAAGGAGGAGCCTTCTGGCTGCATGTGGGCCCATAGAAGGGATGGGAGGGAGGTTGTCTAGCACTCCTGTTTGTAGTCCCACCCACTCCTGCTAAGGTACTTGAGCCTCCAGTCCCAGAGCCATTTCAGGGGCTCAGGCATACTTTTTGGGAACTCCTCCATAGGCACAGCCCTTCCCCTCTGCTGAGTCAGCTGTGCTCTTCCAAGTGCTTTTTGTCCTTCAAAGTGTTGCCAACCTCTCTTGTCTGCTTTACTTCCTCTCTTGTTCTTTCTGTCCTTGTGGATTTATGCCTTTCTAAAAAAAAAAAAAAAATCCCTTTACTCTTATTTTAGTTTACTTTGTGAGGAAGCAGAGATAAATGTTTGTAGCTGTAGGGGTGAAGAGAGTTTTTCCCTCCCTGTCTGAAGATTTGGGTGTTAAGTCTGCCAAAATAATACTGATGACAGGCAGATTAACAGGTGGAAAAGCATACAGATTTATTAAGGTGCATAAGCACAGGAAAATCATGGGAAAATAATTAGTCCGTTACCCAATGGGATTCAGAAATTTATACCTCCTTCTTCATAGCAGGGAGGGAAGTGGAGATAGAGGCAGTTTTGAGGAGTAGTAAATGATTTTTAGGGGAACTAAATAGACCCAAAGGATAATAGTTTGTAAATGATTCTGTTTGAAAACGGAATGGGACCAAGAACAGACAATAGCTTGTGGACATGGGAAGGTGAGAAGTAGAGCAGCCCTTCCATATTGTTTTATCACACATTTAAAGTCTCCCAGGCAATCTCTCTGAGCTGCTCTCAGAAGAATAGATGGAAAGACCTGTCTGGGCAAAGTGACTACTTTTAGTCTTTTCTCTTCAATGGTAATCTTTCCTGGTTGTTTGATGAGATTTCAATTGTCTTGAAAGGTGTTTTCAAGACAATTGCACTTCTTTTGGAAGAAGTTTTGTCTGTCAGAGAAGGGAACTTACTGAGAGAACCCCTACCTGTGCTGTGGGAGTGATAGGACAGGAGAAGGTTAGAAAGTCCTAAGTTCTGAAGCATCTTCTGAAGTCTTCTAATTTCCTTTCATTGAAAAGTGCTCAGCATGCCAAAGCACCATACTTTGGAGTGCTGTTCTCTGAGCCCTTATATTCCTAGTTAGTCAGTTTTGACTGGCAGCTCTGGGCCTTAGCTTTCTTATATCTAAACTGAGGGGATTAGATTAGATTATCTCTAAGGTTCTATGAATCTCAAACTCTATAAATTGATGACCAAATAGGTGCTATATCATATGGGAGTGACACTAATTTCCCTGTTGGAATGATTAGAATCCAAACAGGGAAATTACTAGAGCATGAATCATCAAGAGAAGTTTCATCATAGAGGTGGGGGCTAGAAAGTTGTGTTAAGTGGAGAAAGGAAGAAGGGAATGGCACAAGTGGATTCACAGAAGCAGCCATGCCCCCTGATGGAAAAGGTGCACATTGAGAAGTAACAAGAAACAAAGTTGGATATTCCCCAGGTATATGGTTAATATTTAGGTGCTTGCTGTAGAGGGTCTTCAAAGACTGAAATTTAAACTTAATTGCAGTACAAAAAGTCACTCTTCAAAAATGATATAATATTGTCACCAGATAGTATTTATTTTCATCTTCTAACCTTTGCACAATTCTTGTTCACATCATTTCTTTTTAAAGTGAATTGGAAAAAAACAACTCTTAATTTTTCTCTTCTAAGGAAAAACTTTAAGGTGCAATGATATGATTTTGAGAACTAATGTATTTTTGAGGCAAACTGTAATTTTGATGTCACATTTTATATGCCTTTAATTTTTCTTATAGGTTTTATTGCTGTATGCATATAATACAAAGCCCCTGAAGGTGGTAGATGTTAGACATTCCAGTTACAACAGTATATTTGTTGGTTCTTTATGGTTTCCACTGAACAGGCAAGTAAAAGTGGATTATCCACAACTCTCTGTCTTTGCTGCTGTTTCTCATAAGAACAGCCTGTTTGGGAAAGGTACAAAGTAAAGCACAAGAGGCCTTTTAAAAGGCACTTTTGGAATAAACTTTCTTTTGTTTAGAGAGTGGTCCCCAACCTTTTTGGCATGAGGGACTGGTTTCATGGAAGACAATTTTTCCACGGACCAGGAAGTGGGAGCAGGTAGGGGGTATGGCGTGATAGAAAGTGGCTGTAAATACAGATGAAGCTTCACCTGCTCACCTGCTGCTCACCTCCTGCTGTGCAGCTCAGTTCCTAATAGGCCACAAACTGGTACTGGTCTATAGACCAGGGGCTGGGGACCACAGGTTTAGAGGAATATTATATTGCAGTGGTTAAGAGCATGAACTCTGAATCCAGCCTGCTGTGGTTCAAATGCCAGTTTGTGCCCCTTACTACCTTTGTAAACTTGGGTAGTTTAACCTCTCTGTGCTTCAGTTTCCTGATTTGTAAGATGGGAATAATATTTAGGTTATAAAGTATGAAATGTCCGATTTCCTTAAGTACTAAGTTTGACATTTGATGTCTCTGACATTTCGCTTTGACACTTCTTGTTTTAATTTTACTGTAAAGACACATCCTCAGTCTTTCAAATGTATATGTTGGCTTGTGATTATCTTTCACATTTTTTAGAACAATTTTGTGAAGTCATAGATAATTCAAAAATTCCTGTTATTTTCTAATATGAATTCCATCGTGGAATCAATGCAGCACAGACATCTTGAAATATCAATGAAGTGTTTGGGAAGGGTGTGACTAATGAACACACAGTACGTCAATGGTTTGAGAAGTTCCATTCTGGTGATTTTAATCTTGAAGATGAGCCATGTGGGTGACCTGAGGCCAAGGTGGATAATGGTGAGCTGAAAGCTATAGTAGAAGCGAATCCATCTCAACCTATGCGTAAATCAGCAGCAAGGTTTGACATTACTATTCCAACAATATTGGACCACTTGAAACAAATGGGCAAGGTAAAGAAGCTGGGTAGATAGGTACTGCATGAATTAAACGAGCATCAGAAGAGAAATCATCTCAAAGCTTGCCTTTCTTTGCTGTCACGACATAAAGGCAGTATTGTTACTTGTGATGAAAAATGGATTCTTTCTGACAATTGCAGATATTCCACACAGTAACTAGATAAAGGTGAAGTGACAAAACACAGTCCAAAACCAAATAGTCATCAGAAAAAGCTAATGGTGTCTGTTTGGTGGTCCAGCGCTGATATTATCCATTATAGCTTCATGAAACCTGGTCAGTCGATTACAGCAGATGTCTACTACAATCAACTGGACAAAATGATGAGGATGCTTGCAATTAAGCAGCTGAGATTGGTCAATGGAGACAGGCCAATCCTCTTTCAAGACAATGCTCAACCATGTATCACACGAACAACGCTGCTCAAACTACAGAAGCTGGACTTAGAAATTCTCTGTCATCCATTGTATTCACCAGACCTTGCATCAACTGACTTGCACTTCTTCCAGGCTTTGGACCACTTCTTGCAAAGAAAAATATTCAGTTCTCAACAAGCTGTGGAAAATGCCTTTTGTGATTTCATCACCACTAGCTCTCCAGGCTTCTTTGTTGCTGGCATAAACAAGCTACTGTTAAGATGGCAAAACTGTCAATAGTTTAGGCGAATACTTTGATTAACTGTATTGCTTTTTATTTGAGGTATTATAAACTATACTTTGGATTTAAAGTCGGACAGTTCATATTTAATGACCTAATACTAATAATAGTACCTAGGCTGGTTAAAGGAACAGTTCATGACACTTCATAGAGATTTCAGAGGGTACAAGGATGTTGTCTGTACCACATTTTGCCTGTATTTTGCGGTGGTTAAAAAATACTGTAATGTGGTTCTGTACAGGGTTGCAAAAGTAAGCCCAAACTTCACCACCTTCCATGCCTTTCCTTTCCCTCTGTACCAAGTCCTATTTTATTTTGCTCCAAAGTAAAAAATCTCTGCTTTGGCCAGGTTGTTTTCCTCCCTTTCCATAACACAGGGCATCTCTAGCTTTTTGCTCATGCTTTGTTTTTCTCTTTTCCTATTTCACTTTACCAAATTCCTCATTTGTTTATTTTTTCATTGCTTAGCTAGTTATTTTTTGATTCCATTGTTCATTGCCCGTCTGACCTTAGCCTCTATTTCCTCCCTTGTAAGATGGAATTATAATACCTGCTCTGCCTACCTTTTGGGGTTATTGTTAGGATCAAGCCAGACAATGTATGAACATGCTTTGAAAGACTGAATACACTAACACCTGTGTCTATCAGTGCCAGCCCTTTCCCCTGCTTAGTGAACAGAGAATTGGTGCTTCTCTGTCCTTCTTTCAAGAATCTTGTTCGTGCTCCATGATTTTCACTTTGGATGACTTCTTGGCCTTGCTGTGAAAGAAAATAAAACATGGGCTGTTTCAAGAGCTAGCATGCTTTCAATTGCTCAGTCAATATCTATCCTCCCTCCCTCCCTCCTTTCCTCCCTCTCTCCCTTCCTTCCTGTTTTCTTTTCAAGTGAAATAGCAGAAAACCTAGGCTATATACCAGCGGAGCTAAGCAACACAGTCAGAAAATTATACACTAGCCTTGTAAATCCAAAAACATTGTAGTTTTTTTTTTTCTTCAGAACTACATGAAGAAAATGATTACAATTTCTACAGAGTAGAAAGTCAGTTCTGGACACTACAGTTCTGGACACTCATTAACAATCTATAACCCAAATGTCATAGAATAGTTTATCCTTTCTAGAATTCCAAGTATTATAAAGGAAAAATATACTATTTTTTAGAAGAAAAATAAGAATTCTTTCTCTATATTAGAATGAGGAATGGAGTTTTAGAATAACATCTTTCCTTTATGTGGACTCTTATAGCTAATAATCTACATAGTCATGTCCTTTCATCCTTTCAAAAGCCCTGTGAATTGGATGAAGTAGATTTTATTATTCCAGTCTTGTCATAGAAGGAAACCCAGGGTCAGAGAGGTTGAGCGACTTGTCTGAGGTCCTCTGGCCAGTGTGTGAAAGAGTCAGGCTTGACTCCTTTGAGTCCTAACCCTGTGCCCTCTCAGGGCCTCAGGAAGCTTTTCTAGCATTATTAATGATCCATTTTTTAATGGGTACATTTTCCAAATAAATTTTTAACAACAAATCTTTACATTTCAACTCTTCCATATTTTATAGAAAAGTTTCTAAAACATACTACATGCATTCAAATCCTCTTATATAGAGTTAAAGGTGTTTTTTACTTTTCATAGCTGAGAACCATCATTAGGATGATCAAGTATCGTACCATGCTGCAGCTGAGGATGCTGTGGAGAATTTGAGAATTGACATTCTTGCATATGTTCCTGACACCAGTCTGCATTTACTTCTTTTTCATAATAATTTTCTTCCTTCCTTGAATGGAGAAACGCATGCATGTGCACACACACCTGTACGTGCTGCTATGCCTATAGAGTAGAGTCGCTGAGGGCCACATGGGTGGCTGTTTGGCTCCTTCTGCCTTTGAAGCCTTCCACCTTCTGCCCCCCCCCCCTCCACTGGTCCACCTCTGCCTTCAGAGCATCAGCCCGTGGCCCCTGAAGCTTTCTGTCTTTTGCATCTTTGCTGCTGTGTCCTCTGCCTTTCTCCTTAGCTTTTGCTTTTCCTTTTTTCTTGATTCTTCTTCCTCCCTCCTTCCCTCCCTCCTTCTGTATCCCAACAATCTCCCCAATACACTGAATTGCTGTGGGCTGCTCCTTGACCAGCCTTTTAGAATCATTGCTGACCTGTCATGATTCTTACCTTCAAGTCAGCCAGAGCATCATAGCATGGCATTAAGATAGGAGTAAATATTTTGTTATTGCCTAGAGTTTGTTTGCCCACGTAGATACTTATTTTCTTTATTTTCATCTTCAGCAGTATTTTGGATGTGTACCTTTATATCATTGCATCTTTGCCATTTTGTAATTATATATTTGTCTAAGTATATAACAGAACCATAATAATTATGAAAGTTAAAGATTGTGTCTCTCTTTGGTCATGGGTCTTGACTGAAGGAATGACTGAATGAATGATGTTTGGCAGTGTCAGAAATCTAATGGTTAAATAACTGAGGGCTTACTTTACATATCCTATAGATTCTGCAAATAAATGCCTTTCTTAACTTTTTCAATAAAATACATGTATATCTGTTATTTTTTAGAGTTATTGCAATTCATGAGAAACTATCTAATCTTGTGCAAATAGCTGAAATATCATTGCCAGCAGTTCCTGAAATTACTTCGAATGAAGATATATCTGAAATGGAAGAAACAGAAGAGAAATCAATAGACAAAGAAATGGAAGTAAGTTATTAAATATGGAAAATGGCATTGCTATTGGAGGATGGATGTCATCTCACACAATTGTTTAAATTGTTTTTTATTTCATCAAAGCAGAACTATATAACTAAACTTGAACTTTGTGGTTCTTCTGCCCTCTATTTTCTCTACTCAGAGTACCAGACATGACCCAAATTTTTGGCACATACATAGTGTCCCCTCCAAAGCTCTTCTCAGAATACCAATTACAAGAATCTGACAGTGAATGAAAACAAAGCCAATCTAGAGAAATCATTCAGCTATGACTGTGAATCCCAAGAAACAATTCTTTGTGACTTATATTAATATTACTTTCACTTTTCCACTCAAACGCTATTATTTAAACATTTTTATTACCCAAGTGATATGTGAAGAAAAACTAGAAAATACAGATATGTAGTCTTTCAGACTTTTTCTACACATATGTATTTTTCTAATCAAAGAAAGGACTATTATCTGCATAGTATGCTGTAAATCTGATCACACAGCTGAGTTTTTTATGATGTGTATTTTGGGGAAGAAGGTGGTTTTCCTTCCCCTCCTGAGTTCTTAACCCATTGAGAAATGGGGCAGAGTAGACAGATATGTGGAGATCACAATGTCAGCATCATTCCTGATAAAGCTGATTAGAGAACACGGCTTTCAATCTGTGGCCAAATGAGCTCATTAATAGTTTATCCCTGAATCAGCCAGACTTGCCCACCTAGTCACACAGTCATCTGTAGTCATCTGGCACACCCACGTGACCACAGGGTTCCCCCATTCTCCCTCTGCCACCCGCCACCAAGCTTACTGCATGGGGGAGCAGAGAATAATAGTCCTGCAGGTAGGGTGCCTCCAAAAAATGTCAACAAAGATTGCCCAGAAAGGGCTGAGCCTAGAACACTCTATTGCTTTCCCTAAACTCACCAATTAGATAAGTGACTCTACTCTCATGGGGATAAATTAGTGATGGGTCCAAAAGAAGCTGGAAGTGTCTCTCCTGTAGGAGAATAGTGGAAATTCCTTACCCTCTCTGGACACAAGGAGAGCAGGGGATATGTGTTCTCTCCTAATTACATTTTCTTTAAATTTTTATTTGTACATTAGTCCAATTTCTCGAGATATATATTCTGCATTTATTGTGGCCATTAAAAAATAGATCCAAAAGGCTTAAAGTAAAAAGGGGCAACCTCCTATCCAATCTCTACTTACTCCACATTCCTGCTTTGCAGGGGCAGCCACTTTCAACTCTTTTCTTTTGTCATTTGCTTCCACATCTAGAAATAATATGCAGTATCAGTCATGAAAGGTGGGGTAACAACCAGCCTCCAAATCCGAGAGGGTCAGCTGGGGGCCTACTCCATGTCGCCTGCTCCGGCAGCCAGCATCCAAGCTAGCGGCTCACCCATCATATGGAACAGTGGCAGTCACTGTGGCAGGAGGGGAGAAGGGGGAAATCACACACTGGCCCATAAAATTTCTATCGTATGCCTTCCAAAAACTAAAACTAATGTTTTCTTGGCCAAATAAACTGTCTGCTGCACCAACAATTCTGCTCCCAGCTTGAGAAAAGGAAAGTCAGAAATGCTGACGAATAGTGCTAATGACAGCCACAAATCATTGTTTTTTCTTGAGGTATTTTAGATAATATCTATTGATTTTCGGTTATGGTATACAAGGATTTAGCTCACTTATACCTCTCTCCAACTTCTCCTTTTTCCTTCCCTTCTAAATATTATTATATCACAAAATTTAGTTAAACCAATATTCAGTGTTTACCTTATCATGATCCTGTAAATGATGTTCACAGCCGAGTCCAGTAGTGTACTATGCTTATGTTCCTTTCTTATATGTTTGGTTTTTCTTGACTTGTCTTTTATTCTTAACTTTTTCTCAGTCATTATAGGAGATCTTTCATATGTTCATCCATAGATTTTTACTCAAGTGTTCATACTTATCAAGTAATGTCTCAATCTCATTCTGCTCCTGGATCTCCCCTGCTCCAGTTGAAGACTGGTTGTTCTTAATTCCTGCTGCATGGCTCTGCTCTGGACCCTTCCTGCACTGCTTTTCTGGTTGAATTCCCAGCTACTGGAGTTCCATGCCTGCTTTTCTTCTCTGAAAGCTTTTAAGATCTTCCTTTTATTTTTGGTCTAGTATATCTTTTTTTCTTAAATCATTTTCTGCTAGGTTGATATTTAATTGGTTATCAATAACAAAATATCTTTAATTCTTAAAAAATATTGTTGGTATGGCTCTTATGTTTTCTCGTTTACCTCATCTATGCACTTTTATTATGTGAACGTGTAAAAGTTGGCAACTCTCCTGATTTTCAGAGTATACTTGTTGGCATTTTTAGTCTGAGTTGACTAGTAGAGTGAATGAATGCATTTTTCATTGTTATAAAAGCAGCAAGCCCAACTGTGAGAGAATCTATCAGGAAAGTATAGTTAGCCTCTGCAAAATGTCACTTTCCAGCATTTATGTCTTCTGTGCCCTGTGCCTGGATTTATCATAGAGCAGATGTCTTCAAATTTTGGTCGCACATCTTTTTCAGTATCCTCAGATGTTACCACATGAATTATGATGCTTAATGACATGCTGAGTGTGCTTATAATAAATCCCCCAATAGATCAGATTGCTCAAACTATCTCAAACGCAATAGATTTTATAGCTATAACTGTAGATATATATTTATTTTATAAAGTGCATGGTTGTTCTTTCTTGTCTATTTTCAAGAAGAATTCAGCTCACTTTTCATTTTTATACTTCTTTTGTGCAACGCTTACGATCAATTTTTTAAGCACAAACCAGACTTACCAGATTGCTGCCTTTGAGCCATGGTCTAGAATATTCTTTGCAGAAATTGTCCCTAAATCCACTATTGTATAGTTCATATATGGAAAACCATTATTTTCTCTTGAAACCATCTGTCTTTTCAGCTTAGATTGTCTGAAGCAAGAGAGTGAGGGTCTGTCAGAATAAGGATTCTAGAGTATGCTCTGCCACTCAGCTCTACTGCCAAGGGTCATTCTCTTACCCTTTCCTGGGGCTGATTTTCTTCTCATCTTTAAAATAAATGAACTATTCACTGAAATATTACTCTGAGATGTAGAGATAGGCTCTTTGGATGGAATGAGAGTCACCGGAACTTCCTAGTGAGGGTATTGAATTCATCACAATGAGCCCAGCATCTGAGCTAGGAGGTTGACTGTGAATATAAACAAATCAGAAATAAATGGGGATGAGGGTGGAATAAACAGTGGTGTTTGAAGGTAAGCAGAGGAGGGAATCTGGAGGACCCACCTTGCCTTAAGGAAGGTTTGTGGCTTGCTTTCGTGTCTTGGAATGTTATGTGTGTGTGTTGGGGGGTCAACCCTCGGGTAGAACAAACTCCTTTCAATTTTGGTGTTTTTCTTTGTGTTTTTGAATTTGTTTTATTCTTCAATTTAAAAAGTGTTTCTTCAGCTTCAAAGTGGGGCATTTTAGATATGTTCCAGCCCTGTTGGTTCTATATATGAATGAACATATAGGAGAGCAATAGGAGAGGCCCCAGGCAGAAGGAACACGAATATTCATTTAGATGAATTGGCAAGAAAATTAGCTCACAGCATTTGCAAATTGAGAAATGAAATACAATATAAATTTTTTTTTTCCACAATAATAATCAGCACTTAAAAAAAAAAAGCTGGATTCCAGGTTATATCAGATAAATCCCATTGACTAAATCTGCTAGTTCGTTGTCATGACAACCTTCACTTGGAGCTAATTAGAAGTTAACTAGGACACTCAAAGAGATCAATTCTGGTCTGGAATTGGACAGGATTTCATAACTTCTATAATATAATGTATTTATTTCTGTAACAGCATACATTGTTTGTGGGTTATTAAATGTAATGGTCTAAAAAATGTGCCTTTGGTTGATATGGGAGGTAGTACATCTTGTTCTCTTTCTCACTCCCTTCCTTTTTTTTCCCCTCAAAATCCCTAGGGTCCAGAATAAGCCAAGAACTTCAGATATTAATTTAAGATGTACTGGAAGGGTTATAGAACAGGTGTTCCAATCACTTTTGGCTTGAAAACCTTCTATGTCCTTCTTCTACAATGAACAACACTGGCTCAGAATGACTGAGTTATTTTATTCTGTCATTCACAGTTAAGGGGAATGTTCAGAGCCTACCAAGTGCTTTAAAGCATATAATAGATGCAAATTATCCTGATTTTAAGATGCAAAAACCTTGTTGGGAATGAAAGTTTACCAATATGTAAACCTTAAAATATGTTTGTCAAATCTCCTAAAATTAGTTCAGCAAACATTTATGGAATGCCTGGATTGTACAAGGCAATTAAAATTAGTATATAGACAGCATATCCCAAATATCAAAGTACTATGAAAATATCGAGCAAAATGCAATTGGAAATTAGCATCAAATTCTTTCAAGAAACTATTATGTGCAAACGTTTTTTAGGTGGGAGGTGAGGACATAACCAATACAACCAGGTCCCTGTCATGGAGGAACTTTGTCATTGTATGTGTGTGGCCATAGGTACCCAGGTGTCATCCATAATGAGCCAAGTCACTCGATAGCTCTGTCTTAGCAAAGTGTGGCAGTCAAAGAAACATCAATCTGATGGTCAAAACCATTGAAAATAATCCAAATCTTTATAGAGTCTCTCATAGGAACATCCCAGGGGGAATCCTTTCATAATACACCAAAAATTTTTTAAAACTCTCTTTTCCCCAGCTATTCTACTCTCCTATCTCCCTGGCATCCACGGCAGCTCTCCAACATCTGTCTCATTTGGCTCAGACTCCTACAACGATCCCTCCAGCTCAGTCTGCACAGACTGTTTTGTTTCTTCTCTCCTTCCCACTCTACCTCAGCTCTTTATTATGCAGTTCCACTTAAAGTGTCTCTGACTTCTCCCAGTTTTCCTATTTCCCATTACCTGGATTCAGTACTGCACAGAAAAGTAAAGTTGCTGGAAGCCTTCCTTCTCAACAGTGGGGCTGTTGACGCAAACTATTCCAATTTACTATTTTTAAAATCTCATTTACACGGATTGCATGTGTGTGTATGTTGAGAGAGAAAGTTGAGCTAGACTTTGTAATTGCTTAAATAGTTCAGAGAGCATTTTATAGCCCCTGTAGACTGAAATATAGGCTATTTTTCTTTGTACCCCCGAATATCCCAGGCCTTACTGTATTGTTTTGGTAATTAGCTGTTTATATGTCTCTTCCTTTCTCTTGACTGTGAATTCCTTTGCTTGGGGGTCTTATTCATCTTCATATCTCCAATATCTGGCCCCATAATGAAACATATTGCCTCTTTAATAGTTGTTTGTGAAACTTCTAGCTGAAGACCTATGGGGAAAACTTACTCCAGACTGAGGATATAGCGAGAGATGAGATAAGAAGTCATGGAACTGACTCTCCTGTTCAGGGAACAATCAGACATCTGTTGTGGCAGAAGCACAGGGTGACTGTAGCAGGAGGTGGCACTAAGGAGATGGGTGGAATTAAGTGCTTCCTCTTCTCTGGTCTCCTCACAGGGCGCTGTAAGTGTCTGTCTCTCCTACTGCACTCACTGGACCAAGAGCTGCTTGAGGGCTCTGTCTGTGTCTTGTTCATCTCTTATTCTCACCGCATGGCACACAGGAAGCATTTGGTAGATGTTGAATGAATAAATGCCAAATGAACTTAGTTCTGTAGGCAAGGGCTGTGGGAAAGTGGAGCTGGGTTTGGGGGGTAGGAAGGGATAGGCAGCACCTCACCTGGGAGGGTGTCTCATGATCCACCCTACGATTTGCTAAGACACCCAAGTGGCCTGTGAAGGAGAGATGAGGGAAGCAAGCGTCTGGAGGCTAGAAAACAATTTAGGATGTTTTTTCCATATTATAGATGAAAGATGATGAGGATTTCGACTCCACCCAGGAATTGGCTTTAATATCTTGAAGATACCCAGAGGGCCATCCCTCACCGAACCAACAGAGGCTCCTTTTAAGGGAGAAGGTGCAAAAACTGAGCAAGGGTCATTCTGCCCCTCCTCAGCCCCTCCCCAGTCACAGCACACATCCAACCACTTTCTGACAGGATGGACGAACTCCAAGCCTTTCCTCCCTGCATTACTGCAGTAGCAAGGTCACGTGAGGTACTTGCAGCCTGTTTCAGAATGCATCTATGTGGTTTACCTCAAATAATGCCAGAGTAATAGAATATTGTCGAGGCGAAATTTCTGTTTGATAGATGTTGAGACAAGGCAGTGGAAGGCATTTATCAGGTAACGTTGCGCCCTTCATCTGTTATGTGAAATGATTAATGATATAGACAGTGTCATTTTGCTTGATAGCTCTAGATGAAATCATGAAGGTAACCCATCATGGCTGTTATTGAAACCTTTAATATACAGAGAAAACATAATTTAATCAGTCCTAAGAACTGAACCAGAAATACAGACAAATAAAGGGGGTACAGGAGTGGACATGTGTTCCCCTGTCTAGTAAAGTGGACTGGGATTCTGGAAAGTTCAGCACAGGGCATGGGTACGCTCTGATCAGTGCTGCCTGCCCTCCGTCATTTCTAAGCCTGCTGAAGCTAGGTGACTTCTAGCCATGATCGCTTCCTGCCCAAACAGTTTGAGTAGCCTCCTGGCCGATTTGTCTTTCTCTTGTCTATTTCCTGTCCAGTTCACCTTTAAACTGTGGTCAGAATCATCTTTTTAAAGCAATCTGTACATCATTCCCTTAGGACAGTCCTGCTCAGTTTTCTAGACAATAAAATCCAAATTCCTTACTTTTATGTGACCTGTTCAAAATTTACCCTTCAGTCTTATTTCTGACCACTCTTACTGCCATGCTTCCTATACACACCTGCAATAAAGACCATATAAGATTTCATATATTCCTTGGATGTCCACTGCTTGTTACTTACATAGAGCTCTCTCCCCCTCAAATGCCCTGGTCCCTGTTCTCTGCCAGTTGAAATTCTATTCTTTCAAGACTCAGTTCATATAACTCTTCTTCCAGGAAGTTGTCTTTGTTCATAGTACGAAGAATTACTCTCTCCTACCTCTAGGATCCTATGACATGTCATAAGTACCTGTGTTCTGACCAAATTCTACTTGGTATTTCATTTAGTTGTGTATGAATCTTTTTCTCAGTAATTATAAATTGTGTAAGGAGAGGGTCTGTTTCTTCATCTTTGTGTCGCATAGCACCTAATATAATGTCTTAAATATATTTAAATCAAATTGAATTATCTATAGGTTTGGAACTCTAAAATTTAATATTTTTCATGTTTATTTGGTTATTAAAACTTAGAACAAGGTTTTGGGCTGTGAGGTCAATTGTTGTTTGCTCCTTTATAGTAAAAGTTTTAACCAGCATTACTCAGTTATAATTTTAAAATTACGGTACTTTTATCACTCTATTCTGAATGCTAGTACATCATATAGTAATACTATCATAAAAATGAGTTGTTGCTTCATCAGGCTGGACACTGGCAACATCATGCAGCAGGCATAGTTTATCTCTGTCGGTTTTGTAGTCACAACTCCTTTAGTTGCAAGTGAAGAAAAAACTACTTAGGCTAGCTCCAGGCAATTAGGCTTGGTGGGAAGGCAGTATTCGTCAGGGTACGGTAAGTGTGCTCAGGCATAGACAAGGCCTGGAAAGGAAACACAGTGGGCCTCACAGAAAACGGAACTGGCGGCTGGAAACCAAGGCTGCACTGGGTACTCCAGGGGCAGTGAGTTCCGCTCCTCCACCCCTCCACCCCTCCTCACATCCGGCCCAATAGCCGCCCTCTCCAACTCAGTACCCGGACCTCAAATCATACAGGCAGAACTGCCTGCAGTTCTCCTCTGTTGTCCTTCCTTACAGGAAATCATAATGACAGGGAATCGGGAGGATTCAATCCTGCCTATGCGTAAGTCCCTCGTGGGTCTGAGGTCCGCGCATGAGCATGACTGTGTCCACACAATACACAAAGGCATACATGCTGTTGACCTGCTCTCTTCCTTTCCGTCCACTCTTCCCATTTCTTTCCCAATCCCCATTCTTCCCTGTTCAAGCCCCTTTCAGGGATCTGAAACTCTTTATTCCAGGGCTCTCTTCTCAGAAGAAAAGTGATTTTTCAAAATATTATTTTGGTGTGAATTACTTTACTTGTTATTCCTCTGTAACATATTAACACAGAATGTGCAGGGAAAGAATCCTAAAATAATATATTATTCGTGATTAATTTGAGATCTTATATTTTGTGGCCATCCTGTAATTACAATTAAGTACAATTCAAATAAGCCTAATTACTTAAGGGATTGTGACTTCTGAGTCCCTCTGTCTTTTCCTGAGAACAAGGGTTAGGTGATGATCAAGAAAAGACAAATGAAATAAAATAGTTTAAAATTAAATATGCAATATTTTACCAGTGTTTATCAACCTTACTATATTATCCTCTTCTTATTTCTAGAACATGATTATTCAATGTTGCTATGAAATAGTATCTCTGTTTTCGAATGATAGAGATTTAACACCACTATCTGAGGTATGTACTTCTTTAAAACTGTATCTGATTGACTCAAAAGTATTATTATTGCTATGGAAATGGATATACTGAAATCATCTAATTGTAAGTATCAAGGGCCTAACCCACCTTAATTAATGTGAAAAAGTGATAAACATGAGTTTACAATAGCATGTTATTTTGGTTACAATATTCTTTGTAATTTAAAAATCATCTCAAATCTACCATTCAGAGAATAACCTCTATTAACCTTTGGAGAAATCTAGAATTTTCTCCATGCATAAATAAACTTTAGAATTTTTACATCAATGGGATCATATTTTACATGCATTCTGTAACTTGTTTTTTTCATTGAACAATAATTTCATGGAGGTGTTTTTGTATGAAAAGTCTACCTTGTCATATTTAATGCCTGCATAATAGTCTCTTTTATGTATTTGATGTGCCAGGTGCAACAAATTTACATAGCTATGTAAAAAAGATTTACATAGCTAGATCTTTATTGATGGGTCTTGAAGTTAATGGATTCTGGTACTTACATATTTCACCCTTCTGCATTATCTCCTCAGAGTTAATTCTTAGGAATTTGATTTTGGAGTTAAAAAAAGCATACACATATTTTTCATTATAAAACATACATAATATAAAATTTACAATTTTAACCATTTTTCAGTATACAGTTCAGTGGCATTAAGTGTATTCACAATGTTGTGTAACCATTATTACCATCTATCTCCAGAATTTTTTCACTATCCCAAGTAGAAACTTCCTCCCCATTAAATAATAACTCTCCACTCCCTCCTCCCCCCAACTCCTAGTAACCTCCACTCTACTTCCTGTCTTTATGAATTTGCCTAGTCTAGATACCTCATGTTAATGGAATCATACACTATTTGTCCTTTTGTGTCTGGCTTGTTTCATTTAGCATAATGTTTTCAAAGTTGTCCATGTTATATTGTATATTGGTATTTTATTTTTTTAAGACAGAACAATATTCCATTGTATGTGTATACCACATTTGTTTATCAACTTGTCTGTTAATGGACATTGGGTTTGTTTCCACCTTTTGGCTATTGTAAATAATATTGCTATGAACATAGGCGTACAAGTATTTGCCTTCTATTCTTTGGGGTATATGCCTAGGAATGGAATTGCTGGATCATATGATAATTCTGTTTAACTTTTTGAGGAACTCCCAAACTGTTTTCCTCAGCAGCTGAACAAGTTATACTCCCACCAACACTCCACTAGAGTTCCAATTTTTGCATATTCTCTCCAACACTTATTATTTTCCATTTTTTATTTTTTATAATAGCCATCCTAATGGGTATGAAGTAGTATCTCGTTGTGATTTTGATTTGCATTTCCTTAATGACTCATGATGTTGAGCATCTTTTCATGGGCTTATTGGCTATTTGTACATCTTTAGAGAAATGTCTATTCAATCCTTTGCCCATTTTTGAATTGGTACCTACATTTTATTATATAATAGCAAATGACCCTCCAGAAATATGGCAGCAATTTTCTCTGCTATCACTAGTAGATAAGAGGATCACTTTACCCTCATATGCATCTATACTAATTTTCCTCCTCCTCCTCCTGTTCTTCCTCTTCTAATGATTATAAATCTGACAAGTGAAAAATACTGTGTCATTAACTTATTATTATTAAGGCCAAATAGAGTTCACATGTTTATTGGCGATTTGTGTTTCTCTTTTTACAAAATGGTATTCATTCATTTAGCCAGCCAATGAGTGTTTAGAGCGAACGTTCCTGACTCTGCCTCTGTGTCAGGAAGTCCTAGCTAGGCACTGCAGAGCTATCTGTGAACAAGCAGCAAGGATTCCACTCTTCTGGAGCTGCCATTTTAGCAGCCAGAAATAAACACTAAACAAATCAATAAGAAAGATAATTTCAGATTTTGTTAAATGTTATGAAGGTAAAAGTCAGAGAGAGATGTTAGAGTAGTGGTCAGCAAACTACAGCCTGTGAACTATATCTGGCCCCTGCCTGTTTTGTAAATAAAGTTTTATTGGAACACAGCCTTCCTTGTTCATTCATTTACTTACAATCTAAGGTTGCTTTCACACTACAACAGCAGAGTTGGGTAGTTTTGGCAGAGAATCCACAAAGTCTAAATCATTTATTGTCTTGTCCTTCACAGAAAATGTTTGCTGGACTCTGTGATAGACAGTGACAGGGAACGGGGTCGCAGTTTAGATGGGGGGGTCAAAGACTTCTTTGAGGAGGTGACGTGTGAAGTAAGACCTGAAATACTATACTGTGTGCTTCCCATTAGATCATTAGCTTCTCGAGGGCAGGGGCACTGCTATATTCATCTTTGAGTTCTTACAGTGACTTGTACATCACATCACTTGGTCACTTTTCTTGAATTGAATTGAATTTCCTTTAGTTTTGAACACCTGAAATTTAATCTTTGCTTTGTTTATTCATTTGGCTATTTATATCTTTTTCTCACTTTTTAAATGGGGAACTTAATTTTTTATTATGGAAATGTGAAGATTTACTGTGTTAGACCATTGATGATAAAATCAAGCTTAAATATAATTTTGGGAAAACCGTGGTGTGAAAATAGTTTACAAAAAAGAATTTGTTATCATAAGACACATGATTTATAATGTCAGTGAGCTTTGGCTCCTGATAGATCTAGATTGGAATCCCAGCCTTGAGTCTTGTTAGTTGTGTGAACTTAGGCAAGTTATTTAGCTTCTCTAAGCCTCAGTTTTCTCATATATGAGATGGAGTAATAACTCCAACCTCTCACAGTTGTTGTGAGGATCAAAGCCAATAATATATTTTGAGTATTTGTCACAGGCCTAGTATAAATAATTGTTCGATAAATAGTAGCTGTGTATTCATCATCATCATTATCATCCTCACCATGGTTTTAGCCACCTTGCCTAAATTCTTCATCCCTTAGTCAACCAATTTCAATCAGATTTTAAGGATACAAATTTGTTTTGAAATATTTATAGAAAAGGAGAAGAAAGGGATGAGTGTGGTGGCTCCTGCCTGTTATCGTAGCATTTTGGGAGGTGAGGCAGGAGGATTACTTGAGGCCAGAAGTTCAAGACCAGCCTGGGCAACATAGCAAGATCCCTGTCTCTGCAAAGAAAATTTTTTTAATTAGCTGGGGATGGTGGTGGGTAGCTGTAGTCCCAGCTACTTAGGAGGCTGAGGTGGGAGGATCACTTGAGCCCAGGAGTTTGAGACTGCAGGAGTTTGAGCTGTGATCATGCCACTGTAATCTAGGTGACAGAGTAAGGCCCTGTCTCAGAAAAAAAGAAAAGAAAAGGAAAGAAGAGAAAGAGAAAAGATGAGGAAAAGTATTAAAGGTAGAGAAACATAGGAATTATTTTCTTGCCTGTAATGTAGATTACTGTTGAATCCTATAAGAATTAGGTCAGTGTTCAGGATCCCAACATGAGATCCTAGTGGTGAAGGAGTCACCCATCCAAAAGAAGGTGGCTTCCAATCGAATCCCATGCTGTACTTCCACTGAAGGCAAGGCTAACCTAACAGTGCTGAGATGGGATGCAGACATTTATGAGCTGTCCCAAGAAGTAAATTGTTAGATAAACAAAATTACATGCCTTAGTGAAGCTATTTTTGTCACTGCCATGAGATCTTGCTGTGCAATTTTGTTTCTTACTGAACATACCTATTACAAATTATCTTTTCCTATATTAACTCCTCCTAATTAAAGTAAATATTGACACACACAGCTTGTGACACAAAGAAACTGAGAATAGCAAGGAGATGAAGGAGGAGAATGAGTGCCCCATGCTAACCTTCTTAGTGATTAATCACAGAATATCAATAGCCATTAGGTATGATTTCTGGTGAGGCAGCAATAAAAAGCATTTTTAATTGCCTGTGTAGGTTCGAAGTATTGCAGTTCACAAGTTGTCAGGTAGGTTTCAAACATGATGTTAAAAATATTCTTTCTGTTCTTGCTGTGACTGACCATGGAATGGACTGAGTCCTTTTATGCAAACTTTGTTCATCAGCAATTATTGACTACCAGCTGCATAGAGAACACCAGTGTAAAACACTTTTCTTGCTGCAAAGGCAGCATAGATTAAAGTTCCTGAAGACAGCTAAATTAAATATTTTCTTACTGGTCCACATGATACAAATAAATTTGCATGTGCGTGTATGTGTGTGTATGAATTGAAATAACTAGAATCATACAGAATCACTATGGAGAGGAGGTTTCTAGGAGCAGATCTTGGTTGAAGGTGGAAAAGATTATCTTGGGCCACTATATCAGAAGCATTATATGAGGACATTGCAAAGTAGTTTTTCTTGGCTGCATGTATTTAGTAGAATTTGTTTTTTAATTCAAGATTTTAAACCAGACCAAGCATAGTACCTGACAAACAATAATGATAATAGTCATGGAATGCAAATAGCTACTACTGCTAGTGATAATAATAATAGTTAATACTTATTGAGCACATGGCATGTGCAGACATAGTTAAGTGCTTTAAATATTTAGCATTACAGGAACCCTAACCCATTTTAGAGATGAGGAAACTGATGCACAGGAAAATGAAGCAGAATGCTCAAGGTCTCACAGCTTGATAAGAGGAGGAGGCAGGAGTCAAATATAAGTCTGCTTAAATCCAGGATCTGCATTTTTAACTAACCTATACCCAGTGAATGTTGTACTAGAATAGTGGGAGCAGATGCTACAGGGAATCGAGGAGTGAGAGTGAGAATGTGAAGGTTGCAAGTGTAGATTAACCTTTAAGAAGGTTTGAGAGGGTAAAAACATAGTCAGAAGGAGACAGAGTCAAGGGAAGGTGTTAGGATAGGAGCAGTCATAAAGGAAAAGAATTAGGAGAAGTAGAGGTTTCTAAGAGAGATGAAGACCTACCTGAGTTTACTTGGAATAAGACCCTTGCAAGTAGATTTGTTTCCCTAAGGAGTGGCTGTAGCCGAAGAACAACATAATGCTTAGGATGAAGCCTCTGTGTACACTCACAAAAGAGAAGCTGAAATAATGCAAGTGCTAGGAATGGCTGCATGCATCACTTTGAACCACATATATTCCCATTCTCATCTGTTCCTTTCATTATGTAACAAAGCACTCCAAACTTAGTGCATAAAACAACTACCATTTTATCAGGCTCAAGGATTCTGTAAGTCACATATTGGGAAGGGCATAGTGGGGCAAGTTGTCTCTGCTCCATGGTATCTGCGCCATTGGCTTGGAAGACCAGAAGATTGAGGATGACTCAACTGCTGGGGGTTGGAATCACCAAAGGATCGTTTTGGTCTCGTGTTGGCTGTCAGCTGTGGACTGGGAACACAACTTGGGCTATGGTCTGGAACATGACACATGACCTTTCTCTGTGGCTAACGGGCCTCTTCACAGCATGGTGGTTAGATTTTAAGAGTGAGCCTCCCAAGAAAACCAGGAAGAAGCTCTATCACTGTCTATGCCTTAGCCTTGAAATTACATAATGACTCTTCCCGCTAGTACAAAATCCACCCAAATTAAAGATTGGACATAGACTCCACCCCTTCATCAGAGGACTCAAAGTCAAATTTTAAGAAGGGCATGTGGATTGGGAGCTATTTTTGCAGCCATTTTGGGAAAATACAATCTGCCACAAGATCCAAAAAGACTTCCAATTTCAAGGCCTATTCCTCCTCTGAGCAGAGGCTCTTCCTAGCAACCTGCTTAGGCAATTTTTAAAATTAGTTAGTAACCCTCCCCAAATATGCTAAGTAACTGTCATGGAGTTGCTGAGTGTGTTTATGCCAACAGGGTAGAGGATAAACTAGGTGGATTCTCAAAGTACCCTTTGAAATAACTTGTGCAGTCTTTCTGGGTATAGGATGGGGTTTGCATGTGCCCACATTTATGTGGGACAGCTTCCACTTAACTTTTTTTAGGATATTAAATCTTAGCGAGTGGTGCTATTTAATTTCAATTGGCTAATTTTATTATACTGCCATATGCCTCTTGGTTTCTTTTTAACAAAATTTCCAAATGGTAGTTATGACAGTGCTCTCTAAACTGTCCTTTACAGCATTGAACACCATGTTCCACATATTCTGTAGTAGGTATTTAGTAAGTATTAAAAAATTAATTATATTAATATAACTTCTTTTGGTTAAGTTGAGAGTTGCAGTTTTTCTCTTCTTCTTCTCTCTTTCTCTCTCTCTTTCCTTCTACCAAGCAAGAGATGTCTGAATAGATTTTATGGCATCTATAATTACATCTTTCTTTTGTGAGACATTACCATTCTGTCCTCAAGTGAAGAGTATCCTTTGTATGTAAGTTCATGAGACATCCACTTAATATTCTCATATTCTTTTGAAGACAATGCCAGATGACATCAGTTCCACACTGCTTTTAAAACACAGCGCTGACTTTGATTCCATCCACTCGCTATTCACTTCTAACTGTCAAATTTGGCTAAGGGAAAAAGAAAGCCCTTAAGAAAAGGCCAGGCTATTAATGTGCTCTTCAAAATGCTAAGAAAAGGCTAAGCTGTTTATAGCATTTCCAAAATGCTCATCTTAGAGATTTGCGAGCAACAGTGTCAAGGTGAAATATGCTCTCCTTCATCAAGGCACCTAGAGCTTTTGTGTTATCTGTACTCAAAGTACCAGTCTCACTTCTGTTAGACGTGCAATTTGGGGATGTAATACTTGGATGCAATTTAAACTGAGACATTATCATGAACCTGATATTATACATTTATTAATAGTATAAAAATGATGAGAAGTATGTGCATTCTCTAATAAACCAAGCTTGGCCTCATTCTGGAAATAACTGCACTTCAGCCTCAAAGGGACAATTTCCTGAGATGCAGTCACTTTGTATACCTTCAAAGGAGGTGAGAGACAGGGGTATCATTAGCAAGTCTGTTCATTCCTTTTTATTTTGCTGAATACCAAGTTAAATGGTTAGTTTCATTTCCTTCATTCATTTTACTAAATAGTCTTGCCTTGATTAAAAAACTGACCCTTAACAATGGAATTATGTCTTCATTTTAGGAGGATATTTGAGTTTTGCCTCATAGATCTGAATCAATTGACAAACATTTGGAAATTCTCTTAACAAACATTCTTTACATTTAAATAAATAAAGAAGGTACGGGTGTAAATTTATCCATTTTCTTTGTTTACTTTGGACATTAGCCATTTGAGATTTTTGCACTTATCCCACCTATATCTCAGGCGCCAATGCCATTATGTTCTTTTCTCAGCCACCTGTAGTAGTGTAGTATGGTGGGAAGAGCACTCAGCACAAGTTCTAGTCCCAGTTTTGCCCTTGTGGACAAAGTCATTACCCTGTCACTTAGATTCTGTTGAAGGTCTCAGATGCAATGTATCTTAGCGGATAAAAATGCGGTTTGATTCTTGGTTCCACTACCTTTTGGTTGTGTGACGATGAGCCAGTTACTTTACTTTTCTAGTCTTCACTTCCTTACCTGAAAATTGGTGAAAGCTATTCCTCATGTGGGATTACATGGAAGCAATATTTAACACATTTAGTAGAGTACTGGGACAATGCCAGTGGGAAGCATTCAACACATCGTGATCATCTTTATTTTTCCAAGCCTTAAAGTAGTGTGAAATGAATCATTTGTTCATTTGACCGTTAATAACTTTCTTTATTAGTGACTCTTAGCCTATCTCAATGTTGGCTAATTTTCAAAAAGTAAATGACCATTAATATATTATATGTATCCTTGATGTTCTTTTTCAACCATCCTTTTAAACTATTTATTTTGAGATAATTACAGTTATAGAAAATAATACAGAGATCCTGTGTATCCTTCACTCAATTTTCCTCAGTGGTAATATCTTGAAAAACTATGGCACAACATCAAACCCAGAATATTGACATTGATGCAGTCAAGATAGAGAACATTTCTATCACTGCAAGGGTTCCTCTTATTGCCCTTTCATAGCTGCACCCTCTTCCCCTGCCCCACCTCCTCCTCAATCCCTGGCAACCACCACTCTGTTCTCCATTTCCATAGTTTTGTCATTTCAAGAATGTTACATGAAAGGAACAATACAGTATATAAGCTTTTGAGATTGGCATTTTTCCATTCAGCATGATTCCATGGAAAGCCATTAAGCTATCCTTCTGATGAACAAGAAAATCTTCATGAATATTAGCACTTTTTATGTTGGCAACAAATTATCATTAGCTCAAAGTGCTCGATGAAGTACCTGGCACGTAGTCGATAGTAAGCGCTCAGTGAAGGTATTCCTCCACCACCTACCCTCACCCTTTTTCCTCTTCCTCTTCTCTCCTTCCTACACCTCTTTTCTTGCCCTTTTCTTCTCCGCATCCCCTTATTAATATTAACTGACAAAAACTAGCTGTTCAAGTTAGGAATACTAAAAAGAGTTAAATGAAATAATGTATGTGAAATTTCTTTGTAAATTGCAGGCTCTATTAGACTTGCTATAAGAAATTGCCAGTCAGTGCTGGCAGCCTTGTAAGAACGGTTTGCAGCTGCTGGTGGCGTATTCTGATGTGAATAAAGAGTCAGTGTGAGCAGGATTTCTTTCCACACTGTGCACATAAGGTCTGCCCTCCAGTTTGCTACTGCAGTGGGAGCTGCTAACTAACAAAGCCTGTCATGCTTTGATTCCAGGCAACAAAGTCCCAGGAACAAAATGTGAACTTCACTTCACGTTCTTTATAAAGCCTTTGCTCTAAAAAAGAGCCTCCTTATCCTAGTGGCCAGAAGTGAAGCCCAGTGAGCTCCTTCATAAAAAGCATCAAGAAATGCCAAGTATTGTTAGAACTCTGGAGTTTTCATTTCTGTATTCCGGGTCAAAAGCCTACAGACAGACCCCACAGAGACCTTCAGGGGGGAACCCAGTTTCAGGGTTCCCAGTTACAGCTTTTCTTCCTACACTTTGCTGCTGAGATTCAAATCCCTGAAATTTAAGTGTAGTTAAACCCTTACTCTGATGGAAGTTCAGAAATGCAACAAAGGAAAAACAGGTTTGCCAGAGCACAAGAGTGTTAGTCAGGATAGAGTAGGCTATGCTATGCTAACAAATAAGCCCCCAATGTCAGTGGCAATAAAGGTTTGTCTCTTTCTCATGCAAAGTCCATGAGGGTTGGGCAGCTCTCCTTCAACTTGTAACTATGCTGTCTGCACTGCATGGCCTCCAAGGAAACCACTGCAGGAGAAGGGAGGGGTAGGGGTTTTCACAGGCTATTTTCAGAGTGTGACCATACATCCTGGTTTGCCTGACACAGTCACAAAATTTATACCTGTGAGTTGGAGTTATGGTTCATAAGTATATGAATTCCTTTTACTTTGAAAAGTGTTGTAATTTGGACAATAGATTAGGGGGACCATTTCTAAGAGCCAGCCTGGAGTGGCTACTATGGTCATTTCTGCTTATAGCGTGTTGATCTCAACCCCAAATGCAAGGATGAGATATAGAGCATTGTAGAGGAGCAAGTGTATAGTTTAGTAAAAGCTGATAATTTCTGGCCTAAATAGGCATTTGTAGGAATGCCATTAATTGTTAAATAGATATATCCAATAACTTCCATTGTCAAAATTCTGTTGAGCAGATGTGATATAAATATGATATTTTTATTGACTAAACCATCTCATTTCATGAAATATTGTAGTAGGCTGAACCAATGGCCTTCCAGAGAAGACCACAACCTAATCCTGGAAACCTGTTACCTAATATGACAAATGGGACTTTGCAGATGTGATTAAGTTAAGGATATTGAGATTGGGAGATTATCCCAGATTATCCAGGTGATGCCTAAATGTAATCACAAGTGTCCTTTACAAGAGGGAGCCAGTGGGAAACTTAACAACAGAAGAGGAGAAGGCCATGTGATGCTGGGGGCAGAGATGGGTGATGAGCTTTGAAGACGATGAAAGGGGCCACAAGTCAAGAAATACAGGCAACCTCTAGAAGCTAAAAAAGACTGGGAAATAGATTCTCCCTTTAAAGCACCCAGAAGGAACCAGCCCTGCTGATACCTTGACGCTAGTCCAGTGAAACTGATTTCAGATTTCTGCGCTCCGGCGCTAGAAGAGAATAAATGTATGTTGTAAGCCATTAAGTGTGTGGTAAATTTGCTACAGCAGGAATAGGAAACTAAATGCAAGTACATTCTGACGTTAAACATGTGACTTTAGATTCCTGTTTCTAGTTAAGGTAGATACTGTTATAATACTACATATTATAATTTTGTACATGTGAGAAATTGAGACCTGGAGACTTTAAGGGACTTTCCCAAGGTCCCTCAGCTGGTTAGTGTCAGAGTGAGGGTCTATGCTCAGGCATCCTGGCTGCTCAGAACACATTTCCAGCCACTGTGCGGTACTGCCTCTCCGTAGCACCCAACTTTGCTCTGAGCTCCTTCCCGCCCTGTCTGTCACCATTGGCAAATTGGAGGCTCTCCATGAAATGCCCTACTCTGTGCAGCACCCCCCGACTCCCACCTGACTCAGTCTCTTACTCCTCCCATGGGCTCAGCAGCTCTCTGCACACCCACACTTTTCCAGCTTTACCGTTTGGAAATTTTATGGGAATCCCTAGAGCTCCCATACAGAATTTCTCAAGTAAAACTAGGATTCAGGTGAAATTATTGAATTTCTTCATATTTAAGTTTGTAGGAAGGTATTATTTTTGAATCTAATTCCTACTCTTTAATCTCTAGTTCTCCTCACACTCTAGAGCGGGGAATATTCCTATGGGTAATCGAATCAAGCAAGTACTAGAAGTGTTGCTGGAAATGTATTAGGCTTGTTTGACCATGACCCAGAAAAGAAACCTCTGGAAATTTGGTATAGGAATTCTTAATTATTACTTTAAATCTCCCTCAGCTTGTATTGGTTATATGCTATTATCCATTTTGCCATATTACCATTTGTTTAATAGAACTGTAATTAACCACTGAATTAAATATTCATGTCTGCCATGGCTCCTGAATTGAGCTACCCAGCTCTCCCTCAGGACTGAAAAATTCATCTTCCCAGCTCTGGAAATGTTCTAGCTGATAGCCCTCAGCTCTCAACATTCTCTGGGCATTGCTTTTGGCTGAAGGACATGTACTCTTCCTGGGGGAGGCCTGCATCCAATTACTGGTTGATATGCAGGCACAAAGACCCAACCCCTCCACCCCACACCCCAATTTCAGGATAACTCTGAAGGACCACCCCAGCCTCACAGCTCCCCACGGGGTCGACTGAACCCTTTGTTGTGATTATTTTGCAGCCCACCTTCTCCCTCTTCCTAATCCTGCTTCCTTCTCTTTCCCCAGGGATGTTGATCCCAAGGGTATTCCCAAATACTAATAAATGTCCTAAAAACAAAGTTCTTTGTGACAGTCTGCTGCCCAGGAACCTGAGCTGCAACAATGACTTAAAAAATGAAAAGTGAAGATCTCTGACCAGTGATGAATACCTAAGAATGTTCAATTAATTCTTATTTATTGGAATTAGAAGAGTGTAAAGGAACTAGGAAACATACTTCCTGGCTTAAAGTTTATTTTACAATGTAGAAGTAAGAAGAAAACTTCAAACACATGTCACCTACTCATGATTAAAAATACATTATACAATGTGACCCATAGTTCAATCACATTTTCTTTTGACCTCCATTATAATAGTTCATTTACAAATGAAATAAAACTCTGTAAAACAAAGATTCTAGCATATATCCAGTTAATAAATGCAGGCTTCCTTTCTCACAGAAACCATTTTCCCAGGGTATAAAAATGAGGTCTTAGCAAAGCTTTAAAACCATCCTCTGAGAATAAAAGTAATGATTGTAATTAATCACATATAAATACTACATCAGAACTTGTATTCTTACATCTCCACAGAGAATAAGGAATAGACATTCAGTTTTATAACACGTTGAATATAAACATTTCTGTTAAATTTTTTGTCCAAGGAAACTTTTCCCTTAAATTTTCCTTTCAACCCCTGATTATAAGCCCTGAACCACTGGCCCTGAACTTGCATTAAGCCTCTATGCCCTATACACTTTATTGTGGGGTTATTGGTTATATAATGTATGCTTCCTGTTCTAATTAGAGCTTCTGACATTTTTAAAGGGAATTTTCCCTGTTTGGGACCCTTTATTAGTTCTTTCTATGTTGAAAAATGCTTTCCCGGGGAAAGAGAGAAGCTGTTCTTTCTGTACCCAGAGTTAGCGTAGGCCCCACACTCCCACAAGACTGCCCTCACTTCAGATGCCAGCTGCATGTGGGGGGCCCAGACTACCCACCCATCTGCCTGGCCAACTAAAAAATCGAGAGTTGTCACAACCCTCCGCTCAGATTCAATAATTCAATAGAACAACTCCCAGAACTTGGGAAAGCGCTTTATGATGACCAGTTTATTATAAAAGATATAGCATGGGGAGCACCAGATAAAAAAGATGCATAGGGCAAGGCATGGGGGAAGGGGTGTGCAGCTTCCATGCTTTCTCCTGTTGCCCCGCCCTCCCAGCACCCTCCACTCTGGAAGCTCCCCAAAACCTGTCCTTAGGAGTTTCTATGGAGGTTTCTTTACGTAGGCATGATTGATTAAACCATTAGCTATTGGCGATGGTGATTGAATTTAATCATTCCCCTCCATTCCTTAGCATAAGACATTAAATTCCAACTCTTTTAGGAGCTCTGTGCCAGGAACCCAGGACAAAGACTAGGTATTTATTTTTGATTATACCACAACTCTAAACAATGAACATAACATAAAATTTATTTCTTCCTAAGTTGGGAAACGTTCTGCTAAAAAAAAAAAAAAAAATATTTCTTCCGTGGAGGCTCTCTTCCTGTATTCCAATAAAGAGGCCATGGTTCAAAACATCCACTTAGATGTGAGAAGGGGGACAGAACCCCCACATTGTTGAAATGTTCTTAGTTTTCTGTGCCTGACCAAGAATGATCGTTTATTAAAAGGTGAACTCTACTCAACAGCTCAAGGACATGTCATACACAGCTGGGGCTTAGTCATTGTAAAGTGATGATGGCAAGGGTGGTGATGGTGATGATGATTTAAGAAGAATCTATTCTTCTATTCTTAGACAATGTAACATTTGAACCAATTCCCTGCACGCATGCTTTCTCTACTACATCTTGTCTTTAATTTCCAATTTTCTTGTTCTCTGCAAAATGCCTTTTATAATAATGTTATTTCTTTAAAATTTAATATTAAAAGATTTCTACCATCTCATCAATATGACCATTTTATCTTATATTATATAAAAAAAACCTTTCCTGTCATATTTAAAGTTTTATTAATACAAAAATTAGAATGATGAAAAGATAATCTTGTTCTCTGCAAAGTGTGAAATTTTCTGTGGTTTGGTGGAGCTGTATAAAAGCCTTTCTCACCTTCCTAAGAGTTGGGTGCTGTTTCTGTTAGTTTGAGGAAAATAATCTCTATTATTGCTGGCATTGGGATTTTCTTAATCATATAAAATACAGTAAAACCAAATATGTCTAGTTCCTTCTCATCTGGAACTTTTATTAGATGGGCCGCCAGTCATTCACGATATCGATTCTTAAGTAAGCTAGTATTAATATCATATTATCCTTTCTACTTTGGAATGCATGTTTTTCCCCAGTCTAGAAAAAATTTCAATAAATCATTAATTTCAGAGAAAAGGTGATGTATTAAGAAGAGATAGAAAACACGGTAGAAAAACTTATATGTGAGAATGCTGGATGAAAACACTATTTGCTTTCTTTCAAGCTATTAAATTTTCTCTTTCATGTCTCTTGCTCTCTGTGCTTTAAGGTTTTTGGAAGGAAGCAAAGTGAAATCCATCCATATCACAAAGCTTGTGATTGTTCAGTATCCCACTTACCAATGACAAGAATAGGCAAACCTAATTGATTGGAGAAAATTCAGCACCCTCTTTCTTTTTCTTTGGTCATTGAACACTTAGAATTGATGACAAGGCAATGACACTGTGCCAAGAGAGGGAGGAAGAGGTCCCAGAGTAGGTGCTCAGTAAAAACTCACTGGTTTGAGGAAAATCAGAGATACTTCAAAGACGATATGATTTTCCTTTTGATCAAGGAAAATTGTTGAAACAAAAGAACACAAGTAATAAAAATCTTCATTATGATAGAATCTAGTTTTCACGTAGAAATTCATATAAAATATAACATTGGCAAAAATTGACAACTTGTAACTCTCTAATGGTTTTCAAAACTTTCCCAAACAAGTTCAAATCCAGGCCAGATTTTAATGAACCATTTAATATGTCCCCACTTGATGAACTTCCTTTCCTTTTTCTTACTATTTCAGCCTTTTATCCTCTCTAGGCAGGCAAGATCATCACCATTTCTTTAATATTGCTCCTTAAAACATTTTCATAGTCTGCTACCTGCCAACCTGTTTTCTTTCTTTCTCTCCACAAAGTCTTTCCTGACTTAGGAGAAAGAACCAGGATTCCTTAGTACTTTATCCTAGACAATTTGTACTCAAACCTATTTACAAAAACAAAAGCAAAAAGAAACGTAAAATACTTCTCATTCCCTGTGGAATCCCTAGAACCATCCATAACATTTCCAAAAGCTGGAACTAGAAAAGCATAGGTGTGCAGAGAGCCACTGAGCCCAGGGGAAGAGCAGGAGTCTGAGTCAGGTGGGAGTGCGGCAGGCTATTGCATGGAGGCCTTGGCCTTGTTAGTGATTGACACACGTGGTGGGAGGGAGTTCAGAGCAGAGCTGGGTGCTGGGGACAGGCAGTGCAGCAGGTGGTTAAGGATGTGTTCTGAACAGCCAGCTCGTCTGGGCATGGATCCTGACCCTGACACTAACTAGCCAAGGAACTTTGGGCAAGTCCCTTAAAATATCCATGTCTCGTGGGTATGTTTACTTTGTGAAAAATCATGTAGGTTCACTTTACCTGTCCAGGTAAATCAAAATTATACAGCTACAGGTCAAGAAATATCGCTAAAGAAATACTTTCCTTTTTAATGCTATCATTTTATTTGAAATCTTGTAAATTTTATTTTTTTAAATCTTGAACTCTCTGGGGAAAAGATATTACCTCTGACTTCCTAAAGCACGTTTAGGTTCTCTTAACTGTTTATCACATTGATGTGCTTTGGCTGTGAGATAAATTTAGCATTTTCATCTAACTTAACATTTTAAAACCTGGCCTTCATGATTTTGATGTAGTGGCTTTTTTATTTTAATATTTAATAATATATTTGTCTCATAAATTACCCTGACCATGTTTAGGCAGCTTCCTAATTATAGTTATATTCATAATCTAAGCAGAGGTTTAGGACTAATAATGCTCAGTATCTCTTTCATGAATTAACATTATTTTGAAAGTTTTAGTTATTGCAATAAGGCAGGAGAACAAATTAGTAAACATAAATATTAAGAAATAAGAGACAAAATTATATTTATTTATAAATGATATAATTGTAAAACCAAAACTCAAGAGTTTTTAGAAATGATTAGAACTAGGAGAATGTGGTAAATTGGCTGGATATAAAAATCAAGAATGTCTTTCTTCTAGGAATAATAATGTACAGTGGAAATTTTTAAAACTCCATTCACAATAGTGGCAAAATTATAAAATGCCTAGGAATAAATTTAATAAAAATAGCAAAGGATATAAGTAAAAATAGGGACACAATTTTGGTAGCAATTTCACACTGCCATTCATTAATTAAAACTTCCCTTTTCCCTTGTATTGAAAAGCCAATTAATCATATGTTAAGTATACCCTATGAAAGTTCTTAGCCAGTGAAATAAAGGAAAAATCCAAAAAAATGTATAAATGTGGGAAAGGAAAAAATAAAACTCTCATTATTCGTAGACACAAAAAAATTCAAAATAGTCTTCAGAAAAGCTCCTAGAACGAATAAGTGAATTTAGCAAAGTTACTATATACTATCAATGAAAATATAAATTTTATTTCTATATAGCAGAGGCAACAATTAGAAATAAAAAATTTTGAAAAGCTATCATTTATAAGTATCAGAAAATATACATGGATGTACAAAGGACTTAGAATAGCTAAGACCATCCAGGAAAAGAACAACGCTGATGGATTTAAACTTCTAGCCATCAAATCTTATTAAAGAGCTACAATAACACAGCATGAAATTGAAGTAAGTATAGGTAAATGGAGATAGAGAATTGAGAGAGAGAGGGAAAGAGAGAGAGAGACTCTATTCTATAAATATATAAATAGAATAGAGAGTCCAGGAAGAGAGCCATACCTCTGCAGTCCCATGATTTATGACTGCAGTGACCGTTCAGTACAATGAGGAAGGAATAGTCTTTTCAATAAGTGAGTTGGGTCAATTGGGAATCTAAAAATAATGCACTTCGATCCTTACCTTACAGAATATACAAAATCAATTCCAAATTGATTGTAGAAACAAATGTAGAAGATAAAACAATAAAGCTTGTAGAGGAAATCATAAGAAAATATCTTCATGACCTTGGTGGTGGCAAAGGTTTCATAAATAGGATCCACTTAAAAGAGCACCAGTCACAGAGGAAAGGCTAATAAATTGGACTATACTTTAGGATACCATTAAGTGGGTAAAATGGTAAGTCACAGCATGGGAGGAAATATTTATATATATCCCAAGAAAGACTGGTTTCTACAACATATTAAGAATTCTTGTCTATGTCAATGAGAAAAAGACAACTCAGTATAAATTGGACAAAAGACTTGCGCTTCAACAAAGAGACCTATACATAAATCCAGTGTTATTAGTTGTCAAGAGCATGACATTAAAAACATAAAATGATATCTGACACATGTAAAACACACCAGAATGGCCGAAATTTTAAACTGAAATTATTGAAGCTTATGAAGATATGGAATAATTGGAACCCATACACATTGCTAGTAGGGAGTGTAAATTAGAAAACTGTTTGGTAAAATCAGCTTAAAGATGAATATACACATACCCCATGGCCCAGCAAATTCCACTTTTATGTATATGCCTAACATAAATGTGTACCTATGTGCACCCAAAATGTGCTTATTCATAGTACCAAAATTTGAACTAACTCAAATGATTATCAACTGGAAAAATGAATAAATTGTGATACATTTGTACAATGAAAACTATGCATCAATAAGAATGAACAAACCATTGAAACACTCAACAACATGGATGAATGTCAAGAACATAATGACCAAAAAAAAAAAGCCAGACACAAAAGAGTACATGTTGTACATTGTATAAGTCTATATACAGTAAAAACAAAAAATATATGTAATATATGTGTATATTTGTGTGTGTGTGTATACACATATATATGTATATACACCTGATCAGTGACTAGGATGGAGCACTGGGAGACTCCTGATTATGTTCTATTTCTTGATCTGGGTGATAGTTACATGAGTATGCTCATTTTGAAAATATATATATATTCAAGTTGCGTATGCATATTTATGATTTATCTACTTTTTCTGTCTATATGTTATAATTCAATCAGAAGTTTACATTAAAAAATGTGTTCAGCAATAGGAAAATATAGAAGCCTATGTTTCAGCATGATAGAAATAGCTGGAATTTGAAGTACTTGACTTGTCTATCAAAGGGCTTTAAATGCCCAGGGTGTCTAGAAAGGAAGGAGTAATAATACAAGGTTAGGTTCATGACATTTTAGGATAATTTGTGTTCTCCTGAGGACCAACAAGGATTAATAATTCCTGGGTGACAACTGCTTTTATTTAATCTTTCCGAGCTGAAGCTTCCACTCATGGCCTCTATAAATAAACTAAGCAATTAATCTTCATCCTTTGACAAATGGCCACTTGTTTCTGGAGGTTCAATGACAAGGGTCAGAGGCCAAAATGCTCTATTTGTATCTAGTATATAAATTATGTCATGAAGATAACTCTAATGTTAAGTAAAAACTGACTTGTCCACTCTGGTTTTTTAAAAAGCCATTCCTATCTTTAGCATGGGAAGAATTCCACAATAGAAGAGATGTAGCACAAAAGAAAATACAAATATTTTAATGTTAATTATTATTTCTTTCTATACTACTTTGAAAATCAGCTGCTAAAGGGTATTAAATTGGACAAGAGTTAATTCATCACTATAAAATAGGTAGAATGTTAAGTGCAGTTGAATAACAATGAGATACAACCAAAATAATCATGGTAAATGCACATATTTTCAACATATTAATAAACCAGTTACTCTTAGCTGTCCAAAATGTTTCCATTTATTTTCTGAATAAACAATAGTAATTAAATAGCAAAATAGCAATAACAATTTATAACTTTCCATAATATGTTACCTTAGGTGTAGGGAAACCTTCATATATTGCTGGTTGAAATACAATTGCCACAACCTATTTAGAAAGTAATTCTGGCAATAAATGTTAAAATGTCAAAGGTAAACACCTTTTGACTAAATAAAACAACTTTAGGGAATCAGTAGTACAGAAATTAAAAGCACTTGTACCCAAGGATATATATAAATAGGCAAGCAAGTGCAAAATACAAGAAACAACCTGTATGGAGAATAATTCAATAACTCACGATACAGCCAGCCCATGAATTGTTACGTGGCCATTAAATATGATGTGTTCAATAATGATAATAATATGTAGCCTTTATGGAGTGATCATTGTGTGCTAGGCACTATTCTGAGTGTTTTATATATGTATATAAACTCATTTAATCCTTGTAACAACGAGAAAATATAGGAACTATTATTGTTTCTATTTTATGGATGAAGAAATTAAAGTCCAAACAGATCTAACATTTTACCTGGCCTCACATAGCTGGTATGTGGTGAGGACTGAATTTAAACCCGACAGTCTTATCTTACTGCAGAATGCACGCTCTTAACCTCCATGTAGTTATTCTGCCTCCCTGAATTGATTAAGGTGGGATTTCTCTTATATTAATGTTAATTTAAAAAGCAAATAATGGAAACTTAATTATTCCATTTTTTAAAAAAGAAAAAAAGCCATTATAGAAGGATACTTCCCAATTTGGAAACACTGATTGCATCAGGATTGATCAGGGAAGGGAAATATTATTAATTTTTTATTTATTCACCTCTTTATTGTTTGAAGTTACAGAAGGCACTGGAATGCTTTGCCATTTTTTTAATCCAGTAAAGTGAAGAAAAAGTTAACAAAAACCAGACTCTAAATGTGATATTCACATTTAGGTTCATTATGCTTTCTTGAGAATAAAAGGAATGAATGGTTCATTTAACAAACAGACAAGAACTTAATAAAAACTCGTCCTCTAATTTCTTGCCAGGATTCAGACCCACAAGGCTCTAATTCGCTGTGGTCATTCTATATGGCATTTGCCCATTCATCTTCAAAAGCATTTATCTCGATCGGCATGAAGTGGGTCCCCAGTAAACATTTGTTTTCTTTCCTTCATTTTTTTTCTCTCCCCCCTACCCTCCTCCGATCAAATAACCAATGCTATGACCACAAAAGCAATCTTTATTTTCCATTTTTCAGCCTGCCCAGAATGAGTCTGGCTGCACTAGCTCTCTGTGGTGGTAACCTAGTGCCTCTTTCAGATGGAGTGATTTCTGAGCACAATTTCCTGTTGCTTCCCCGGTCACTGTGGCAAGACTGTGATGGAGGGGGATGTTTTTTCAACAGGTCAATCTGTTATAAAGGAAAGCATTTCGTTATAGCTGGGCCAAAAGTCCTACATTTGAAACCATGTGCAATGATTATATAAATACAAATAGTCCATATTTTTAGAAGTATTTGCTATTTTATAGGCTAATCTGTGAATCTTGTGAGGGTATAGAATGATGTATGTGACATTTCAGCAATGTAGAGATATGGAACTTTGTGCCTCACTAAAGCACAAAAGTTAACTATCTTTCATATGAAATTGGTATTTGAGTATTTCGAGAACTGTACTTAGTCAACAGTTTGAAACAGCGTATTTCATGAACCCTTTTATGCTTTTTCTCAGGTCCCATTTGATATCTCACTTCCATCTATATTCAATCTTGAGAGACTTTTCGATCTTGCTAATGGTTGTATTGTATCAGGAGGAAGCCTTTTCAACTGGATGGTGTCGATTATCCCTGAATATCCTTTATAAGGTAATCTTATAAAAGGTTTAATTGTTATTGTTTCTCTTGGTTTGAAATAAGTTTCTGGAACTGTCCTCTTATAACGACCAAAATGAAATTGTTTTCTTACACAAGCTATATTTCTTTAAAAACTATAATTCCCAGGAATGTTTTCAATGGTATTTGAATTAAATGACAGTGCTGTTGCTTATTAAAACTATCTTACAGAGCTATTCATAGAAAATGAGTTTGCACACTATGCAGCTATTCCCATGATTGCAGTAGTTTATGTTTAGGTTGTCTTTAGACAGGTCCATACAGCAAGATAGGATTAAACCAGTGATTCTCAACTGGGAGCGATTTTGCCCTTAGGTGACATCTGACAATGTCTGGAGACATTTTGGGTTGTTATAACTGGTGGAGAGTACTAGTGGCATCTAGTGCATAGAGGCCAAGGATGTTGCTAAACATTTTACAATGCACAGGACAGCCCCCCGCAACAAGGGACAGTCCAGTTCAAAATGTCAATAGTGCCAGTGCTGAGATACCTTGAATTAAACCTTAACATGTGGCAAGTTCAACTTTGGAAGTTTTCCCACAGGGCTTGGGAAGAAATCCGTAGCAAATTAGACCTTCCATATTTTATACTTCCTAGAGACAACGTTGCATAGAATTTTGGAGCATGAGCTTTGGAATTATATAGACCTGGGTTTGGATAATAACTTCATCACTTGCTAGCTTTGCTACTTCAGGGAATTAAATTTTTAAGCTTTCATTTCCTCATCTGTAGAATGGGAATATTAATATTTATCTCACAGGATTGCTGTGTGTGTTAAATTAAGTGAGATGGAGGAATAAGGTGCTTAGCACAATGGCTGATATAGTAATAAAGTGCTAAGAGTATCATTTCTCAGCCAAACTGGAAGAGGACCGTGAATCTCTGACTCATTTTGTCTAGCATCTAACAATGCCACACATGAATGCTTCCCAGACGTTGGTCTGTGAATGGATGGATACTCATGCTAAAAAAAATATATATATATTAATAAATAACATAAATGTGTTTTTCTAAAGCTAAATTGGTTTAAAATATTACCCTTTATTCTGAGATTATGAATTTCCCACTTTGTACTGGTGTTAAAAAGGCCCTTCTTTTATGAAGCAATGGTAATAGTAGCTGGTAACTGGCATTTTAAAATAGTCTCACTTGATCCTTGAGATACTTTACTTAAAAAGAAAGAAAGAAAATGAAAATAGTCTCACTTGATAATAAAAGAAAACAAATAGCATCCTTATGTTGGTTCCTAATTTTTTAAATGTAGACATTCATGAAGTTCCAAAGTCTGAGGAAAACCAAGCTATTATAGAATTATCCTAGAATACTACATTCCTAGAGAGGAAATGAGTCTTTAACAAAGCATGTATGGATAAAAATGATTTTAGTGTTTGAAAATTTGCTAAAAAATTTGCTGGAAGTGGGGACACTATAGGAGAACAGAGGCATAAAAATGAAAATATATAGGATGCATGGACTTGCCTACTACTTATCTGGAGTATGCACAGTTATAGAGAATAAGCTCTAAGAATGAACTAGAATGAAGACTTTGGGCTTGAATCAGTAGATGATAGGGTACAGTTACAGGTGACTGAGGAGAAGAGTGACAAGTAGACATTTAATAAATGTTGGATGAGTGAAAGCAATGAGTGGAATGAATGATGGAATGGCCTCCAGGGAAGATAAGAATGCAAAGTGTAATGGAAGGGAAAGAAACAAAAAGCAAGAAGACCAAAAGGAAACCATGTTGTAATGAAAGAGAAAGAGAAAAAAATATATATTTCCTGGACAATTCAGAGGAAAAAATGCCTTGCCTGATACCTTCATATGAAATAAAGTTTAATTCAAACAGAAAAGCCATTCAGATGGTGATGGCTCTTATGTGGCAAAGGCTTCCAAGTCCTTTGGCCTGGGGCTGGGGTTTAAAAATTCCTCTGCTGGGTTAGAGAACACTTTGAAGGATTTGAATTTTTCGATATTGGAAGTTTAACTTATTGTGCAAAGTTTGGCCATCAAGGGCAAAAATGGTGCAACAGATTACCTATTTAATACAGGTGTGATTCACCCTAATGTTAATTTCCCATGAATGTGTATGCCCATCTTCTATTCTTTGTCGCTCTTAAGCTTTTACTAGTTGAATGCTTGCACGCACTCCATGGCTCTGGGAAATTGAGCAAGGAAGAGGACATAGCTGAACCTTAAGGTAAAACCAGACCACCTATTATCTGCCCCAGGAGCAGATTTTCAAAAATAACTTGCGGAATGAATAGATGCCCCAAGAAAGCATGGGGGGATGGGTCCCCAGTGTTGTCTGTGCCAATATATTGATTTCCCATGGGGAAGGCAGGTCTCTTCCCACTATAGCAGATAATATAACATTTCAGAACATTTTTAACTTTTTCTCCAGCTTCAGTTACTTACAGATGCTGTTATTCTTGGGTGTTGTTTTGCCTGAGAGAAACACTGTCTAAAACTGCACCAGACCACACAGTCACTGTTTCCCCATTTTAAGCTATCATTCCAGAAATTCCTCATCTCTTCTAAAATAGGAGCAACACTCACTAGTTAAAGCTGTAACTTTCTGTGCAAGGCAGTGAGGAAATGATGATGAACTGGGCTTACGTACAAACAAAAAGAAAATTCAAAATCTACCAGGATGAAAGATGTGTTTATTTCCAGAAATGTCTTTCAGGTTTTTTTTTTTTTTAAAGACCAAACTACACAATTTGCAGCTGCTTTTTTTTTTTAAGTGCAATATACAGTATCTGCAAATGGTTTATAGCAGACACCTGTGATGTTTTCTATTTGTCTTAATTATAACAGGGAATGACAGGAGGAAAACTGAAATAGGGAGAGGAAGGGAAACAGACAAAAAGGGGAGGGATTCCTGGGAAGGGAGAGAAGAGGCACCAATGCCAGCAGCTAAGTGATAGGTAATAAAACCCCATCGCTTCCCATATCTTTCTCCATACCAATCTCCAAAAGATTGCTTTAGAAATTGACCACCTGCCAGCTGTTCAGAGGCTTAAATGCAGTGGCCTCGGTTCACTTCATGTATAGGCACTTTACACATTCCCCAGCCCGGCTGACTTGTTCTCCTTCACTGAATTGCAGGCAAAAAATTTGTATATTTCTGGAGAGTACTAGAAACTTGGTTTCTGCCTCTGGTGCACATTGCCCTTCCTTCCCCTTCTGAATATTATGCAGATCTCTCCATGCCAGTTCAAAAGACTATGCACAAAGGTGTCTGCCTCTCAGGACTCCTAGGAAATTTCCAGGTGCCCTTCTCATTTGGCTCTGTTAACAGTGCCCTTTGGCACATGGTTTTATGCTGTTATATTTTCACAGCCTTATTACAGCCTTAGCTCAAGGGTGTCATGAGCGTGTGAGCTTGCCCCACATTCCTCTGGGTTTCATTCAGTTTGAGTCTGAGTACATTGTTTCTCGTAATGTATCTTGGAATTTACAGGGTGTCCATAAAGCCTGAAATGTTACGTGAACTATACATAATGTCACCAAGGAGATCTTCAATCCATAAAACAATTAGATATTATTTTTTATTTATTTGTTATGAACTATGTGGGCATAAGATTGAATAAGCCCCTACCTGTGGGTTAGGAGAGAAAACAGTGGGCCCAGAAGTCCACTGCTTAACTACTCTTTGCCATTTTCTCTCATTTGAAATGCTTCTGGTATATCCCACAAAAGGAGCTCCCACCTGTGTGTCCAAGAAGGCTTGTGCAAAAATGTTCATTGACACATTGACTATGATAGCAAAAAAAAGAAAACCTACTAAATAACCCTCAGGTGGAGAATGGATAAATAAATAATGGTGTGCTCACATAAGAGGATATTATATAGAAGTTATAAATGAATAAATAATAGAATTCTAAACAACATTCATAAATGAATTAATAATAGAGACATATCAATCTGAATTCACATCAAAAGCAAGCCAAGCAAAAGAAAAAAAGTGTTGCAGAAGGATATATATAGGAAGATACTATTTATATAAAGTTTAAAAATGGATGAAATGAGATAATATAGTATTTATGGTTGTATACATATATACGAAAAAAAATTTTCAACCCAAGTTAATGATTGACACCAAACTCAAGCTTGTGGCCCCTCTTAGATGAAGGAGGGAGAATGAGCTCTAAGAAGAATGCCAAAGAGGTTTCATTTGTATTTGTAAAATTTTCTTCCTTAAGCTGAATGCTTTTTATATCTGTCTCTACTTTTTTTGTGCACATAATATTTTTCATAAATTAAAAACAAACACATCATTCACCTTTCTCATCTTCTTGGCTGCCAAGCTTTGCATGGTTTTTGGCATACCTATCAAGAAATAACTATTAAATGTGAGCTAGGATTCTGCTCATTGTATAACTGTAACTGAGTAGTTCACATCTGGTTCCATTATTTTGGGTTTAATGACAACTAAAAATCATTTTGAAACTAATGTTAAACTATATACATATGCCCAATTTTAGAAAACTCAATCTATGAAAATATTAATTTTTAATATAAGATGGTAGAGCCTTAATACATGTTTAATTAAATTGAGGCAGATTCCCTGTGCAATTCCTATCAATTGTAAGTTCCCTCGTTATATTTTAAACTATTTGATTTTCCAAAATTAGATATATGCAGAACTTTTTACATGACTGCCTATTATGCAAAATGAGGTTCACTTGTAAAATCCATCTACCATCCATAATTTCAATGTTTTAAAAACTATATTAAGAAAGAAGTTTCTCTTTACCAAAGATTCATTTCCTATTTTTGCTTTCCACTTCAGTAGAGCCATATAAATTGCAACTTTGACTCTAAAATTTCCATGGCAACAGAAATTTTTTGTCATAAACACAGGCATGATTAAGAAGAACGCTTTGGTGACAGCAGTTTTCTTCATAATTAAATTCATTAGTTAAACAGCTGGGTTAAGAGAGGCATAGGATTTTTATTACAACAAGCATGTTTTCAACTGGAACTTTGGAGACAGTTCAAAATTAATTACAAATGAATTGCTTTGTCTCATGTTTGATATTTAAGATAACATTTACACAATTTGCTTTGAACAGTTTAGAATGGAACAGGTCTAAAACCAGATTCTGCCCAAGTACAAGTACACCCTGAACCATGATATGAAAACTCAGTAGATTTCTAAGAAATTCAAAGATTTCTAAGTAGTTTCACGACTTTCCTAATTTAATTCTCTCCCCTACAAAATTCACAGAAATTTCTTGAACTGATTTCTTTTCTCAGTATAAAAGCAATTCCGAACTAATGTAGGAAATTTGCAAAATATTGAAAGGTTTAAAGTAGAAAGTAAGTTATCTAGAGATAGACCACTGTAAAATAACCAATGTTCATATTTAAATATATTTTCTACAGCCTATCTAATTATCTTCCCTAATAGCCAGGAAAAAAAAAGTTTAGAATGAAAAGTATGGAGATTTGAGGCGACTGTTTATATTTCCTAGATGTAGCATAGACTGGCCTTTTCAGAGCTTATTGGCTAGAAAAATGCTCAAGTTGGGAGTGTTTAGACCTGGTGGTTTGGATGAAATGCTATTATAATTATCAGGATGTAATTAGATCCAAAAGAATTGTCCAGAGTTCTTTTCCTTGTAAAGTGTATGTTAATGATCCATAGAAGGAAAAAAAATTAAATCTTCATTTTGTCGTTTGGAGGCTGGTCATTTAATCTCTTTTTCATAGATACATTAATATTTCCCTGACAAACTTAGCTTATTCATTCAAGCATACATTTGTCCATTTGATAGATTTTATTCATTAGTCTGCCTCTACTTCCTGGCAAAAATGTCCTTTCTCACTTTTTGGATCTAAAAAGAAAAAGAAAAAAAAATCAAGTGCCACTATAGGCCAAGGACTGTGCACACCAGGAATGACACTTAGGCAGTCCCTTCCTTCAAAAAGCTCACCTCTGATCCAGCAATCCCACTACTGGATATGTATCCAAAGGAAATGAAATCAGTATGTCAAAGAGATACCTGCACCCCCTGTGTTCATTACACCATTATTCACAATAGTCAACATATGGAATCAACCTAAGGGTCCATCAGTGGATGAATGAATAAAGTATACACACACACACACTGGAATGTTATTCAGTGTTTAAAAAGAAGGAAATCCTGTAATTTGACACAACATAGGTGAACCTGGAAGACATTATGTTAAGTGAAATAAGCCAGGCACAGAAAGACAAATACCGCATGATCTCATTTCTATGTGGAATCTAAAAAAGTTGAACCCATAGAAGCACGGAGTAGAATGGTGGTTAACAGGGCCTGGGGGAGGGGGTGTTGGGGAGATATTGGCCAAAGGATACAAAATTTCAATTAGACAGAAGAAATAAGTTCAGAAGATCTTTTACACAACATGGTGATTATCATTAACAATGTATTACACTCTTGAAAATTGCTAAAAGAGTAGATCTTAAGTGTTCTAACCACAAAAAAAAGTATGTGAGAAAATGCATATGTTAATTAGCTTAATTCAGCTATTCCACAAATGTAGCATGTTTGTACATGATAAATAAATTCTCATTTTTCAATTAAAAAAAAAAAGACATCTAATGGCCCCAGCTCTTCATTCCAGACTGAGCCCAGACATCTCCTCTATTAAGGAGCCCACCCTAACCACTTCCTTACTGGCTCCTCCCCGTAGCACACACATGGTCTTATCATACTCACTCTATTTTGCACATGCTTATTTGCATATCTGTCCCCTCCTTGAGGTCAGGGACGAAGGTATGCAGATTTCAAGGAAACAAATGAACTTATGTTCCCATCGTGTAGAGAAGTTTCTCATTAAATTTAGATTTTTTTTTTTCTTTACTACCAAGGCTGAACATTATGCACATTGTTTATTGGCCCATTACATTTTTTTTTCTGTTTTCTTGCCTCTTCAGGATCTTTACTCAATTTTTTTTAACTTATATGTTCATCTTTTTTTCTTGATATTTCCAAGATCCTTCAATATCAAGGATATAAACTCTCTTTGTATATTTTGTGAATTTTTTTTCAGATTCTCATTTGCCTCTCACTTGTAATTCATGGTTCAATGGTTCCTACTTTTAAAATTGCTGTAGTCAAATCTACACCATTTTGTTATTTTTATTCAGACTTGCTCAAAAAGAAATTTAAGGTAGCTTATAAGTATGCATTCAATACAAGGTAAGATTAATTAAACCAGACAGTAAAAATTAGACAAAGAAAACGAAGATGGAAAACTAAGATGGAACTAAGAGTTCAGTCCATTTTTTTTTTTTTTTAAGATGCCGTTACATCCTTCCCGTTCACTAGGGGTCAACCAGAGACTTGGTTGTATGCTTTCTTTCCTGCAGCACTTTTGACAAGTAAATATAGCGCTTTACAAGATCAACAATGTTGTAAGGAAAAACAGGTCTCATACTTAGGAGGTGTACCGGTATTCCTGATCCTGGAATTAATTTCAGAAAATAGTTTTCCCTGTGAGTTCTCATGATAACATATTGTAGATAAACTTACTTCACTAGCAGCCTACAGTAAAATGCAACACATTTTATAGGTCACTTCAAGGATTGTAGGCTTTTCTTTCAAGGATTTGTCATTTATTTTATTTTTGCAAAACAATATTTATTTCTGACTAGTTAGTTTAAAACAATTTAGGGAACATGTAGCAAGGCAGGGATATCAAGGAAAGGAATATTTTTCTTGATCTTAAAAATGGTTTAATTTTTGTATGAGGAAAAACACTTCATTGTGGATTTTTTTCTTAGAACAACTTCACTAGTTAAAAATATTTTTCAAACATATTTGAGGTGGTGTAGAAAAACACACCAAAATGGATATTTTTCAAGACTTCAAGCCTGCTGCTTTGAGCTGCTTGGAGTAAGCTGGTTTATGAATCTCAACACTGCATTCAGAATGAGCACAATATACAACGAGTGCTTCAGCAATCCAGGCAACCATAAATATACAGTTCTGCTTGGGGTGCTAAAAATCAAATTCTAAAGTAGAAAAAAGAAAAATGATTCTGCAGAAGCTGAGTACAAATGGAAATACTATTTTATGTGTACATTTTCTGGATTTCTGATTGAGGGCAAATAATTTTTCTAACATAAGTATTAATATTTTTAGCTGATTTGGGATTATAATTTTATAAGATAATAGATTCACAAATTTAAAGGAACCATAAATGCTAATCAATTTGGTTCTCTACTACAAGCTTAAATCCCTTCTAAACTGTCTCCACCAAGGAACAACCAGATTGTGCTTGAATAGCAGCATAGCATAGTGGTTACGAGAGCCAGCTACAACATCAGTCTGGGTTGGGGTCCTGGCTTTCCTATTTACCACCTACATGAACTTGGGCAAGTCTCCCAACTTCCCTGCACTTCCATTTTCTCATCTGTAAATTTGGGATAGGTAAAGCACCTAGAACTGTGTCGGGCACGTCCCAGATGCTCAATAACTAAGTTAGCTCTTACCATTATTACATTCTCATACTATTATATACACCTTCCAGGGAAGTTCATTTCTGCCTAGAAGAAGAAGAGATTGTTTTGTTTTGTTTTGTTTTGTTTTTCAATAGTAATGATAGGAGTTCACTTCTGGTAATAGCAGAGTAGCTTTTATTGAACTATCATTTGTCAATAGCAATTTTGAACCCTGGACCAAAAAAACACTGTAAACAATTATAAACTCAGAATTAAAACAATTGTTGGAAGTCCCTCAGGCATTATTAAAAATTGGCAGAAACTGGAGGAAACATGATCCTTGAAATACGGAAACAAACTGGGTGAGATCCACACATAAACAGCTTTTTCTCTGAGGGCACTCCTTATCTTGCGAAGTACAAAGGGATAGAGTTCAATCAGGAAGAGACAATCAGGCCTGAGGATTCAGAGGTCAGAGTGTGGGTCTGTCAGAGTAGCTAGAAATTAAGGAGGGATATTCCAGAAAAGAGGGAGACAACATGGGGAGCTCCAAACTCTGTGTACAAATTCTCCTCAAATTGTTGGCTGACTCCCAAACTGCACGCGTGCATGGTGAGACTCCAGAGAATCCAGTGGAAAGCCACAGCTGGAAGGCTAAGAGAACTGAGCAGAGATGTAAGCAGATGCTTGGTGCTAGAAAGAGACATTTTGGAATTCAAATCCAGTCAAGTAAAAAAGGGACTTACTAAATTTTTTTTTTGCTTTTCATTAAAACCCTAGGAGGGTAATATCTTATGAATAAGGATTTCAGGACCAAAGACTAGAGATTAGGTCTAAGGGCAAAACAAAAAAAATAAGCTTACCCTCCATTAGATGAAAGTGATTTGTCAGTAACTTAACTGTATGCTAGAACAAAACTCAATGCTCTGCAAAGAAAGATAACATCTCTCTCACAACATATTGCCCATAATTTACAGTACATAATTAAAAATTACTGTATATATATATATATATAAAGCAGGAAAATGGGATCCACAATCCAGAGAAGAAACAAACAGATCCCCAAAAGTCCTAGATGTTAAAATTAGCAGATGAAGACTTCAAAATAACTATCTATTCATGTGAAATAATCTATTGGAAAGGATTGATAGAATGGGAAAAGATATGGAGAGTATCAGGAGGTATATGGAAATAGGAAAAGAACCAAATGGAAATCCTGGAACTGAAAAATATATCTGAAATAAAAAATTCATCAAATAAACTTAACAGCAAATTAGGTGCCACAGAAGGAAAAAAAATCTGTAAGCTAGTGGACAGATCAGTAGAAATTATCCAACTGAACACTGAAAGAAAATTTTTTAAAAATTGCAGAGCTGTGACGACCTATGTGACAATACCAGGTGTCCTAACAAACATGAAATTGAAGTCTCAGGAAGGAGAGAGAGAATGGGACAATTTTTTTTAAATTATGGCATAATATTTTTCAAATTTGATTTAAAGCATTAACCACCCTCAGATTTAGGAAGTTCAATGAACTCCAAGCAAGATTAAATAAAAATAAAACCACGCCCAAGGAAATCATAGTCAAATTTATAAAAATCAAAGATAGAAAAAAAATTTTTTTAATCATCCAGAAGTAAAAGACACATTACAAAGTACTAAGGAAAAGGACAATAAGATTAAAGCTCACTTCTCATCAGAAACACTGGAGACCAAATGATAATGGATTGCCTTCTTTAAAGTGTGAAAGAAGAAAACAGCCAGCTTATTAGTGTATATAACTTACACCAGACTTACATTTAACCATATCATTAATTATATTAAATGTAAATGGACTAAAACTTCCAAGTAAAAGCAGAGATTGTATGCATTTTAAATGAAAGACACCAACAAGTCGAAAATAAAAAGATGGAGAAATGGATATCATAGAAACACTGAATATAGGAAAGTTGGTGTGGCTGTACTAGTATCAAGGTTAATTTCAAAACATGGCTACTGCCAGCGGTAAAATAAAACATAATGATAAAAGCATCAATTCATTAAGATAGCATAATCCTAAGTGTGTTTACATGTAGTGATGAGAAATGTTTATTTCATAAATATCTGGTACAATAATTTCCTTTTAAGAGAGAGTTGCCTTAATTAGGAAGATGTTTTGTTAAGTCTGTCAGAACAAGTGGTCTCTGTGAGCTATAGATGTGGGCTAGTTTCCTTGCTTCAGAGAAGCAGATAAAATTACTTGAGACGGGGAGACAGGGTCATAACTGAAAAGTTCAGAGGTGAGGTGGGCTTCAGACTTGATTCATTCCAGAGGTTCACAATCACTTGTGGGTTCTGATCCATTTCTCAGCAAGTTTCTCAGCAGCCCTCTTCCTTATGACATTATATCTTCAGGATGATTTCCCTCGTGGAAGCAACGATGACCATTGCAGTTCCAGGATTCACATTCTCACACAACACCATGAGTCAGCAAACTTTTCCCGTAAAAGACTAGATAGTAAATATTTTAATCTTTGTGTCTTTGTTGCAACTAGTCAACTCTGCCATTACAGTGCAAAAGCAGCCATAGATAGTGTATGAACAAAAATCATGGTCATGATTCCAATAGAATGTTTTATCAATTTGAATTTCATGTAATTTTAATGTATCATGAAATGTTATTCTTCTTTGAATTTTCCCCCAACCATTTATTAATAAAAATGTAAAACCAGTCTCAGCTCAAGAACTGAACAAAAACAGGTGGTGGACCAGATTTAACCTGCGGGCCATGGTTTGCTGACCCCTGACTTAAAAGATTGTCTGACTAGAGTTCTAAGCAAAAAAAAAAAAAAATCCTTCCTGACATATGTTCCCTTTTTTCCATACTCTCGCTGAGGATAACCTCATCCAATAACCATTTATATGCCAAAAATCTTCCAAATTTTTAGTTTCAACCAAGACTGCTCCCCTATTTCCAGATTCCTATAGCCACCTGCCTTCTTGACATCTCCATTTAGAGGTTTAATAGCATTTTAAACATAATGTTATCAAAACCTGTGAGGAACTGTGCTTCCTTAAACTGGGTCCAGCTCCAAGCAGCAGGCAGGGGCACACTGGCACTCCTATGGAATTGATGCCAATGCCACAGGGTGGTGCGTCAGCATTCCTTACATTTCTAGCATGCGTATGATATGTCAAAAGACAAAACTGCAACAAATTTGGTTATAGATCTAATTGGCTTTTATTTGCAATTCATGAATTGGGGACAGCCTCCATTTTAAAAAATAGAAGGAGAGCTCCTAATTGTGCATTTTATTGGTAATGCGCAATAGCAGAACAGTAAGTTTTGTAATGTGGGAGCAAAGAAACACCACAATAGGAAAAACCTTGATTGATTAATATCAGGTTAGCTCAGGTTACAACAGAGGGACTTCCTCTTTACGCTGATTCAGGTAGACTGGAATCTCCTGTTTTTAGGAAAAACTAGTCTGTTTTGGGATGTATCTGCTTTCTTAGTTTCTGTCTGATTATGTGGCATTCAGTGTGAGTGACTCTGTTCTGGTTGGGTCTCGTATTTTGGGACCTAGTACAGGAGCATAGTTTTTGTTTAATGGGTGAAATGAGGAAGTGTTCTGATCACTCTTTTTTTCCTCCTCTAGGGATGAATAAAATTGAGAAATAAATCAAGAGTATGATATCAGACTGAGGAATTTTTCAGCAATGTCCGTCAGCCTTTGAAAATTTGGTGAAAAGAAATAGTTATGATTCAATGTCTTGCTCGCACAGAAGCTCCAGTTCAAAGCTGGATCTTGCCCCGTCTGGTTATCCAGATACTCCAGATATCACTTTGAGTTCTTGCTGTTGCCTAGCTGGCCTCCTGCAGCTTCAGAGGTTTTTTAGCTCTCAGTTATGCAGTTTAACTACTTTTTTCCCTGTTATTTCCAGGTCTGTATATATATATCTTCAGCTTCCTGTCAGCTTATCCAGCTGATCTACTTCCTTATCACGTTGCTTTGGCTTCCCCACTCTCTCTTGTGTTTTGGAAAGAATACATTTTCAAATAAATTGAAACTACATTCCAAGAAAAATGAGTATGCATGTGTATTTAATCCTTCATTTATTCCATAGACATTTTTTAAGCATTGCTGGATACTTGACACAGGTGTCAGCTCTGAAAACGGAACAAAGATCCATAGGTTATGGCCCAGCCCTTAAGATGCTCATAGTATATCGAAGGCAACAGAAAGGTAAACTTACAATTTATAATACAACAACATAGATAGATGTTAGAATAAAGCCTAACCAAAATATTTTAGGAAGAAAGGGAAGTAACAAGGATTTATAGAGGGGATGATGTAGTGACAACATTCAATAAAGAAAAGACAAAATAAGGAAGCAAGGAAGGAAAGCAAAAAAGGAGAACCCCCTAGTCCAAGATATTGTTAGTTGAGCCACAAGATGATTACTTCCGGAAAGAAGTATTGAGAAGATGTACTGGGTAGATGAAATGCCTAATGAGACCATAAATGAGGAGTATTGCTGCTTATAGCATATGAGAAGATAATTTTTATCAGATAATGAAATTGTTTTCAGTCTTCAGAATGAAAATGAATCCCTTGCTAATGCAGATCATGCTAATAAAGGAAGTAAGAGAGAATATCGGAATTACACTTGGCTGGCGGTAGGCAGAAACCAACCTAAATAGCCCAGAAAAAAAATGAAAGATAATGAAGTAATCAAAATAATTGCTTAATAGGGACTGTGAAAGATCTGTGATGTTAAATTATAAATGTACATTTTCAAGAAAAATGAGGTGACCTTAAGAAACAGATTAGAAACCCAAACTGACACCGGGTAGAAGCGATGCTTTTCATTAGCAAAGCTGAGGATTAATTAAATCTGGGGAAACTCTTTGAAATCCACAAGTGCAAGTTACATTTGAATACAATACAACTGGTATATTGGAATCATAATTAATGATTAGGATAGACTTCTTTATGAAATGTGTTCTGGAGTCATTCACGTGACTGATGTGAGATGAAGAGGACAAAAATGCTTAGGAAGTATGTGTGTGTGGGGAGGAGGGACAGTTTATCTAGTGGGAAAATAAATGTATTACTCCCTTCCCCCTTTGAGATTGCCTAGAGACCCATCCCAAGCATGATGGAGGGCACCGTGCCCTCACCAGCCTCTCTAGGGAGCTAGGGAGGGGGTGGATTGGAGCAGCTCATAGGTTGTTTTGCCATTATCTCTGAATCTTTTGCTTCGGCTGAATGATTTCAGAGACTGGTAGCAGAGAGAGGAGAGAGAGGCTGAAATTGCAAAGCCTCTGACAGTTCTTAGTACTCAAAAGGGTGATGCTTTGGGTAAAATGGTCATTGTTGACAGAGCACCTTAAGTATAGGTAAATGGAAGACTTGAGCAAGTAGGAGGTGGTGGTCGGAATTGTTTTAAAGGACAAAGTCAAGGGAAATTAATTTCTTAAGGAAACTAATGAAGAGGGCAAATGGGAAAAGGAAGAGCCTGGAGGGAAGCAGGTGAGAAGTAGCAGAGAGTCATAAAGTCCCTCCTCTGCTACACACAAATGCCTTCAGAGAGACAGATATAATGAGGAAACTAGGAAAGGTGGCTGGTCCACGTCTAGGATGAGTCAGGGAAGGGCCTGAGTGAAGGAGGATGAGCTACAAGTTTAACTGATTGAGAGCCACAGGGGCTCTGAGTCAAAGGTGGCATAAAAATGCTAAACCACATTTCAATCCCAGGCTGTCAGAATTACACAGGCCACACGGTAGGCCATCAACCTGCATAGTCTGGGGGAGGGCAGGTGACGGGAATTCTGTGTTCAGAAAGAATTACAACCAAGTTTACTCTTTAACAGTGGCATAACTCTCCTAATATTGCATACTGATATGGTTTTTAATTTTAGCTTCGCTGTTACTGTGAGTGTGACGTAAAGATTTTGAATATGAGTTTGGTTATGCTGCACACACAAAGACCACTTAGAGATGCTGTTCTTGGTCACATTTAACAGATAACTGTACATTCTGCAGAGCAAATACTTTGTATTACCTCACCTAAATGCTCCAGCCTCAAAAGATTCTATTCTGAAAATCTTTGCAGAAAACAGGAATAGCAACATACATAATTTTTTAATTTGTTTTTAAAAATGCAATTGGAAGTTATTTTCTAACAACTAGAATGGAAATTTGCATAGAATGGAAATTTGCATAACTATGCAAAAAAATCAAAAATGTTTGATTTTTCTCACTATTCTCCTGTCCCTCAAATCCTCCAAAAGGTACAGTTTATAACTGTTATTTTCCTCCAACCACTACCTTTGGACAAGCTCTGTTGAATCTCCCCTCCCTACTGTAGGTATTTTCTCGCCAGGATCCTCATATTGTTTTCCAGTCACTTTCAACATATGACAAGTCCCATTTTGGGAGTTGAGATTCACTTTCAAGTGTTGTGAGGTACAGTCCAGTATAAATCATATTTCCAATCTTACATCCAGTTCCAAGGTTTTATTCTCCCTGCCCTCCAAACAGGCCTGCACCTGCAGTGAGGTACAGTGAGGAGGAAGGAAGGTTTGTTTTCTCCCCTCTTCTCATCATTTCATCCTGCTTCTTCTAGATATTTCTTCCTTCTTGTATTTGTGAGGCCCAGGAGGATAAAAGTCTCCTGTGACTTCTGCCCTTATAACATGCTTGTGTCCTCAGCGTGCCAGGTTCACCCACAGGTGAATCTCTCAGATGCCCTCCCCCTGGCCTACATGCCCAGGTACCTCCCAACCAGTGGACCTAGAAAAGCCAGGGAGAATTCATGGGCCATCCGAGGCTGTTCCAGGGCCTTGGAATGTTTTCTGATGTGGACGGTGCTCTTCCAGCTGGCCTCTTGCTGTCCCCCTCAGCTTCTACATCCCTGCCCCGTGATGGACTCCCAGCCTCTTACTGTGGGGTCCCCTAGCTCAGGAAGGCTACCCTTTGGAGTGGGATTCCTTGAAGATGTTTAGAGCTGGTATCCCTTCTGTGGCACCTCATCCCACCAGTGCCAAGTGTGCAGGTTGCCCACACACTGCTACCTCTGTCCTTGCCCTGGTCAGCCTTCCACTTTCAGAATTCTGTAGACAGGAAGCACTTACTCCATGGCCAATTACAGCCTCAACCTCAAGGGACACAAATCCTTCTTCCCAACATCTCTGCCCACACCTGGTAGCCCCAGATGAAGCTGACAAGTCACTACAGTCTTCCCCTTTTGCCAGCACTCTGATCTCTACTGTGCTTCTCTCTAGAGCTCCCCAGTTTTGCAGCAGAGAACACCCTTATTCATCACCCCTTACCCATGGGGAGAGAGAAAAAAAGCAAAAACCATTGCACTCATCTCCCCGAAAATTCCCCTTTTAATTGAACTCCCATTCACTTGTGTAGGATATGTAGGGTGGTAGGAGCAAGTGAGGTGGAGGGCCTGTTTTTAAGTCCTGGAAGCAGGTGACAGGAAGCTCCCTTTTCTGCATTCTTTAGAATGTGAATGGAATAGAATGCTAAGAGCCACTGTTCTCATCTTTGGGGCTTTGTAAAAGTACTGAGAGTACAAAAGTTCCATTGCACATCTTTTCACAAGCTTATACCTCATAACCTCCAGAAGTGACTCATATTAAAAACAGAGAATGTAAGGTATAAAAAAGTCCATGGATCATTGCACAGTCTTTAAAGTGTCAGTGGCAGAGATCAGAGTTTCTGCTTCTCATCTGTTCAACTCTCTTTGTTGTACCACTTCTGAAGCCCACAAACAAGACAGATATGGTCCCTGCCTCCTTAGAGCTTACACTGCTGGGAAATATTATGAATGAATACACAATTATGATGAAGAATAATAGTGTTTTGACAGAAGAATCACAGCACAAACTATTAATAGGAGCCCCTAAGTTAGGATGGAAGACTAGCATGCTTGAGGGCAGGCTTCCCATGTCAAACACAGATCCCACGTGCCCTTTTGGATTCTCTCAGCCCTTCACCCTGCACTGTGCTGTCAACGCCAGGGACCCACCACCCAATGGCCCTGAGCATGCCAGGCCCCCTCTTGGCCTCTGTCACTCAGCTAGAGATTACAGCTCTTTGTGGTGGCCACTCAGATCTCGGGCTGAGGGGAAACAAATTGATGGACCACCCCAGCTTCTGCACCCTGAAACCCCCACTGTGTTGGTGCCAACGCTGTGCTTTCCTAGGATGCACTCAGCCAGTGACCAAGTGCCACAGGGAGAGAAAAGCAGGCCCATCCTTGTGAGATGTGGATGCTTCTGAGGGGTGTCTTGGGCATTGGGACTCCCCATCAGCCTGACTGAAAATTTCTTAGAACTTCCTTCCCTGTCTCCATCATGATTTGATATCACTCCCTGCTTTTCTCGACTTCCCTCCCTCTTTTCCCTGGTAGTTGTTTCACTCAGGAAATCTCCTGGACATCTAATCCAGTCTTGATGTCTGCCCAAACCAGCACATTCTACCACTCACTCTGGAAACACCTGTAGGGGAGGGAAAAAACCTTTTTCTTCTATCCTCCTTGATTCTCCAGGGGCTGGGGCTCTGAAAATTAGACTGACAAAAGACAGACTAATAAGAGAAAAAGTATATTAGCACGTGCAGTGTGCACACACATACGGGAAACTCAGGGGTGAGTCACTGACGGGGTGGTTAGAACGTGGGTGTAGAGAGCATCTTAATGGAGAACAAGAAATTTGTAGAGAGGTAACAATACAAAGGAAAAGGCTTCAGGCTTCTAAGGGCAGCAAACTGTAGGAAGGCCAGTATATTGAGAATAATACATGGAGTAATATTTGTTTGTGCTGGTCCATCTCTCAGCATTGACTTTCCATCTTCCTTGTGGACAAAAAGCTTCCTCGGGAGAGAGGATTTACAGCAATTCCTCATTTCTCAAAAGTTTTTGCTTTTAGTCAAGTAAGGGAAGAAAGGATCAAATGACACGATCTAAGGGAGTGAGGGAGTTAACCCCACGTGGATGAATTCTGTCCAGTGGGAAACAAGGGACAGGTGGGATCGGGGAAAATACATTTCACTTCTCCATTTGTCCTGTTCTGAGGTGTGGTTTCTCTGTACAGTCACCCTGAAAAGTCCTCACTCCCCAACATCTGCTGAGAAAACTTTTGTGTCTCTTCAGGGCTCATCATGAAGCAGTGGCCGATGTGCTAACACATTTCACATCCTTCTTGCTTCACTCAATTTTTTCTTACCTTGCTCACCCTCGGATCTCACACGCCTGCCCCCTTCATAAAGCATCAGCATGGATTTCTTGCCTTAGGCTCTGTTGTCTTGGAAACCTGGGCTACAACAACTTTTAAACTGATACCAAACACCTAACTCAGAAATAGCCTGGTAAAGATGGAGGAAAATATTCTAGACTTAAAGAATAGTATATTTGGAGACCTAAAGGCAAATTGGAGTGTAGCTTTTTATATTAGGGCTGCTTTAACAAAACAACATAAACTGGGTGGCTTACAAACAACAGAAATTTATTTCTCACAGTTCTGAAGGCTGGGAAGTATAAGATCAAGGCACCAGCAAATTCGATGTCTGGTAAGGGCCTGCTTCCTAGTTCATAGATGGCTATCTGTGAGCTGTGTCCTCACGTGGGGGAAGGGACTAGCTAGCTCTCCGTTGTCTCTTTTGTAAGGGCACTAATTCCAATCACATGGGCTCTACCCACCTGATCTAATCACCTCCCAAGAGCCCCACCTCCTAGTACCATCTCCTTGGGGGTTAGGATTTCAACATATGAATTTTGGAGGAGTATAAGCATTCATTTCATTGCATTGGACTCTTCAAGAAATGGAAAGTTCACTTTGGCTAGAGCACAAGCCTAGGGTGGTGGTGGTGTAGAGATTATGAGAGAAGAGGGTAGAGAGGTACATCTTCTCATAAAGTCCTGAATGGGACATGATAAGGAGACCTGGGAGCTACAGAGGGATTCAAAGCCAAGGAGTGACAAAGTCAGATTTGCATTTTCAGATCACTCTGGCTGCAATAGGGAAGCTGGATGAAAAGTGAGCGGGGAAGATGTAGTAATCCTTGTAAATGCGCACTAAAGTTATGATATTGGTGTTACTTGTCATGACGAAATGCAAGTGGCCTATTATACATTAACTATACCAATTTTAGTTAGGTAGTCCAATCACATTGTTCCTTACTACCAATTCTAATATAATTCTAGTTACCATGAGAAAGACTCAAGAAGCACAATGAAGGACTAATTTTGGTGTTAATAAATATTTAAATAGAATTTATTGAGAATCTGTCTAACTCTATGGAGGTGTTAAATAAAAGTCATCTAAAACTTTGAAATAGGCAAAATGGATTACTGGATATCCTTTTAGTTTACTGCTGGGCATTGTTTAACTTACTGAGTGGAGGGTGTATTAGTCAGTGCTCTCCAGAGAAACAGAATCAATAGGACGTGTATGTGTATGTTTATATAGTCATGCATTGCTTAATACATTCTGAGAAATGCATCATTAGCTGATTTAGTTATTGTGGGAACATTATAGAGTGTACTTACACAATCCTGTATGGTATAGCTTACTACACACTTAGGCTCTATGATATAACCTATTGTTCTCAGGCTGCAAACCTACATAGCATGTTACTGTACTGAATATTGTAGGCAATTTTAGCACAAGGCTATTTGCATATTTAAACATATCCAAACATAGAAAAGGTACAGTAAAAATACAGTATAAAAGATAAAAACATAGTACACCTGTATAGTGCACTTACCATGAATGGAGCTTGCAGGACTGGAAGTTGCTCACTCTTGGTAAGTTAGTGAGTGAGTGGTGAGTGAATGTGAAGGCCTAGAACATTACCGTGGACTTTATAAACACTGTACACTTAGGCTACATTTAATTTATAAAAATTACTTTTTTTCTTCAATAATAAGAAGCTGTATAACTTTTTAACTTTATAAACTTTTTAATTTCTTTTAACTTTTTGTCTCTTTTGTAATAATACCTTAAAACACAAACACATTGTATAGCTGTACAAAATATTTTCTTTTCAATATCCTTATCTTATAATCTTTTTAATGTTTTAATTTTTATGGTTTTTTTTTTTTACTTTTTAAACTTTTTTTTATCAAAAACTAAGACACACACATGCACATTAGCTTAGGCCTACACAGAGTCAGGATCATCAATATCACTGTCTTCTACCTTCACATCATCCCTCTGGAAAGTCTTCAGGTGCAATAATATGCATGGAGCTGTCATCTCCTATAACAATGCTTTCTTCTGGATACCTCCTGAAGGACCTGCCTGAGGCTGCTTTACAGTTAACGTTTATTTTTTTAAAAGTGGAAGGAGTACACTCTAAAATAATGTAAAAGTATAGTGTAGTAAACACATAAACTAGTAACATAGTCATTTATTATTGTTATCAAGTAGTATGCACTGTACATAATAGTATATGCTATACTTTTATACAACTGGCAGTGAGTAGGTTTGCTTACACCAGCATCACCACAAACACATGAATAATTCATTTCCCTACACACTTGTGATGGCTACAACATCACTAGGCAATAGAAATTTTTCAGCTCCATTATAATCTTCTAGGACCACCATCGTATATACGTTTCATTGTTGACCAAAATGTTATGTGGTTCATAACTCTGTGTATGTGTCCATGTGTGTGTGTATGTGTGTGTATACACGTATACAGAGAGAGAGAAAGGGGAGACGGAGGAGGAAGAAGAGGAAGAGGAGGATGAGTAGCTCATTCAATTGTGGGCACTGACAGGTCTAAAATCTGCAGAGAAGGTTGGCAGTCTGGAGACCCAGGGAAGAGTTGAGGTTGCAGCTCAAACCCAGAAGCAGCCTGGGGACAAAATTTCCTCTTCCTTGGGCAACCTCAGTCTTTTCTCTTTAGGCTTTCAACTGATAAGATAAGGTCCACCCATATTATCGAGGGTAATCTGCTTTACTCAAAGTCTACTGATTTAATTGTTAATTTCATCTAAAAAATATTAATACCTTCTAGACATGTGTTTGACCAAATATTTTTGTACCATAGCCTAACTAAGTTGACACATAAAGTTAACCGTTACAGGTGTTGTCTGATTCTCTAGGAATTTTTGCCTGACATTTTATTTATTATTGATTAGGAAATCTTACATCCTTAAAGGACAGAGGTCAGCTTGTGAAAAAACTGATAGCAGTGGAAATGATTCTTTTTCAATAACAATATAAACATATCGCTTCTCGGCCTTTTGGCTAAGATCAAGTGTAGTATCTGTTCTTATCAGTTTAATAACAATATAAACAAATTTTGTTCCCAAACTATGCAATGATGCACATATAACACAAAGGTTATCATTTATTGTCCTGTAGGTCATCAATCAGTTGGCTCCTTCCAGGACAGGGAGAAGCCTCAGACACATGCACGTGGACCTGCGGTCAAGTTCTGGCCAAACCCTTGGCAAACAGCCACCCTTGGCCAATTCTCAAGCCTAAGAGTTGTGTATACAAATAGCAAGTCTGGCCTCGGTGAGAAGAACCTGGGAAAGAATCCTACGTAGTCCTGGACATGGGCTAAGGGCAGTCTGGGCAGGGAATTCTAGGATTTTGTGTACCTGAGTTCAAAAAGGGAAGAGTGTATACTCCAGGTAGGCCAGTCCCCTTAGATCTGTGGACCATGTTCCATGGGGAGGGCAGGGGCCAGAAAACAGTCTTCTAAAGTACCATGACTAGGATAGGAGACCCTCTTTCCTGGCTCTTAGGGTGGTCCCATAATTACCTGACAAAATATTTTTGCTTCTTCTACCTGTGCTATAAGTCACAACTGTCCTAAGTTACTTCTCACTTGAGCTATTGCTGTAGCTTCCTAACTGGTATCCTGGCCACCTGTGTCATCCCTGGCCATTTGGAGTCAGAGAACCTGGTTCCAAATCCTAGGCCTACTACTTATTAGCTGTATAACTTTTGGAAAGTTACTTAACCTTTTTGGAACCTCAATTTGCTCAGTAAATTTGTTCCCAAATATCCTGACTCACAGAAATGATGAGAATAAATGTTTATTGTTTTGAGCCATTACATTTTGAAGTAACTTGTTATACACAAATGTATAACTAATAGATTACCATCTGCTTTTGAAATCATGCCATAATATCCATTATTCCAGAGAGACATTCTAAAACTTAATAGAATATAAAACAGTAGTAAAGGTCATTAACTAGAAACATTTTAAAGCATTCTACTTGTTCTATTCTATTGGCTCCTTAATAGTACAAGCATGGAATTTTTTTTTTTCAAGATAAAGACTGAAACAACAAACAAAACTAACTAAGCTGTACGTGTCATATCAGGTCCTTCTAATAGCAGTGATTCTTCTCATGACATAAGTGAAGATTCTATAGCATGGAGGACAGCGCTGTGCTCTGTCATTTATAAATCTTCCATTCCAGCACTCAGCCCCTCTGACCCTACAGTAGTGTAGTTATAACAGTCTTTAAGTCGATAACTAACACAGACCTTGCTCTTCATGATGTTTGGTAATATTGAGGGATAGGCTGGTTTGTTTAATACTTACCAATGTTTAATACTTACTAGGATTATGAAATTCAAACTGCCTGTAGAACCTGGCCAATGGCTAAGATAGTCACAAACATAATTGTCTTTTACAGTGTAGATAATATTAATTTACTATATTCCTATTCTGAGTCATTAAAATCCATTCCTCTTTTTTTTTGTTTTGTCATTTATTTATTTGTTCTTTTGCTCACTCATTCAGCATATATTTATGAAATATCTTCTATGTGCTAGCTCCAATAGGGAATACAAACTAAGCAAGACATTTGCCCTACCACCAAGGAATTTAGAGTCTAATAAGAAAGAAAGAATTTATAGCCTAATAGAAAAGAAAAAGATGCTTTTAGAAAAATAACCCCTTTGCATGAAGGAGAAGCACGTGTGTGTGTGCATGTACACATAACATGTCTATCCTCCAAGTAGGGAGGGAATGTTGAAGCTTTTTAAAATTTTTATGTTAAAGCATAACACACATGCACAAAACTACACAAATCCTAGGTGTGCAGCTCAGTGAATTTATTAAAATCGAATCCACCTAGTAACCAGCACCCAAATAAAGAAACATATTTTTTACTAGCACCCAAGAAGCCCTTTTCTTGTCTATACTTTGGCAGGGGGAAAGAAATCTATCAAACAAATTATTTTTTATTTCAACAATCTGCTTAATGTGTACCTTCCTGTGTTGTGAGTCACCCTCAGACCATTATTAGTCAGCCTTCAAAAATAGTTTTCCTGGGATGACTCCTCTGTCCTCATATGCTGAAATCAGCGATGAAAGTCCAGGTGAACCTGAGCAAAAATTTCCAGCTGTCAAATTAATAGCCAGAAAGCATTTTTTTCTTCACAAAAGATGTGTTGAGACTCATAGAAATTAGAAGGAAAAAAATCCATCAGGTCATCAGGTGAAAGATTATTCCCTCTAACATAATTCCTAGGTTTTCCTTAGTTTAAAATGAGTTCAGCTGTTCTTATTCAAAGTCACTGATAACTAGAATCTATTTAGAACGCAGGAAAATCAGCAAGGAAAAATCAAACAACCCTATAAAAAAGTGGGTAAAGGACATGAACAGAAATTTCTCAAAAGAAGACAGAATAATGGCCAACATACATATGAAAAAATGCTCAACATCT
>VBSM01003169.1:16440335-16464355 GCA_008086735.1 Cheirogaleus medius
CTCCCAGAGTGCTAGGATTACAGGCGTGAGCCACCGCGCCCGGCCTAGAACATTTAAAATTACATATGTTCTTCACATTACATTACTATTGAACAGTGCTAGCATATACAGTTCTACTTGCATGTATAAGAAATTATGTATGTATAAAGAATATCTGGAAAACATCTTCAATATTCACAAATAGAGGCTTTGCTAAATAAAACATGTTACATTCACACAATAGAATATTATGTGGACAGAAAAAAGAATGAGGCCAGTATGCCCTAAGATGGGGAACTTTCCACTAGACATGGTTAAGTAAAAAAAATAAAGCACAGATGTATAGTAAGCTGATGTTTGTGTTCAGCATATATGGAATGGATTTTGAATAAATTATATAAAATTGCACTTACGCATAGAATATTCCTGCAAGATGCACAAAGAAATTATTCTTAGTTATTGTCCTAGAGAGAGGAAATTGTGGCTCACTCTCAGGGGTGGAGAAAGATTAATTTTTAACTCCACCTTTTGCTATCGATTAAATGTTTTACAACATGTATTCATTACTCATTCAGAAAAAAAAGCGTTCACAGGTTTTCATTGTCTTTGAAGGAAATAATCCTTATAAAGAATTTCCTGAAATCAGTTATGGCAGCATAATAATTCATGTTTATTTTTTAGAATTGCGGATGGGAGGCCAGATGTGTATAAACTATGGTGTCCTACACAAAGTAGGCTCCTAGGAAATATCTATTCCTTTCCCTTCCCTGTACTTGGGCTAATAGTGCAGATGTCATAATAGAATCTTTCCACGTTTCAAGGATGCCTTAAGCATCACTCTCATGTTATGGCTCCAGAGATGCCAAATGAAAATGGGATGAGGCTGCACTAATCCTATGACATGACCTGGAAGTTAGTTATTTCCCCCCAGTAAATCCCAGAAATTTCCGTGCTTACTTTTATATATCTCTCATCAAAATGGAAGGTAGCTTGTATAACATATAACTTCTGAGTCAGTATAATATTGTAGGCTGTCTGCAAATTTTATTACTATATTAAGGGCTGAAGCAAACTTTTCTGGTTATTACATCCTCTGCATTGAAATCTTCACTCTCCTTGTCAGTCTCTTGATGCCTTGGCAGTTAAAACACTCTCTTTTATTTCTGTATCAGAAACTCTATGTGCCTCCCTAACCTCTTTGTCTACTTCAATCACCTCTTCTTAGTTTTGTGAAGTTTGTTGATTGATTGCTTCTCCTGGGTACATCTGGCTTTCTGGCCCTTTGTCTAAATTTAAAACACTGGAGCCATCCTTCAGAAAATACACAGTGCTCAATCAATTGCATTTGCTTATAAAATATCTTTTGTTTTTATGAACAAAAGTCTCTTGATTCTGACTCCTTATTTCCATTCCTATCTGCTCTGCCTGAGTCCAGGGCTCTTCATCTTGTCTGGAATATGTCAATTAGCTCTTAACTAGTTCACATGCTTTCAGGCTCCCCACTGGCAATCCATTTTCCACTTTACTGCTAAATTCTAAAAACAGATTTCTAAAAAACAGATTCATGTGTCCATTTATTCATTCATCAAACATCCATTAAGTATCTCCTTTGTGTCAGGCATCATGCTAGGAACTGGGGACAAAAGGCTTGTTTTTCATGGGCAAGCACTATGTATCTGGAGCTTAGAGTGCAGTGCAGCCAATAGGTAGACATATGATTTACCGTCCAGGGGGGCGGGCGCAGTACACTGTGACAGCACCCATCATGGAGGGACTTTTCCCCAGAGTCTCTGCCATCTGGTCAAACTGGACAGAGTAGGGTGGAAAGCAGCAGGTGATGTTCTAAGCAGAAGCAGCAGCAAGGTCAAAGGCTAGACTGGGTGGTGCATAACGTATCTAGTCAGTGTGACTGGCCCAGTGGCCAGATAAAATCTAGGGAAGTCAGCATAAGTTAATGGTGAAAGGTCTTATGGGGCCAGGCAAAGGAGTTTGGACTTTATTTTGAGGACATAGGTTTTAAGAAGAGCAGTCCTGTCATTAGATTTGCATTTTATGAAGAGCGTTATGGTAGGACTTTGGAGAACAGTGGGAGGGATGAACGACTGCAGCCTGGACAGCAAATTAGGAGGAGGCTGTCGCAACCATCCAGGCAAGAGGCGAGGAGGATCCAAAGCAAGATACAGCAGTGGGGATGGGGAGAAGGGGCCTGATGGGAGGGACACTCAGCAGTAAAATTGACTACGTTTGGTGATTGCCTATTTGGATGTTTGTGGAAAGGAGGGAAGGAAGAGAGAAAAGTCAGAATTATCTGGAAAATGTCTTGCTTGAGCCTTTGGGAGGCAATGAGTAGCTATGGAAGAGGGAATGTTCTGAAAGAGAGAAAATGATAGCACTTGAGCACATGGGTCTTCACTCAGGAGACAGATTTGGACTGGAGACTTTAATGCTTCATCCATTCTCTTGTTTAACAAATAGGTATTGAGTGCTCTATGCCAGCCACTGTTCTAAGCACTAGGGATATCTTGGCAAACAGGAAAAAATTCCTGTTCTCGTGATACTTTCGTTTCAATGAAGAGACTAAACAAACTGAGCAACAAGTAAATAAATGTATAATGTCCTACAGGTATGTGCTTTGAAGACAAATAAATTAGAGGAGGGTGGGGAGATAACGTGATGGATATGGGGGATATTTTAAGGTAGATAAGGTAGTCCGGGGAAAAGCATCTTTGAAGAGGTGATATGTGAGCACAAACCTGAATGAAACGCTCGAGGAAACCATGGGAAAGTTCAAGAAAGAGTGTGCAAGGAAGAGCCACGTGGAGTGGCGGGCTCCCTGACTAATGGGTAGCAGAGGCTGTGGGCAGGACGGGTGCAAATGTTCACACAACAGGACCTCTAACAGTGCCTGAAAACCTCCATTTGTGAGCCTGTGTCATCTTGCTTCCTTTTGAAACCGTGGCCAGCTCCCTCGGCAGCGCTAATTCCTTCCTGCACCCTGACTCCAGCATCTGATAAATACCATAGCACTTATGACTTTGTGTCCCTGCTATTTGTTACCTTGTTATCATCTGAGCTTCCCCATGGTAGAGATACTGTTCATCTTGGTCATTGCAATGCCCAGCATAGCCTGCCTGGAAGTTAGCAGGCCCACAGGTGTGTGTTGATGCAACAGTAACAGATAAGGCACAGCAAGGGTAAACCTGCTGCCTCTGGGGGAGAGGTAAGTGGGTGGTGATGGGTAGGGCCAAGAGACTGCTTTCTTATTTTTTTAGATCATATTTTAAAACCTACAGTTTTATGTACTTCTCTTTAACCTCTTTTGGCATTCATCTTACTGAATAAAAACAACCTAATTTGTGACTTTTTTTTTCATTTTTAGGCATGACCTATTGTCTTTCCACCATAGATGAGGAAGCAGCTTTCTCAGCACCCGCCTCTACCCCGACTATGCTTCCCACCTCCCTACCAACCCAATATAGTTGTGTCATAATTTTGGTTAAATTAACATTCCACGTCCACATTTTTATAACTATGTAAATATTATTCATAGCAGGTATATTATGGTTTCTATTACCATTTTTTTCTTTCTTGCACAACTTTTTGTTTCCATAGTGTTGGTTTTGTTTTGTTGTTTGGTTAGTTGATTGGTTTTCTAGTTTTCTGTCTATTCAGTCATGAATGAAGCCCTCATCTTACCCCCAGTACAGTAAATCTCTTCTCAATACAATTAAACATGTGAGGGGTGCATGTGTGAGTGTGTGTGAATCTTGACAATAGCACTTGTGGCATCTTTTGACCTGCTACCCAGACCAGTTGCCATTCGGGCCCAGCGCTCACCTGTCATCCTGGGATTTTCTTTCATCAGCATCTTGGGGATTCCTTTCACTTTTCTCAGCCGGGATACCTTGTCTTCTTCTCTTTTGGTTTACTCCTTCGTTTGGGTGTATCACCTCCTCGAGCAGCTTCTTGATATGGTGAATGGGAGGTAAATTTGTGGAGACTTTACATGTCTGAAAATATTTTTATTGCTCACTGACACTTGAATGATAATATGGCTAGATAATATGGGGGTAGTAATCATTTTTGCTCAGAAATATGAAGCTATTGTTCCATTGTCTTGTAAATTCTAGTGTCACTGTGAAAAACATGGAAGCCACTGTGATTATTGAAACTTGTTTGGTAACATCCTTTTTCTTTTACATTTTTGAGAATCATAACATCTTCTCTTTTAAGCCAGTGGTCTGAAATTTGACAATTAAGTGCTTTGGTGTATCTTTCTTTTTAAGAAATAACTTCTTTTTCTCTTATAAGTGAAGGACATCATTTTATTTCTTAGTAATCAGGAACTCTCAGTTCCTGAGATCTTTTTTTAATAAAATGTATTGACACATATGAACAATGAACTGCATCATTTAAAATATACTCTTTTATGAATTTTGACAGATGTATTGAAACCACTTTGAAACCTACACAACAATTGAGAATATTTCCATCACCACCGATTCTTTCCTTGATTCCTTTATAGTGCATTCTTCCCTCCACTGGGCAAGTGCTACCCTATTTTCTGTCACTGTGAGTTAGTTGGCATAAATATAGATTGATATCAGGTAGAGGGCCCTTGACTTTGTTATTTTATTAAAAATTATTTTGGTTGGGTCATTCTCATTCCAAGATAAATTTTTGAATTAGCCTGTCAATTTGTACAAAAAAAAGGCCTTTTGGAATTTTGTGGAAATCAGCTTGAATATACAGATTAATCTGAGCAAAAATTGACTTCTAACAATATTGAGTCTTCTAACTCATGAATATGATATAGCTTTCCATTTATTTAGGTCTTTAACTTTTCTTAGTAATGTCTTGTAGTTTTCAATGAACAATCAATGCACATATTTTATCAAATTTATGTGTAAATATTTTATACTTTTAGATCTTATTAGAAATGGAATTGTAATTTTTATTTCATTTTCCAATTGCTCATTGCTAGCATAAAGAAATATTGACCTTGCGTAGACCTTGCTAAATCCACTTATTAGCTCTAGGAGCTTTTTACTGGATTTTTTATGATTTTCCAGTATTCAACCATATCGTCTGTAACAAAGAGAGTTTTATTTCTTCCTTTCCATTCTGTACGCTTTCTATTTTCTTCTGCTCTCTGCCCTCCTCCTATTTCACCTTCTCCTTCTTTTCCTTCTTCTTGTTTGATTATACTGCCTAGGGCCTCCAGAAGACTGTTGAATAGTAGTGGTAAGACAGGGCATCCTTGTACTGTTCTTGATCTTAGGAGAAAAACTTCAGTCTTCACCATCAACAAAAGTGCCATCATGGGCTTTTCTTAGAGGCCCTTGAACCATTTAAGGATGTTTCCTCCTTTTTTCTTAGTTTTCCGAGCATTTTTAATCATGGATGGACGTTGAACTTTTTCAAATGCTTTTGCTTCATCTAGTAATTTAATTATATGGATTTTATCCCTTATTATGGTAATATGGTGAATTATGTTAATTGAGTTTTTAATGTTAAACCAATGCTGCATTTTTGGAACAAATCTCACTTGGTCATGATGTATAAACCTTTTAATATATTACTGGATTTAATTTGCATTCGTGTACATATATTACATATAATTTTTTTCTCTCTGCATGAGGGATAAGAGTCTATGGTTATTTCTTCTAATGTCTTTGTCTGGTTTTAGGATCAAAATAACACTGCCCTAAAAAATGAGTTTAACAAATATTCTCTTCTCTTCTGTTTCCTTAAAAAGTTTGTATTGGATTGGTATTATTTCTTCCTTATGTGTTTGATAGAATTCAACAGTAAAGCCATCTGATCCTGGGGTTTTCTTTGTGAGATAGTTTTCTTAATTTTGAATTCAATTTCTATAGTACCTATAAGGCTCCTCATATGATCCATTTCTTCTTGTGTCACTTTTAATATTTGTGTCTTTCAAGATATTTGCCCAATTTATTTAAGTTACCAAATTTATTGGCATAGAGTTGTTCGTGCTATTATTCTCTTATCTTTTTATTTAATTAATTAATTAATTTATTTTTTAATTAATTAATTTATTTTTTGAGACAGAGTCTCACTCTGTTGCCCAGGCTAGAGTGCCATGGCATCAGCCTAGCTCACAGCAACCTCAAATTCCTGGGCTCAAGCAATCCTTCTGCCTCAGCCTCCTGAGTAGCTGGGACTACAGGCATGCGCCACCATGCCTGGCTAATTTTTTCTATATATTTTTAGTTGTCCAATTAATTTCTTTCTATTTTTAGTAGAGACAGGGTCTTGCTCTTGCTCAGGCTGGTTTCGAACTCCTGACCTTGAACGATCTGCCCGCCATGGCCTCCCAGAGTGCTAGGATTACAGGCGTGAGCCACCACGCCCAGACTCTCTTATCTTTTTAAATACCTTCTAGATCTCTATTGATGGTCTTGCTTTCAATCTTGATATTGGTATTTTCTCTTCTTCTCTACCTAGAGATTTATCATTTTTATTGATAATTTCAAAGAATCAGCGTTGGTTTAATTGATTTTTCTCTGTTGTTTACCTGTTTTAATTTCATTGTTCTGTACTCTAATCTTTGTGTTTAATTTTTTCTTTTTCTAGATTCCTTAAGAAAGAGCACAGGTAATTGATTTGGGACCTTTTTTTTTTTCATAGTATAAACATTTAAACCTAATATTTCTCTCTAAACACTGCTTTAGCTTTTTCCATAAATTTGTATATGTTGCATTTTACTTATCACTCAGTACAGATATTTTCTAATATTTTTGTGTGTGACTTGATGTTTTTCTTTGACTTGTGGGTTGTTTAGAAGTAAAGTTGTTTAATTTTCAAATGTTTGGGGGCTTTCCTAGATGCGTTATTGTTTTCTACTTATATTTAGTACTACTATGATCAGAGAACATGCTTTATAAGATTTATTTTGTTAAATCTATTGAGACTTGTTTTATGGCTCAGCATTTGGTCTATCTTTGTAAATGTTCCATGTATATTTGAAAAAAATGTTTAGCCTGCAGTAGTTGGGTATAGTGGTCTATAAATGTCAGTTATAATAGTTGATAGTATCCACATCTGCCACATCTTTACTGGTTTTTTTTCCCCCCCTTATCTGGGTGTTCTATTAATTTCTGAGAGAATTCTGTTAAAGTCTCCAACAATGATTATATATATGCCTTTTCTTCCCTTTAGTTTTGATAGTTATTTTCACATATTAATATTTAAAAATTCTGTTATTGTTCACACCTAAATTTATAATTGACATAGCTTCTGGTTTTATTTACCCTTTTATTGTTATGAAATATTTCTCTTTGTGTCTACAAATATTGCTCACCTTGATGTCTACTTTTAAAAAGCTGTATATGTTTATATAATTCATATATTAATAAGGCTTCCAACATTTGGCTTCTATTGCTTGTAGACTGTATTACACAAAACTAAGGAAACAGTATTCACATAGGCACAGATGTAGGAACAAGAATGAGAGGACTATTACAGGACCAGTATAAGATTTGATGAGGTTGTAGCACAGTGGGGAGGGAGGAGTAGAGGTTTTCATTTGGCTTTTTATGCTGTGTTTTGGCTCTTGACTTTACAACATTAATGATTTGGAGCACAGTCTTTGTAGTTACATGGTCTTGGGTTCAATTACTGTCTCTACTATTTATTAATGGTGTGACCTTGGGCAAGTTACTTAACCTCTGTTTCTTTATATTGAAAGTGGGGACATATGACAGTACATACTTTATATGTTTTTAGAAGGATGAAATTATATATATCGCACACATATACACATTATATCTATGCACACAAATATAGTGCTCAGCAAAGTGTAAGTGTTCAATAAGTATTTTTATATGCAATATCTCTTATTATATCATATATATTATGATGTGTATTTTATGTTATATATATATATTTGCATATAGTCTTGTCTCAATTTTCCTGCTGGCTTGAATTTTCAGAGATTTGATTAATTGTCCTTTCCGTTTTAAGGTTTCTTTCCCCCATTTGCCTCCATTCTCTCCCTGCCCCCTTTCCCTTACTCTACTTTCTCAGTTCCCTACTTTTTGCACCTCATCCCTGTCAAAATTAAGATTTCATAACCTCAAGAACTGCAGTCTGTGCAATTAAGGTAGTTGCTGCTTCCTATCTTTCTCTTTTGCTGCTTCCCATCAACCTCTGAACTTGACTAGGACTTCAATTTCTGTTCCGAAAAAAATGTACTTCTCAGAATTTTTTAGTTATTTGCAATGTGGATGCAAATAACTGGGGCTTATGTAACTAACTAGTTCAGAAACACACCATGTGTACTTGTGATAAAAGTATAATAACATTGTTTGCAGAAGAGCCGTCCTATATTTATTACAAGTATTCTCAGCAAAAATTGCCAGTAGAGCTATGACAGGCCTTGTTAGAAAGTGCATTTGAAGACTCAGCTCAGCAACTCCCTTTTCCGACTTGAAACGCATCCCCTTCAAAAGAATTCCCAACCACATGATGTTTGATGTTCCTGACCCCCGCAGCATGATGCAAAAGAAAGATCATGGGTTTTGAAGTCAGTTAGCTCAGACGCTTACTCTTTGGGTTACTTCTTAGCCCATGTGCTTTTCCTGGTTTGTCAATTGCATGTGGCATTACTTGCTCTCCATGGCTTCCTCTTCAGGAAATCCTTTCCTAAATCCACATCCACGTTTATTTCCCTTATGAGTTTTTGTTCATCTTATAAACCTTTCCTTCGTAGCAATTGTCAGTTTCCCTTTTCATTTAAGTATCCAATTATTTATTAACGTCAGCCTCATATAGTGGACTGTAAGCTCCACAAGGCTAGGGACCACAAGTGTTAAGTGTTCACTCTACCCCTGTACCCCCAGGCTAAACCCATCCCTGTACACCCAGAGTCTAACATAGTGCCTGGCACACAGTAGGCAGTCCGCAAACAAATAAATAACAAAGGATGGGCTGCCAGTGGCCGGAGCTCCGTGGCTAGGGCGTGGAGGGAGTCGCCCTGGCGCTGGGATAATATCCCCAGCGGAGACCCAGCACCGCCCTAGCCGGAGCCTCTGCCCCTGGTCCTGTCCCGCGAACAAGAGCCCCGGCTGCGGGCCGCGCCTCTCCTGGTGTCGTCACCAGGGGCGGGACTTCCGGCCGCCGAAGTTTAACAGTCCAGGCGGGAGCCGGAAGCCCAGCGCGGAGCGGGCCGCGCCGTGGCCCCCTGTTGTGCCGCCGCGGAGAGGTGAGGTTCCGGAGGGCCCGGGGTCAGCGGGCCGCCGCCCGCCGCATCCCTGCTCTCTCCTGACCCCCGGCCGCCCTCCGGCCACCTCGGGGCGGGGCGGAGGTCCCACGGCCCCGCGCGCCCCCGCCGGCCCGGTGCTCGGGCGGTTGCCGGGCAGGGGCGCGGCGGCGCGTTTGGCGCGGAAGTGCCCCGGGAGCCGCGGCCGGGTCAGCCGGGGTAGGTTGGGGCGGCTTTGGGGGGTGTGCTGCCTCTGCAAAGTTTGCCTCCTCTCCACAAAGTCTGTCTCCCTTTTTGTAATCCTCAAATGCGACTCTTGTCAGGCACTCGAAAGCATATTACAAGGTAACCCCAGTGGAACAGTTCTTCTGCAAGTAAAATGCAGTTTTGGTGAATGGAAGTTGGAGAACTTTTATTTCAGCTGAGTGTTGTGGTTGAATTGTTTCATGCAGCCGCTGTCCCTAAACCGGGGCCAGCAGTCCGTTATCACCGTGTATCCTGACTGCTCGCTTTCTGGGGGACCTCTTTGAGGGCCTGTTGTAATAATGCTCTCACTAAAATGTGCTCAGTTCTCAGAAGACTGAGGTAGGTGGACACATGGTCCTCTTCCTCGCTCCGCTTTCAGAGAAGAAAACAGACATTAAGTGACTCGGTCAGTTATGTCACCTAAGTTGGGACAGATCATTTGGATCTGGCTTCTGGACTTTTTATGAACCCTGGCTTCAGTGGTCTGCCCACTACACGATACTGCTCTACAGACATGGTGTAAGATTACGGTAGACACATCTTGCGCTTGTGTTTACCGAACTTAAGAGATCGCTTTTCTGGACTTCATTGTTCCTTGAGTTGGGGACCAAGAGGGCACTTGTTACACATGTTTAAGGCACCAAATCCAAACACTGTGCCTTTGTTTCAATAGGCGACTTTAATGGCTTTTAGTAACACTGCATTTATCTGATGAATGGAGCATAATGAAGCACATGAATGACTAGTTGACAAAAGTTTTAGCCTTTTTATAAACACATTAAATTTTTTGTCTCTTGAGAATGAAAGGTTTCTGTAATTTATTATGTCTTTAACTTGTCCTCCAAAATGGGGCATACTAGACATAAGTGTGATGTTTTGTTGATGATTTGGGGACCTGTCTATGACATCACTAATGTGCAGTACTCTTGCATTGTCCATACTAGGAATGTGTGGTTGGGTATATTGCTATGCCCTTTTCCTCCTCCCCTTTCTCCTATGTATTTTTGGGAATTTTTTTTCTCCTGTCATCCATTACTACTTGCTGCTGTTAAAGTGTCTGCCTAGAGCAGCTTCCTTGACATCAGTCTTCTAGACTGCCTTGGTTTGTGAAATCACCTTGTTAGAATTATGTGTGTGAACTATTTATTAAATACCATGAATAATATGAGCGAGAGCATTGTAGACGAAGTACTGATATAGGGACTTGGTGACTTGGTGACATCTCCTTTGGCTGTATTGCTAGTTTTAGATTTTGAAAAACTGGGATGACTGGATTCTGACCTGCAGGAATGCTAGTTTATCATACATTTTTTAAAAGTTTGGGAAGTTACTTACTAGCAGTTATTTGTTGAGTACCTACTGTGTGCCAGGAATGTTTCAAGACTTTGGTATGGGGAAGCAGGCATTATTATGAGAGCAGATAAGAATTTTGCATAGTAGGAAGTGCCATGACAAAAGGAAATCAGGTATTGGTATATAGGGTAACTGGCGAGGGGCTGCTTTAGCCAGGGTGGTCAGCGAAGGCCTTTCAGAGGAGGAGACATTTGAGCTGAGACCTGAATGATGAGAAGGAGATGACCATGGGAAATCTGGGGGAGCATTCCAGGCAGAAGGGGCGGCAAATGAAAAGACACTGAGGTGAGAATGCCCTTTTTTGTTCCATAAGACAGATCTTTCTGTCTTATGGAAGGCCAGTATGTCCAGAGTCTGGTGGCCCCCTGAGAAAAGAGGGAGGAGGGTTACATACGGGCCAGGTCATGTGAGGCAGGGTAAGGAGGTTGGATTTCATTATATTATAATTGTGGGGAGCCACTGGTAGGGTCATCTAAGAGAATGTGATCTGATTTATGTTTTAAGATCATCACTTCAACTACTTTGTGGCGAGGGCACTGTTTGCAACAAAAGTGGATGAATAGAGTCACTCGTTTTAGATTAGATGATTAATTATATATATATGCATATATAAATATGCACACACATATATATATATATTTTTTTGCCTATCCTTGTTTTTTAAATATATTGTTTGAAACTATTTGTAGGTGCAGTCATGCAGGAAAATCTCAGATTTGCTTCATCGGGAGATGATATTAAAATATGGGATGCTTCATCTATGACATTGGTGGATAAATTCAACCCACACACATCACCACATGGAATCAGCTCAATATGTTGGAGCAGCAATAGTATCCTTTTTTATTTTTTTAAATAACCACTTTTTATTAGATGAAACAACCAGTGTCAGTAAAACTTTTGTACGTGATCCATAATGAGAAATATATTTTGCATTGTTACCAAAGATAAAGTTGAAATAGTAGTTTAAAAACAGTATATCATATGAATGCACTTTGATTTTCTCTGTTGGTTTCATTTTTAAAAAAATCTAGTTGCAACTCACTTCGTTCAGAAATACTGCTATTTTAAAAAAAATGTATGCTAGATCTACACCATAGAATTAGTTATGTTATCAACAGTTTGTTATTGAACCAAATGAAATATGGTAGGCAATAAGGTGAATGGAAATGATCCCGAAAGGTTTTAGATTGAGTTTTTGCATCTACATTTGGGCATTTGTGAATCTGATTGGGAAATTAAAGAACTTGAAGGCAGGAACAAGAGAGGGAGGAGATAAAAAATTGTCCAACATCCCCATCTTACTGAGTATTCTCTGTATTTCTGTTCCTTTCTGTGTGTGATGAAATAACATTTCCTAAACATACATAGTAACATTGTCTAGATTGCTTTTTTTCCTAAGTTTTTTATGTTTCTAATTGACATCCTCCCTGACAGATAAGCTAAACATGGATAAAATAAATGAGGGAGTGAAGCCTGTAAACTAGAATTTCTGAACCCCTTTTGACATTTTGAGGCAAATAATTTGTTGTGGGGACTTTCCTATGCATTGTAGGATGTTGAGAAGTTTTCTTGGCCTCTGCTCATTAGATGCCAGTAGCCTCTAGCTGTGATAGCCAAAAATGTCTCCAGAATTGCTAAAATTACTCCCAGTTGAGAACCACTGTTATAAACAAAGTACTCTTATCACCTTTTGTATGAAAATGTTCAATATGACTGGTATGTTAGAAATTATTCTTTTGTGAAACTCATATATTATTTCTGAAACAACAAATGAAGTTTTAGTATTTGTCTGATTTTCATCAATACCGAAGTATTGATATTCTACTTCCTGATAAAAGGAAAAATATCAAAGCTTTAAAATATGACTGATCTGTGAACAAAAATACTAGAAGTTTTCATGCCAGCCTAATTATTCTTGCAAGTACATAACAACAATGAATTTTCTTATTGAATTAAATTTACCTCTTTATCATTCCTTGCTTCTGTATTAAAGTAATAAATTACTTTGGTGCTATATTAATCAAACTCATGGTGAAGTGACTACATATTTAAAGGACTCTCCAAATGTATGTAGGGAAAATGTTTTAAACAGAGTGACAAATATATGAAGTTGCTGCTATTTTTAGATTTTCATTGTGTTTAGAGCTTAATTTTCCCTGTTACTGTATAAGAGAAAAGTAGCAATTCTTAATAAAATTAATTATTTTTTGGTTTATTTTTGTTCCAAGGAGTTTTACTAGGAGTTGGAATTTACTGATGTACTGCTTAATAGTCTATCAACAAAACTGATGTGGCTATGAGATAGTGTTGTATGGCTTTTGGAAACGGTATTCTTACTTCTGTATAGTTTCCTTGTAAAAGTAGATGTGCACTGAAAGCCCTAAGTTCCCAGACTCAGCAGCTTGGGGTCCATGTAGCATATATTTCAAGGACGGCATTAATGTGAAATACCAGGGAGGTTAGTTTTCTTTCTTCCTTTTCTTTCTTTTTCTTTTTTGGTTTTTGGTCCTTTAGGTTATGTTGCTCACTTTCTCATGTTCCTGACTTTCTCATCACTTCTAAAACTATAAAAGAAATTTTAAAAGTAACTAGATTACCCTCTCATAATATCTTCCTTCAATCCTTCCTTTTCTATATTCTAAGTGGTACATAGAGGAAGAGGTCAAGAAGAGGGAAATGATTTATTTTTCTCAATGTTGTAGTACCTAGGCAGAAATGATTTTGTTTGAATCATGTATCATAATAAAATTACAGTTCATTTCTGTTCACAAAATATCTGAATGTTATGTAAACCATCCAAAAGTAATGCAGTTAGGATTGTGAGTGTCTAATTTACCTTTCTCCATTGCATTTATTTACAGATTTTGCTTGCTAAAAGGCATAGATTTAAACTTCTGATATTTTAATTTGTTATGACTCAAAATCAGACTCTTATTCTTGGTTATATTGTATTTAATCACTTTAGTTTTGAAATACATTGTTTTGTGTTTACTGATGGTTTCACTTATACGTTATATAAAATAAGGAAAATATAATTTTTTAATTAAAATTAATTTAAATTTAATTTAAAATAAAGTTAAAATAAAACTCTTCCATAACATAAACAGTTGCTACTTAACCATACTTATTTATATTTGCTACAGTTACTGTAATATTCATTCTTATTACATTTAAGATTGAAACATTCTATCACAAAAACTCCAGTCCTGAAAAAAATCAGGCTTTTTTTTTTTTTTTTTTTTTTTTTTTTTTTTAGTGGAAAGATAGAAGACTAGTGTGGATGTTTGCTTTCTATCTTAAATTGGTACCAAGCTCTGGGTTAACAAATAACTATCTTGAACAGTTTTTGTAGATGAAAAAGCTGATTGATACTTGCTGATGGTGCTTTTATCATGCTCTCATTCTTGAAGGATAAAATTAGACTTTCTGGCCTACTCTTTGAAAACGGAGTAGTATTTCACATGGATTAAATAGCTTTCAAATGATAGCACGGCCAGAAAGGATAGTTCTTCCTTGTAGTAGTAGCAAAGAGAATTAGTCTGTGTAATTAGTAACCTGAGCCATTTTAAAAACTTAAGGTGTAAGCTATACCCATTTGCTTGTCTTCTTAGTGTGTTTGCTTTTATAATTGCAATTCTTATAATAATAATCTAGTGCTGTAGATGCTCATGGATGGTTTGATGCTCCATAACTCTTCATTCAGATAACTTTCTAGTGACAGCATCTTCCAGTGGCGACAAAATAGTTGTTTCAAGTTGCAAATGTAAACCTGTTCCACTTTTAGAGCTTGCTGCTGGGGTAAGTGATTTTTTTTTTTTAACTTTTCAAAATCTTAGTTTTGCTTGAGTGGTAATTACTTGTTTATTATGATGCTTGCAACAAATATAAAGGTGTTCAAAAGTGTCTTTCTTAACCTAGGCTTAAAGTAATACAGTAACACAGGTAAGGTGTGCGTGTGTTTACTGAAGCATCTTTAGGCAAAATAATATTGGATCCTAGGGGAACAGTTAAGGACTTGGATTTTGGTCACTAGGTGCTTACTTTCTCCATTTCTCCCTTTTGGGAGGGTCCCTGTTGCTACCTGTTTTAGGGCTATGTCCCACCAAGGTTACTTGGTTGACGTGACCATATGAACCTTAATGACACAGCACTACTTTACTGACCTTAGGCTTAGGATCATCAGTAAATGACCCATATCTGTTGGTAGCCCTCTGCTTCAGGTTGTCCACTTTATCCCGAGGGGCCTGCCTGAGCCTCCCTGTACCCTCCTTGAACAGGATGGCTTTGTCAAATGAGCTTTGGTCCCAGGGCATTTAAATGAAGCTCTCATTGCCTGTTGTTTCCTTATCCTTTTATTTGTATAAATTAGTCCCTCTGACTGAGCATCATGCTTACTTCTTCAATTCTATTCACAGATGCTCCTTTAAAGTTATTGCTTTTTAAAATAAGATAAGGTCTAAATAAAAAGATATAAGTAGTTTGTAGTTATTTCTTTTAGTTTCAAAGTTTTCATCACAGACCCTAAATTATTATGAATTGTCATAATTTTACAATCAGGGATAGGTAAGGTACCCAGTTAGAAAGAAAACAGGACAATAGATTATAAACTCTGGTAATTTAAAGAGGGCTTACAATTTTTATCAATCCTTTCCTAAAGGTATTCGATGGGATTGGCTTGAACCTCATTTCCAATCCAGAGATATTAGAGGCTTGGGGCAGTGAGAACGTCTGCTAAGGATAGAAATGGAATTTGAGGCACCCTGTCTATTCAAACTGAGTTCAGTAAAATTGAAACAGAGGACATCCCTGGTCAATAAAAGGCAGATTGAACTCTTGAAGAGCAGGCAAAACATCTTAGTCATCTTTGGATCTTTGGATCCTGTCATAGGTGGTCAATAAACATTTGTTGAATTTAATGTCAACAGTGAAACAGTTTTGATTTCCATCTCCACCATTATATGTGCTACTTTTATGCATTATACCTTGAAATCAGTGAAACAGTATTTGGGCCATTTTTATAAAAAAATTTAAAAAACATGATATTTACAAGTGTGACACAATTCTAAGGGTGTTGTAAATGTTCCAGATTAGTTGCTATAATTCTTAGTCCTCTCTTATAATAGTTAAGTAATCATCATAATGCAGATGGCTAAAAGTGAGATCATTTTAGTTCTAATTTTGAATTTATATCAATTCATTTGTAAAAATATTTTGCAAACATTGGTTCTTTAGCTTTTGTTAATAATTTTTTATAACATTAATGTTTTGATAACCTCTTCTTTTATAGTCCTTCCAAGTCCTGTTACTCCTGTGCTCTTTGAGGTATTAGATCTTTTCTATTGGGAAAATAAAATTTGATCCTACTTATTTTTAAATCTTTTTTAGAGTGGAACTTTAGGTTAGTGCTTATTTTCTTTGTTTTTGTATTTTACCTCTTTAATGTGGGCAGACTGGTATTAAGAGTATTATTATGGATATAATAGGCTACTAAATATCCTAGAAATTTGATCAGCTGTTGTTTTTAAATTTAAAAAATTATACCTCTAATGTTATGTCTTGGGGGTACAGAGTTTCTGTAATAACTGTATAATTTACATTAATTATTTAAGTTCATTAGCTACATTAATAATACATTAACATAAGAAAAAGTCTTCTATCCACAGCTATAAATATAGGTTTTGTTCTGATCCCGTAAGAATAATTGTAGTCATTGTGATGATTGGAATCCCAATATGGCTATCTTTGATGGACACCATGTTTGTCTATTTTATTTAAAGTTTATATTGATAGTTCTTAGCAAACTGCCCTGATTTGCAGTGACAACCAGAATCTAAATCTTAATAGTCTCTTTAGACCAAAGGCAATTCCTAGGATGGTACCTGCAAGAGAATTATAGCAGCTATACTGAAACATTTATGTAATGTGCAGCCTGCTATTTTTATACATGTTAGGTGATACACTTGGTCCAAATTTCAGAACTAGAAGAAACCTTGGGTAGTCCATTGTGGGGCTGAAGAGGAAGGGACCAGCCACAGCCTTTTAAGCATCTCTCTTGAGCACAGGATGTTTTTGAGATGCGTCGACTAGTCCTTACCTTTCATTTCTCAGATGAAGAAACATAAGCTCAGAATGGTGAGATGACTTGCCTAAGCCTAAACCTACATAGCTTGCCTTTTAACTAAATCATAAAATATTCCCTTTGGTCTTCATTTCACTGATTTTTTTTTTCCCATAGCATTCAACTAGAGATAAGAACAATCGTAGTTTTGTCCTGCATCTGTAGGTTAAATAGGAAAAAAACGTGCTACATTCTGTGTAGCATAGTTACTGGTGGCACCACCGCTTAGGTGGACACGCATGGATACTCATTGTGAGTAGAACTTGATAACCTCTGTATTTTTAGCCATTTATTTTATAGATATTTATTGAGCATGGATATGGTCTTTGCTATAATGAAACTGACATTCTCATGGAGACAGGCAATAAACTAGTAAACGAATATTCAGATATTGATAAGTTGTTATACAGAGAACTAAAATTAGATATTGCAATCACAAGTTAGGTGGCCAAGGGAATCTCCTGAAGAGAGGGCATTAAGGTTGATATCTGTTGACCAGGAAAAAGCCATCCAGCCAAGGTTCAGGGAATTCCGCTTTCTAGGGAAGGAGAATAGCTTTGTAGAAGCCTTAAGGCAAATATATGGTTGTATTTTTAACACATTAATTGCCACATGAGTTGTATTTAACTCACACTAGTTTTGAGCCTGGGGCCTCATGAAGCAAAACCTGGGTAAAACCCTGTAGTTGGTTCATGAAAATCTTGTTGACGTTCTTATTGTTAAAGTTAATATTGATAAATTCTAAAAATGTGGATTAAATAAAGTTAATAAATTTCATTTTCATTCATTACATTTCTAATCATTTTGTTTTTGAAGTTTTTATTCTATTTTCATAATAAAACATTGTGGCCCCAAGTAAAAATTTTTTTCTAGTGTGGCAGTCAATGTATTAAGGAATAGAAGGTTAGTATGGCTGGAGAATTAGTGGATGAGAAGGAACATGGTAAGAGATGAGCTGGACTGGGCCCAGATTGAATAGGGCTTGGAAAGCCAGGTTGATGGGTTTGGAGTTTATTCTAGGCTGAAAGCCATTGAAGATTTTTAAACGGGAGAGACATGATCTGATTTACATTTTTTAAGTTCACCCTACTTATGGAGGATGGAATGTGGGAAAGCAGGAGTAGAAATAGGGAAATGAGGTAGGAGGCAATTATCATAGTTTGGCAAGGTTTAGGTTAGTGCTAATAGTAGCTATAGATAAAGAGGGGTCCATGTGGGATTTATTTTAGGATTGGCATTTATGGAACTTACTGGAGGGGAGGAGAGGACAAGGAATCAAGGGTTATCTGGATTTTCATCTTGAGAACTGGATGGATGGTGTCTTTACAGAGATGGGGAAGAATGTGAGGTCAGGTTTTGATCATAATGGTGTTTGAGACTTGAGCTTCTTGTGGGGAGATTTGCTGGGAAACTCAGGACAAGTATCTTGACCTCTTTGAAAAGCCTTCCCCATCTGTAAAATGAGAGGTCTAAACTATTAATATAAATTCTCTGAAGCCCCCTCTTTCTTTAGCATATTCTGAGTTTGGGATTGATTTTAATTTAAGATATTCTGTGGAAAGACAAGAGCAGGTTTTATTAAGGGGAGATGTGAAGGGCTAGCAAGCCCTAATGGGAGACAAAGACTTGCAGGTGTTTTCTGAGCTTCCTCTGTAATCACCGTTCTATGCAAGAGAACATGAACGTGTTTGATGACTTTGAAGCCATTTTGATCCCCATTATAAACTGTTGGATCCATGTGAAAGATGATGAGAGGTGACTCTTTAGTACAAATATTAATATTAGCGTGCTTATAGTATTTAATTCAACAAATAACTTGTCACATGCTTACTAAGTGTTGGATGAGACCTGAAAGTCAGCTCTGGGCTGGCTCTGTTAAATTAAGGTAACTCTTTTTTTCTTTTTTTTTAAATAGCAAAAGCAGACATGTGTCAGTTTAAATTCTACATCCATGTATTTGGTAAGCGGAGGCCTTAATAACACTGTTAATATTTGGGATTTAAAATCAAAAAGAGTTCATCGATCTCTTAAGGTAAGCAATTCGTTTTTTTTTTTTTAATTTTTACAAAAAATAGGAATGTCACAATGTGTTTAGGGTAGTTACCAAACTTTTCTTTTAATTTTGAGCTTTTATGATAAAAACAAGCCACTTCAGAATTGAAGCAAGATTTATTAGGAAAATAAAAGTGCTGTTTAACCCAAAACTTCTTTTTGTCTTTTTTCCTCCATGTATAGCATTAATGCATATTATCAGTGTTTAAAACTTTTTCTTTTTTATCTAGTTCCACTCTTGCTCGAGTGAACCACTTCCTTCGTTTTTTCCTGCAGTATAGTTTGTCATCATTAGGGATCTTCTTTAAAGACACTTTGGGAAAAAAGATACTGGTTTTAGGATGATAGTATTCAATATGTTAATCAGAGTTGGGGATTTGCCTTCTTAGTTCTGTAGTATATTTGGCTGCTGCTGTTTGTGTTATTTCTGTGTGTATGTATTTTTAACTTGGTAATGAAATATTTTCTAAAATTTTACTAGCAATTAGTGTTGCTTTAAATAGTTAGCTTTTTGCATTTTTAGAAAATTATTCATTACAAGAAAGTCTCTGGTTATGATTTTTTTTGACCTCTACTTTTCATTTTTGTGTCCTTTTACTATTTAGAAGTTAATCTTTAAAGTTATTTTTAATTTTTGTCTTTTAAAGTTTTAATAATGAAAAATTTAAACACACACATATACATATCTCATACATGTACATACACACACAGAGAAAGACCTTCCTTTAACCCATTACCCATGTAGTCATCATCTGACATCAATGATGATCAACTCATGGTCAATATTGTTTTATCTATGTGCTCACCTACTAACCCTCTCACCTCCAGAGTATTTTGTAGCAAATACCAGACATCATTATCATTTTGTTATATGTCTTAATGTCATTGAGTTAATTCATACCAGAGAAATGGCATATAGAAGAATTGTTTTCTCTTAGCTAAATTGAAATATAATCCTATAATTGCTGTTTAACTATTAACTTTGGAAGTTCATTATTTTATGTTTAGCTAAATTTTCAAGAGTCTTAACTCTATAATCTTTGCTATGGAAAGATGGGTAATTGAAAAGTTGCCAGTAATGAGAATAGTTAACTTTTATTGAGTTCTTTGATGTGCCAGCTACTGTGCTTAGAAATACTTAATCCTGCTTATCTAAACAACTCTGCAAAGCTGATAGTATTTCTCCTGTGTACAGATAGAGAAACTGAGTCAGATGTTAAAGAACTTGTTCCATGTCAAACAACTAGTAACGGCAAAGATGAAATACAAACTCAGATATTATTCATTGCTTAGTTTTTTAAATGATGAAATATTTTAATTAAAGGTATTTAGAGGGATATACCTGCTATGAATAGGGAGTGTCTTACAGAGTTGAGAAGAGATTAGAGTCTATGGCCAGTTTTGTTACACATTGTCACACATTTTAGGAGCTTCGTTTACCCCATCCCTGCATGGCAAAATTCTACTGATTTTTCCATCCTCCGCTTTCCCAGTCACTCCTGATAGTTTTTTCTCTTTGTGTTGTTTGAAATTCTTAGAGTGCTTTGTTCCCTCATTCATTCCATTAATGAGTATTTGCCTGACTAATTGTGATAGTGGGAAATCTTACCTTTCCCCTTTGGATCCCTCCTTTACAACTCTCTTCCTGGTGATGTAACACAAGTTCTGGCACTTGGCAGGTGCTTAGTAAATGTTTACTGAATGACTTATTTTCCATAGTTGAAATTAGGAAGACACCTGGCCCTTTACAAAGCATAGAATTGTATTGGACCCCATGTTCTTAATTTCCCAAATGGTAATGATGCACAAGATGTCTGTTACTCACTTTATCTTCTTATCAAACATTTATTGTTGCTATCTCAAGATAGCAATTGTTTGTTTGATTTAGTAAAGGAATAAAATGTAGAGAAATCTCTGAAAGTGCCTGAAGGACCATTTGAAAAAGTTATATAAGTGGAATAGCATAGCTATTATTCTTGCTATTACATAAATATAATTATTAAATACAGGGGTTAGTTTGTTTATATTGCTGAGATATGGCACCAAAGTGTTAAAAACTATCCTCCTAACCCTAATCACTTTTCTGTGCTTCTGCTAGACAGACATCTCTCTGGTTTGATGTTGGAAAATATAGCCCTTTTGAACTAAGTTTGTTTAAAACTCAACAATTTTATTTCCTCAAAGTGGATTCCCATTTGGATTTGAGAGGCAGCCTGATATAGTGGGAGGACATAAGCTAGGGAGTTTGATGTGGAATTGCATCCTGGCTCTGTCACTTAACAGTTATGTGAGCTCACGTTAAGTTTCTTAAACTTTTGGCACCTCATGTTCCTCATTTATAAAATGGGCAAAATGGTGCTCGCTTCGGCAGCACATATACTAAAATGGGTAAAATGATCTTGCCTCTTAGGATTTTCTAAAGATTCAATGATATATGAAGCTCCTAGCACTAATAGGTACTCAGCAAATGGAAGCAGCTGCTATTATCTCTCAGACATGCCTTGCTCATTGGTTTTTCCCACTGTTCCATTTTGCAATGTCTGGTTTCTTTTCCCTTCCCATGACTTTTATCCTTAAAGGTTGAACTCAAGCTTTATGTCTTTCATAAAGCTTCCTCTGTCAACGCAGTTCACAGTGATGTCTTTCTCTTTCCTCTAACACTTTGTCTCCACTGCTCATTTAGCATTCACTCCACCATTTTCACATTAATTGAATTCTTTAAGGAAGACATAATGCCATCTAGAAAGTTACCTTTCTATGACGTTTCTTTTTTTCAGAGTACCTGGACCATTATTATGATTATGAAAAGTAAATCTATTTCCTGAGAAGACTTGGTATTGATTAGATAGTTACTCATTTGAGTAATTTTTTAAAGTTGTTCAAGGAAAATGTTAGAGTAAATATTAGATGACAAATATATAATATTTGTTATTTATAAAAACATGAAAATGGGCTGTTTTAAAGTTATGAGACAGTATGTTTATTAATATTTTCATTTCTCTCTTTCAGGATCATAAACATGAAGTTACTTGTGTAACATACAATTGGAATGATTGCTACATTGCTTCTGGATCTCTTAGTGGTGAAATTATTTTGCACAGTGTAACCACTAATTTGTCTAGTACTCCTTTCGGCCATGGTAGTAATCAGGTATAGTATGGATTTATTAAAAATAATGTTGATAAGATAGATTTTGAATTGTCTTATATAAGACAATGAATTTAAGTTTTAAAAATGTTTAAATGTTTTAAATTTGCATTTGGCTTGTTTGAAAAACTTACCACTAGCTATTTTTAATGGCAGCATTTAAAAATGTTCAGATAAGCTAATTCATACTAGATTATGGTGCTTAAATAAATTCCATTATGCAATTGAATTCCTTTTTATGTTGGATTTTTTTTTTTAATTTCAGAATGTTCCGGGGGGTACAAATGTTTTGGTTACATGAATTGCTTTTGTACAGTTTCAGTCAAAGTTGTAACTGTGTCCATCACCCAGATAGTGTGCATTGTACCCATTAGGTGTGCATTTACCCATTCCCTCCTCCTCCCTCCCACCTGCTTGATTTCCATTGCATTTTACTACCATATGTGCATATGAGTGTTGATCAATTAGTTCCGATTTAATAGTAAGTACATGTGGTGTTTGTTTTTCCATTCTTGCGATACCTCACTTAGAAGAATGGTTTCCAGTTCCATCCAGTTGTTACAAAGGTATTAGTTTACCATTTTCTTATGGCTGAGTGGTACTCCATGGTATATATATACCATATTTTATTAATCCACTCATATATTAATAGGCACTTGGGTTGATTCCACATCTTTGTGATTGTGAATTGTGCTGCAGTAAACATTTGAGTGCAAATGTCTTTTTTATAAAATGACTTTTTTCCTTTGGGTAAATACCCAATAATTGGATTAATGGATCAAATGGTAGATCTACTTTTCATTTTTTGAGTTATCTCCATACCACTTTCCATAGAGGTTGTACTAGTTTGCAGTCCAACCAACAGTGTATAAGTGTTCCTTTCTCTCTACATCCATGCCAGCATGTGTTGGCTTGGGACTTTTGATTAAAGCCATTCTCACTGGAGTTTGGTGATATCTCATTGTGGTTTTGATTTGCGTTTGTCTGATGATTAGAGAACAAAAGCAAAGGGAAAAAGTACATGGGCTTTGTATTGGGCCAGTATAAGAAAAGATTGTAAAGGACTTGCTTGTTAGAATATATTAATATTGTCATAAAAGCAGGAACCTATATTTTGTTTTTGTGATTTCATTTTTTATTTGTATGTTGATAATGGAGATATAGAGTTTAAGGTTATAGGCTTAGAACCGTTGTGAAAAAAAATCATATCTAGTGTTCAAAGGTCATACTTTTTTAAGGAAATAGAGTAATTTTCCTTCTGTTTTTGTATATTAGAAGCAAGAAAAATTTATAAATTTTGTACTGACTTTTGAGTAAAATGAAAATTAGACCAGATACTTACTACTATGTATATTCCTATGCTTCAGGCTTTTTTGTATCTTGCTAGAGAGTTTTCTTATTAAAACCAAACTTGAAGGAATATTCCTGAAAACATTAGGTTTGATTATAGCTTTTGTCCTAATTATGTGTAAAAGATTTGAATTATTTTAAAAATTGAGATACAACATAAAGTATACATATCTTAAGTGTACAACATGATGAATTTTTATATATACATATATATACCTGTGTAACTACTAACAAAATCAAGATACAGAACATGTCCAGCACACCAGAGTACTCATTCTTACCCTTTCCAGTCATATGTGTCTGGTTTCTTTAGTCATCATTACATTTGCTTTGTTGCATGGAATAGTAGTGCATGGTGTTTTAATATTGGTAGTGTTTCATTATATGAATGGGCCACCATTTATTTATCTATTTTATTGTTGGTGAGTATGTGAGTTGTTTCCAGTTTTAGCAATTATGAGAAAGCTACTGTGAATATTCTTATACAAGTCTTTTTTTGAATATGTGTTTTCTTTTCTTTCTTTCTTTCTTTTTTTTTTTTTTTTT
>VBSM01003169.1:16464455-16474812 GCA_008086735.1 Cheirogaleus medius
TTTTTTTTTTTTTTTACTGAACAGAAATTCTTAAATTTAATGACATCAAGTGTAGTATGTCAGTCTTTTCTTTGAGGATTGCAGCTTTTTCTGTTCTTTTAGAGAATCATGCTTGCCCCAAGGTTTTAAAGATACTATCCTATGTTTTCTTTTAAAAGCTTTATTGTTTTGTCTTTCTCATTTATGTCTGTTATGATCCATTTCAAATTAAATTTTGTGTATGGTGTGATATAGGGTTGTAGTTTTCATACAGATTCTATTAATAATTATACCAGCATTATTTATTGCAAAATTAACCTATCTCCACTGACTTACAGTAGTGCCTTCTTTGCAAAACTGGTAATTATATATGTTAGTTTCTAAACATTCTGTTTTGTTCTATTAATCTAGTTGACTATGTTAATATAAGATCACACTGTTTTGATTATCGTAGCTTTGTGGTAAGTCTTGATATTTCCAACTTTGCCTTGACTATTCAAAGTCCTTTGCATTTCTATCTGAATTTTACAATCAGCTTACCTATTTCTACCAAAAAAATCTGCTTGGATTTTGGTTGATATTATATTAGATCTATGGACCAATTTAGGAAGAACTATCTTAACAACATTGATTCTTCCATGAACATGATATAAACTTTTCATTTATATAAGCCTTCCTTAATTTTTCTCAGTGGTGTTTTGTTGTTTTTCCTTTAGAAGTCTTACATATATTTTGGTGTATTTGTTAATAACTATGTATTTGATTTTTTGATCATATATTATAAATTACATTTTTTGTTAAATTTTATTTTCCAATTCTTTGTGGATTATATAGAGAAATGTAGTTGATATTTGTATATTGTTTCTTTATCCAAGAATCCTGCTAAATTCATTTGATAGTTTTCACAGTTTTGATTCTTTTGAAAGAATTTGTAGATTTTTTTGCATTTGAAATTTATATGTACTCTGTGAATAATATTTTTCTTATTTTCCCAATAAAATCTTTGTACATTTTATTTCTTTTTCTTTATTGCATTGACTAACATCTGCAATCCAGTGTTGAATAGAAGTGGTAATAGTGAATATCATAATTTTGTCCCCAAATTCAGGAAGAAGCATTCACACTTTACTAACAAGTATGATAGTAGTAATCGTAAGGTTTTTTTGTAGATAACCTTTATTTAATTAGGGTGTTATATATTGTATTTACATGTTGGAAATTTTAAATCATTTAGCTCCTATAATTCATAATTATTTCTGTAGCTCGTGTATCCTAGATCTCATTTTTTTACTCCTTTCCTGCTTTTATTCTGCTTATTCTCACCTTTTAGAATGTATCAAGAAAAATATTTTAAGTGTTATTTCTTGTTACTCTTTATTACCTTTTAAATATTTAAATGAAATGATTGAATTTTTAAAATTATATACAGATCACTTATTTTTTTCATCATATAATTTCACACTTTTTGTTGAGTGATTATTATGTTGGAAGCACTGGTTAAGTGCTGGCAATATGACTTTAAATAAGACACAGTTTATATTTTAGTAGTAGCAATAAGCAAGTAAGTGGACAATTAACCAAATAATATGTTGAATACTGGAAAAGCAATAGATTGCAGGGTTCCCAGGGAACATAAAGGAGGGGTACCTGACCCATTTGGGAGGAAGTCAGGAAAAGCATTTTAAAGGTAATGATGTCTCAATGGCAGCCTGAGGAAAGGTCCTAGTTATTCAGACCTGGAGGGAACAGGGCATGTGTTGAGAGGATTTGCATAGAGCATTCTAGGCAGAAGTTATCCCCTGCATAGAATACTTAACTACCATTTATTGTATTTGAACACTGATAATTGCTTTGTATTAAGTTCTCTCATTTAGTCTTTGCTACTGGCTTCTGAGGTATGTGTTATTCTCATTTTACAAATGAGAAAACTGAGATTCCAGGACTTTCAGATCACACAACTCTTAATCGAATGTTTTAAATATCAACTCTTCAAGGGTGGGAGCATTATTTTCTTTCTGATCTCTTTCTAGCTCAGGAGCAGATAAATGTGTGAGGATCCAAAGCCTCTGGAAACTTTGCACTGTTCTCTTGTCACCTTGTGCAGAAGTCCAGCATTTTCTTATATTTCATTCTCACATTAAAAGAAATATCTTTTAAAATTCTAGGTGACTGGTTGCTGTATTGTTAATTTTTCAAAGGATTTTCACTGATTACTTTGCATAGGGAAACCGAATTAAATTTATCTTCTAGTTTAAGACAACAGTAATGCTCAAAGTTTATCTCTTGTCTAAAGTTAGAATAAACCAGAACTTGAGATTTTCATGTGCCTGCTGCCTCCTGCTTGGGCAGTCTGCATCTTTGTAGGATCTTTTGGTATAGCTTTACATGGTAAGTCCCACGTTTATTTGGAGAGCACTGGGAGTAAAAGCACGGTAGCTACCTGAGTGATCTTGAACAAGTCACTTAACTCTTAAGCCTCCTTCTTATCTGTCAAGTGAGAATGATAATATACTTTAAACAGGATTTTTTTAATGACTAAATTAGATGGTGAGTGTGTTTATCACAGTGCCTAACATTTCGTAAGAGATCAATGAATTTTAGCTGCTATTGTGAGCTTTTAATGAATAATCATACCAACCCATTAAAGTATAATAGCTTTTGTGATTTACTTCTCCAAACTGGTTTGAACATCTTCAGGATTAATGCATTTTCTCCGAACCCAGATGTAACTTGACCTTAGTAATAGTATTTTGTGTTTTAGAGCGATTAAAATAAGGAGAGCGTTAAAGTAGGTGAAGAAACTGACTGGAGTGTTTTTTTTTCTTTATCCTTGGAACAAATAGTTATATATATTTTGTATAGTATATTATTTCATTTTTCTCTAATAAGCTATACCATTAAAATAGAATACAAGGGGTAGGGAATATGAGTTGGCTTCTGTGTATGTAAGGATGCAGTCTCAGTTTTCTTAGGAAAGTCACAGTTTTCATGATTCCACATACTTATGTTTCCCTTTTATAGGCAGCATCATTGAAATCTTTGGAGTTTTCTTTTTAGTTTTTTCCCCCTGTAAACAATTTAGTTATTAATTGAAAAAAAGCATAGAATTGCTACTTGAGCATTCATTTTAAAAAATTTTTAAGATTTCTTAAAATTTAAGTGTTTAAATATATTAAATATTTGTTTCTTAAGTTTAAACAATGTCTATAAAAATTTCAAGTCTGTCAAAAAGTTGACATACTTGAATTCAAACATAGTTACTCAGCCCAGTTTGTATGTTGATCAGTTTTACTATTAGATAGGGGTCTGGGTTATTGAAAAAAATAGTAGGTAGGGCACATCTATGAATCAATAAATTTTTTTCTGTTTTTGTTTCCATGAACAATCAAGGATTTGAAATCTTTAAAAATTATCAAATTGGTTTCTTAGTAAAAGTGACAAAACCATGGAATCTCACAGAATCTGTATCATACTGAATTTTATATCAGAAATAAGATTTCCTGAATGTGTTTGGAATCTTACTTTGAAATGTCTGAGCTAAATAGAAGCTATTATTAATAGTTTTATGTGGATCACAGAGTCTTTCTACAGGGGAAAAAGAGCCTTGCTGCTTCTGCAGAACTGCTGGGCCTGACAGACTTTTTAGATTATATTAAATAATTGCATGTCACTGTTTGGCAAGTTCAGCAGCTTAGGCTCACAAATAGGTTAACTGGTATTACCTTTCTCAAACTGCAGCCTTTTTCAAAGCAGTTAAAAATGTCAATCTATTTTATTGATTCCTTAGGTTAAAAAATGATCTTTAAATTTAGCTGGTTTTCTGAGAGATTTTAAATACAATGTAGTTCAATATATGTTAAATCCACTTTCTTAAGTTTCACTTAAGTTTCAAATATGAATTATCTTACCATAGGTGCCTGGTAACTAATACTCCTTTTGTTTTCTTAGTCTGAATTTGTTTTATGTTATTCCTAAACATTTGTTGTTATTAGGGGCTAATACATTTTATTTTGAAACATCTTAGAATATGATTTTGCAGAGGAAATTAAATGTAAAGTACTTAATTCTCAGCACAATAAACAATAATACAAGTTTCAAAGCAACATTTTAGTAAAAGTAGATAACATTCAACCAGTTTTAATCTAAGACCTATTTATTCAAACTTGATCTTTGTTTATTCTGGTCTGTAGAAACTAGAAGAGAGACTATCTCCACTGCCCCCAGGGGTTAGGGTTTAGAGAAAGGCCAACATTGCCCTCAGGCTGATGCTTTTGAAAGACTGGATATGGTCCATGCCTAGTCTAGAGTGTTGCCAGATCCTTTGTGGTTTAGTTAATTTTTTATTATACTTCATGTTCAACTGTCAGTGCCATCAGATGCTCGGATTCAAACAACTATATCCAAATGTCTAAAAATATATACAGAAAACAAATAAGAAATATTGTTGCTTATTCTCTCCCAGTATTCCTTTAAACTTGTGACTTGACTGTGACTGGGCCTTTTATTTATGGCGGATGTTCTAACCCTGTTGAATTAATGTAAGTGATCTCAATGTATTGTATTTTTCCTCTGAAAGAGGGAGATTGAGGTAGCTATACTCTAAGATAATAAAATGAGGACAAATATTTAATTAATAGAATATTGCTATGTTTCAGGGTCAAAACTTGTCACTCTATACATCAGAGAAATCCCAAGCTTCCTGTGAATAGTTTGGTTGGCCATTATTTATATAGGTTATATAAATGTCTTTATGAATGCTTACCATTGCATAAAATTTATCTTATATTTTTATAGTCTGTACGGCACTTGAAGTACTCCTTGTTTAAGAAATCACTACTGGGCAGTGTTTCAGATAATGGAATAGTAACTCTCTGGGATGTGAATAGTCAGAGTCCATACCATAATTTTGACAGTACACATAAAGCTCCAGCTTCCGGCATCTGTTTTTCTCCCGTCAATGAATTGCTATTTGTAACCACAGGCTTGGATAAAAGAATCATTCTTTATGACACTTCAAGTAAGAAGTAAGTAGTGTGACATGCTCATTTCTTAATTTAGTGACAAATAGTTATTATTTCATTAACAGACATATATGATTGTATAGACTTCTGATTAATGTCCAGGGACTCTAAAGTTTATGTATTAATACTTGAGGTATCTAGTAAGATAGAATTTTCTTTTTTTCTTCTCATGCAGGAAAAAAATAGATGTGGCATGGGTATTATTCGGGATACTTCTGGAACATGAATGTTAAGGAATAGCATATTAATGATTTCACATCTGTATTTTAGCATACATATTATTCTCTTTCAGAACACAACTAAAGGCATATATTTTTAAAGCAATATGATTAATTTGCTTTAAAATTAATTTGTTATCTAGAGCATGGTTTCTAAACTATTGACCTCTTGGAGCTGGATAATTTTTTGTTGTCGGGGACTGTCCTGAGCATTATAGGATATTCAGCAACATCTCTGGCTTCTACCCACTGAATGCCAGTAGTGACACCTAAATTGTGTCCAGATATTGCCAACTATCCTCTGCATACAGAATTGCCCCTAGTTGAAAAACACTGATCTAGAGCCTGGGGTACATAATCTTCTTAGCATTTGGGCCCATTTGGCCACCTTCAGTTGTAAGTGTGCTTGATTAGCATACCTACAACAAAAAACAAAACAAAAAAACCCCCCGAAAAACTAAACCAAAACAAAACAGCTGCAGGAGTGCTGCAGTTGACACCTAACACTATCTAAAGATCATGGGGAGTATTAATGTTACTACTAGGGCACGTCCCACTGTCAGCCCTTGCTTGTTGTGATGCTAGAATTTTTTTTACTGTTACTTATTTGCTCTCTTCTTTTTTGGAATAATTTACTGAGTATTTGCTCTCTCTCTCTCTCTTTTTTTTTTTCGGGAGTAATTTACTGAGAGTCCCAATAGTCAATGAGCCATTCCTCTCTTCTAGCAGACACACCAGCAAAGAGCTCAGCTTCAGCAGATCCGTATCCATAGTTCTGTATTAGCTTTTGAGGATCAAGCCACATGAACTCTGGTCCTCCTAGCTTTTTGGTCAAGAAATGCACAGCTAAGAATAAAGTAGCAGCTGTTCCCCTGTGAAAGGTCATAGTCCTCCAGAGGCCTAGGCAGGTCAATAAATGGAAAGTGGATACTTACAGCCTCCTCAACCCTGAGGCAAGAACTCCTGTTTGTGTAGTAACATACAAGAATTCTGTCACATTCATTGCCAAAGTAATAATTACTTAAAGAAATAGGTGCTGCTTCTAGAAGATATAGAATGTACCTCTTAGAAGTGAATAGAAAAATAGGATGGAATGTCTAGCAGTTCTTCATAAACCATTTTATTAGGAATGTCTCTAAGTCAAATTCTGAAATTCTACTTTAAACAAATATGTGGGATCTGTGTGCTGTTTGCCTAATTCTAAGTAACTTTGGTTTTGATATACAGTGATTTATATGTCAGATAGGCTTTTATGCCTGTATATACTAACGTATCTGCATGCACTTTGTTATCCTTTCTAAAGGGTAGTGAAGACCTTAGTGGCTGACGCTCCTCTAACTGCAGTAGATTTCATGCCTGATGGAGCCACTTTGGCTATTGGATCTTCCCGTGGGAAAATATATCAGTATGATTTAAGGATGTTGAAATCACCAGTTAAAACCATCAGTGCTCACAAGACATCTGTGCAGTGTATAGCATTTCAGTACTCCACTGCTCTTACTAAGGTGAAATATTTTCTTTTCAGCATTTTTTATTTTATTAAATAAATCTAGCTCAGAATATGGAAATTACAGGCTGTCGATTAAGCAGTGTAGTTTTGCTTCATTATTATTTTTATATGATAGCATTTTAGATAATTTTAGTACAAAGCCATTTCATACTTAGTTTTAAAACTCTTTTTGTACTTAATTCCCATATATCTCTCTCTTCAAAAGTATTTTAAAGGGCTTTTGGCTCAAAGGGGAGCTCATATCCACTGGTAAGCTTAAGATTTGTAAGGGAAAAAAATTTATTTTTTAACCTAACAGGGAATTTATAAAATATTAATGTATAGTATAAAACATTAGTAACCTGAGCTTTTAAATATTCCATTACATTTCAGTCAAGTTTAAATAAAGGCTGTTCAAATAAGCCCACAGCAGTGAACAAACGAACTGTGAATGTGAGCACTGCTGGTGGAGGAGTTCAGAATTCTGGAATTGTCAGAGAGGCAGCCGCCACTTCTGTTGCCACAGTTCTGCCACAACCCATGACAACAGTTGTAGGGAAAGGAACGGTTGCTGTTCAAGACAAAGCAGGTAAATGTTGCTTATATATCATATTTGAAGGATATTTTTCCTCCACAAATGTATATAGTTAATACTTTAAGAACCTAGAACTCAAATTCACTTGAGTATTTAGGTAAAATTATTAGTACATATCATTGAAGAAGTGAAAATTTTAACGTTAGCTATAAATTTCAAAAAAGTTAACAAAAAGGCACTTATTCTATTTAGCTGAACTGTTAAGAGAAATATTGATTATCTTAAAAACAGAATGAGGCTAACTCAGAAATTATTCGTCCTTATTACTACTACAAACTGGTCCTTAATACTACTACAGACTGGATGACTTTTCATTATGTCTTCAGATTAATCAGTAGAGATACGAAACTTTGATGCTGTCATTATGATTTGATCTCTTAGTTTAAAAAAAAAAGCTATTAATGGCTCCTTTTATTTCATATTTAATGAAAAGTAAGTCAAGTAATGAATATTTTTAAGTGCTGCATAGTACTTGGCATTTATTAAGCAGTATATTTGTAGTTTGTTAAATAAAAATAAATGACAATATTGCAATTTTTAAATGATTTCTTCTCTGATAATCAGATTGATGAGGTCTCAGTTGTGAAACAGGAATTCATTTAGACTTTATGAAGGTGTGATATAATGATAAGCTTCCAATACTTATTATAGAGAATAATCTTGGCCCACCATGAAGATATTGTATAAATTAATGAAAACCTTTTTTGTTTTTAAGAAATTATGCTATACCGTCAACAGGTATTTTTAAAAGTCTACATGGTATACCAGTATGTTTTCAAAATATTGTGCTCACTAGAAATTTATATATCCATTTCTTTTTAAATTTTCATAACAAGTACTTGGGCAAAAATATTTGTTGGTGTCTTCTTAATATGAGTTTTACTATTTCTAAGTAGAAGCAAAACTTTAATTTGTTGCCCTTGATATGTGAAATAGTTTTTTAAAAATAATAAGTATATTCACTATCAATTTCCTGTGATATCTATATGATCAGATCCTTATTTAAGAACTCCTAGAGAAAAAGACCATTGATGTCTACTTAAGAAATTCTTTTTGAAATATTACTTTGAATAAAGTCTGCCCCAAAATGTTGTATTAACTATATTATGAAAGTTGCTATTATGTTCAAAAGTTACTTTATAATTATTAATTTTATTCATAACCTGCAGAAGTTAAACAAAATATTCTCTCATTTATTGTAAACTGTCTGAAGTCTCCCTGTTATTCACTAGCTTTTAATAAGGATGCTCTTATTAAAGTGACAGCATTAATTAGGAAATGAAAGACTTGGATTTGCTGGGTCACCGATTAATGATAACTCTTGGCAGAGTCTTAAAATTTCTGGCAAAATCAGTGTTGTTCTACCCTCCACAAACAGAGATTTTTATTTCATTTTGAAGTAATTACCAATTTAGCAAAAAGTTTTAAGAATAGTAGAAAGAAGTCCTGAGCTTTATTACCCTTTAGCAGAATCACTGCTTTATAAATTTTATAAATTTTGCCACATTTGCTTCATCGTTCTCTTTCTTTCAACTAAGTGAACACATATATTTTTCTTTCCCTCTGAAACACTGAGAGTAGTTACACTTAGTCTCAGGTCTGTCACGTCCTACTGGTGTGGCTTTAAGCAGTTTTCTTACCTTGAGTCTCACATTTTTCCTCCATACACTGAGATACATTTCCATTTTAAGGTCATTGTGACCAAAATGTATCAGAAGTGCCTGGCACATTGTAGGCAGTCAGTAAGTTATAGTGTTGCTAATATCATTGTTGTCATCATGATCATCATCACTATTACTGTTATTTTAAACTTTGTGTAAAATTCATCTAAAGTTTAAAAAAATTTGTGTTGCTTCTACTTAAAGGTGTCCCAATTTAGTTCAAAAGAATTTCTGCAGACTTGTTGCTAGTGCTCATTTTTAATAGGAAGCAGCCATGTAAGAAGTAAAAAATAAGGCCTTAGCACTATTTGCAAATGATACCAAACTTCTGTTTCCTAAAATTTCAGAGACTGGAGTTATATATTCAAAATAGAAAAAAAGGAGGGGAAATTTCTTCATTATAACAGCTTAACCCTTCTTGTAAACACTATTCAACAATGGTACAAATTATTTGGTTATATTTTAACTTTCCAGAAGGTGTTATTAATAAAGGTTATTTCATTAGCCATCTTGGGCATTTTTGGATATACAGGGTATTCTTTTATTTTGAGCTCAAGCTTTTCAGTTTTTATTTGGGACTGAGATGCCAAATAAAACACTTTTGAAAATGTAACACAATAACATGCTACCAGTCCAGATGCCAGACTTTCATCAACATTTTTGAATCCCTAGAATTCATTTCTTATTCCAGTAATGAGCAAGAAGCCACTAAGCCTGCAGGGCTCTTAGAAAAGTCCTTGCCCATTATATACTGCCAGAAAATATAAACTGCTGCTGCCTCTTTATTGTTGTCTACCATACTATTATGCTTTTTGAGTTAGGTATTTGGGTTTCTTTCCTCTTAGTAAACTACAGAGGTTAGTGAAGTCATTTAAGATCAGTAATGCTGAGGGCAATGTTAAGTTCCCCCTGTTAATGAAAGGAAAGACAGAAAAGGGAAACAAATAGACAGATTCATCCTATGTTGGGGAAGAGAACTAATGTTAGTTGAATCCTGCTGTATGTTGGGCATTGTGCTATGTGCCTTATAGACATTTTTTTAAATTGCTTGTGGATGATCATAAAAGTCAGTACAAAAGTAAGTTGTGTTCAGTAGACTTAAGAGAGCAGTAACGTATATAAATTATTTTAGAAAAATTTCAACAAAATGTCTTAAATAAGATGCTGCTATGTGAACAAATAAGCTCTTTGCTTTTGAGAAACCTTTTCATTCCATGAAAATCCTGGTTGCTTAGCTGTTATTGTTTTCTGTTTTCTTCTGCTGGTGCTCATAGTTATAATATTACTAGCAATATGGGTAATGCATTGATTTTTACAACCTAGCTTCTGATTATAAAATTTATTAGGCCGGGCGTGGTGGCTCACGCCTGTAATCCTAGCACTCTGGGAGGCTG
>VBSM01003169.1:16475041-16490471 GCA_008086735.1 Cheirogaleus medius
AAAAAAAAAAAAAAAAAAAAAAATTTATTAAATGTAATAACACTGATTTTTATATCTAATTCTTGTAAGGTTTGCCTCGAAATATAAATACAGATATTTTATCTAAGGAAACAGACAGTGGAAAAAATCAGGATTTCTCCAGCCTTGATGACACTGGGAAAAGTAGTTTAGGTGACATGTTCTCACCTATCAGAGATGGTAAGTTCACTCAGATCAAAGGATCATGTTCTCTTGCTGGTACATTTTTATTCTGGCTAAAAGATGTGGGTAATAGCTTCAGTCTAATTCTGTTCATAGCAATTCGCTAATTTTCTCAGTCTCTGGGGTGGTATCTTTTTCTTTGCCCTGATATTTCAGATGTCATTCTAAAATATATGCTGATAATTTTCATATGGGAATTATGCATATAGCTCTCAAGTTGGTATTTTAATTTCCACAAAAGTTTCTTGAAGGAAGTTTTACCTTCATAGGCAATCTTTTCCTTGTATCTATTTCTAAATGAATCTTCCTAAAATTTTGAATGTTTGATATGCAAAAAAATCTTCCTAATTTAAAAGTGTTTATCTTTTATTATTAGTGTTTAATTAGTATTTATTAAATGTTTTCATGGAGAATTATGGCTAGGTGATAGGTTGCACCATCTTTTATACTATGTGTGAAAAGTACTCTGTATGTGTGTGTGTGTGTGTGTGTGTACCACCACCCTGCACCCTATAAGTGTTGCTGTAAAACCAAACAAAACAAAACTTTAGTACCTGGATAAATGGAAGCATATATCATTGTTCATAGTATATGGACCAGATACATTGTTTAGTTGTGCTTTTTTTGAACTTAATGTTCATGTTTTCTTAATGGAATAGTCTCACTGCTAATTGCAATATTATCAATAATATGGGTAAATTTCTAGAGGGTAATTTGGCAAAATTAAAATATTCATACTTTTTGGCCTTATAATTCCATTTCTACAAATTTATCTCAGAAAATGTTCCAGGAAGCCCACAAAGATTTGTGTATTTACTATTCTATTTATAATAGTGAAAAACTAGAGAGAATTTAAGTTTTATCAGTAGCAGGATGTTAAAATTGTTATATCCACTCGTGATCTTATACAGTTTCATTTTTCATTTTTTAAAAATTATCTCTTTTCTAAATTTTCTGTAATTAATTTAATAATCAGAAGGAATAATAATATAATTCTATACCATCACATATGGTACAGAATTATTAAGTGTCTTTTGTCTTGCCCTGGCCTGAAAATGATTATTTAAATTGCTAGGCCAAACTCCCCTATCTTCCACCCAATGAAAGAGGAAGTATTGTTTTTATTTCATGATGAGGAGAAGTCAGACTACATAGTTTAAGAGTAGAGAGAGGTTAGATGAAGGAGGAAAAGGTAGCTAGGGCTGGAGTTGGGAAAGGTTTCTGGAGTTAGCACTGAATTGGGGAGTTTTGGCCTGAGATTCCCCTGGAAAAACTTTTGCACTGAAGAATGTAGGAATGAGTTTTTGGAAGTGTTTGCGTTATAAATTAAAATCTCTTCAGTAGTTTTTAAGCTAAATAAGTAAATTTCTTTTTTCTTTAATTACTTTTGCTATTCTTTAAAATTGATTAAAATTTGTCATATGCCATCCATTGATTAGGATTTCATATTATTATTAAGAAAAAACATGGTCCCTGATTATAGTGCTGGTTTCTATTGTGAGGAATGCAACTCTACTTAAGTAAAAGGCTTAATCTGTGCCTCAATTTCTTCATCTTATAAGCAAAAATACTTCTGCTCTTATTAAGAGAAAACTAATAATACAATAATCATATTGTGCTTATTGGCCATTTGAATTTCTGGTGAATTTGTTGATGTCTTTTGCCCATTTTTCTATTAATCTGTTAAAATTGAGTTAAACAATTTTGGTTGTGAATTGGTAAATGGATATTACAGTATTAATAGTCTTACACATATTCTACCATTGAAATAAATATTAATAAAAGCTTATGTTTTTTATAACATTGTACTGCTTGCAAAATATTTTTACATTATTTCAGTTGATCCTCAAAACAATCTTGTGAGATTATCAGAGCATTATCCCCCCCATTTTATAAATGTAAAAACTGGAACTTGATTGCATTAGAAGCTTATCCATAGTCAAAAAGGTATTAAGTGGTATAGGCAGAACTGTATTACAGATCTTCAGAACCTACTCCAAGGCTTGTTCTACTGTACTTTGCTGCCTCATTAAATGACTGTATACCATAGAATTATCTTTTCATATTTGCTGTTATGCATGTAGCTAAAAGAATTGAAAGGGGAAATTTAAATCAGTTAGCTACTAGTTACTGCTAGCTTTAACCTTTAACCTCACTCACGTTTCGTTTCTTAAGATTGTTAGTCTCTGAACTCTTTGGGAAATGAATAGAAAGCCTAAATTGATATGGCTTCTTTTTAACTATTTTTTAAATTGAATTTTCTAATTCTGTTATAGATGCTGTAGTTAACAAGGGAGGTGAAGAGTCAGTAGGCAAAGGAGATGGTAAGATCTACTTAGAAGTATTTTCATGAAAATTAAAAGTGATATTATTTTATCTATTGCTGTATAACAAATTACCCTAATATTTTAAGGCTTGAAAAAGCAAACATTTATCATCTTATAATTTCTGTGGGTTAAGAACTTGAGCATGGCTTGGCGGGATACCTTTGGCTTTAAGTCACTTGATGCTTCAATCAGGGTGTCATCCAGAGCTGCATTCAACTCAAGGCTCAACTTGGGCAAGGATCTGCTTCCGAGCCCATTCATGTGGCTGCTGGTTGGAGATACCAGTTCCTTGCCAATTGAGCCTCTCAGTAGGGCAGCTGACAACATGGCAGCCGGTTTCCTCAGGGCAGGTGAATTAGAGAGTGAGAGAAGGTATCTAAGGTGTAAGCCACAGTATGTTAGTAACCTAGTCTTGGAATTGACATCCCACCACTTTTGCCATATTTCTTCTGAAGCAAGTTATTAGGTCCAAGCCTCATTCAAAAGGATGGTATTACCCAAGGGCATGGACGCCAAGGGCAAGGAAGGGATTACCCAAGGGCATGGACACCAGAGGCTGGGATCATTAGGAGCCATTTGAGAGGCTGCATTCTAAGATATATACCATGGATGTATTCTAAATTAACAATTTTCAGTTATCAAAAACTAATACTAAAACATTTATTGTGTTTTGCCATTTTCAAGGTATTTTCACATGTATTATCTTTTAAGCCTTGCCTCTCTTGGAGATTGCTATCATCATTTACATTTACAGATCAGAAAACAGTAACACAGAGTTTTAAGATTTTTGCCCAAGAATACACATCAAAGAAGGTGTATAGCTGAGAAACAAACCAGTCTTCTGAATCCAAATCCCATGTCTTCTACCATATTTATCTGCCTATCATGTTAAGTACTTTTCTTAAATATCCAGGATTGTGGTCTATCATATGCAAATGCAGTTTTTTTCCTTTTCTTTTTCAGGTCTTGACTTTCTGCCACAATTGAACTCAGTGTTTCCTCCAAGAAAAAATCCAGTAACTTCAAGCAGTTCAGTATTGCATTCTAGTCCTCTTAATGTCTTTATGGGATCTCCAGGGAAAGAAGAAAATGAAAATCATGATCTGACAGCTGAGTCTAAGAAAATATATCTGGGAAAACAGGAACCTATAGACTCCTTCAAACAGGTATCTGCCTGAAAATGATTCACTGTATTTATCGCTAGAAAGTAGACAGCTGCCAGTGGATGTATCCTAATTAATGACAGGCTGTGCACTTACGAGGTAGAGAAATACTCATATATCTTGATGTCATTTTTTAATAACTAAAAAATACTTTTGAAATATGGCTTTGGCTATGTTGAAGGTAACAGCAGATATAAACTTACACTATTTTTTTTCTAAGATGAAATACTTTATCTGCCTGTACAAGAACACTTCATCCCTGAATTCTTTTAAATTATATTTCTGTTGCAGCATAATACATCAAGTTGGTTGTCAAGTCATTTACTCTTAAGTCTTAGAGCAAATTGGTGGTTCTAAGAATGGAATTTATAATTATTACTTTTTGCTAAAATACAATATACAGTGCAAAATTTAATTTCTTATGTAAGGGTTCAAAATGATCAATTATTACCAAGTCTTTGAGGTGTATAATATGTCTGTTTTTGTTTTCATACTTATTGTTTGGAATGATATTGATATCATGCAAGTACAAAAAGGTCTTTTGCCACATAAAAGTTTAGGGTTTTTAAAAAAGTTTTTGCTAGCAATTTCCATTTTAAATGATTCTCAACAGCAGGTGCTCAATAAATGAACTTTTCCTCATCATATTGAGATGGTTTTTGATTAGTAAATGTTAATTTATTTTGCCATGAGTCCTCATATTTTTTTCCTCCTTCTATGTCCCTTCGTATTCTTCCTTCATTTCCATTTACCTACTGGAAAAAAAGAGAAAGGTAGGTAAAAACTCTTGTTTATGAGTTAAATAAGAAATTATACGTTAATTTTTTTTTTTAATTTTAAATGAAAAGTTTGCAAAGTTGATCACCTCTGGTGCTGAAACTGGAAGTTTAAATACCTCTCCATCATCTAACCAAACAAGAAATTCTGAGAAATTTGAAAAGCCAGAGAAAGAAATCGAAGCCCAGTTGATATATGAACCCCCAGCCAATGGATCCTCAACTCCAAGTAAGTACATTAAACTTCCTGATGTTTGAAAGTATCGAGTTAAAAAGTCCTCCCAATTATTTAACTTGTGAAAGAGAAACAGAGTGATCGTAGACTAAAAATGTTCAGAGTTTAAAGTTTATAGATATTTCTCTAGTTTGCCTCTCTTACTAGGAAACAATGAAATTCCTATGAATGGTTAAATTCAGCTACATTGATTTGATCCTCTCTTGGTATGAATTTCATTTTCATTCAAATATGTAAGTGTCTTGATTTAATATGGTATAGATAGAATTATTATATAGGGGTGGTTAACTACCTGAAACTGTAAGTCTTCTCTTCTTCTGCATATTAAAGTCTTATCCTTAGAGTTTATGCCACAGACCCATGAAAACTTGATCATATTTAAAGGAATAATAGGTTCAGCTATAAGAGTTATCTATTCAAAGATAGAAAGCAGCTCTTTGTATAGAAGCAACTCTATTATATAAATATCTGTATTTCACTTTAAGATTTCCGTGGATATATTATGTTAGCTTAAACTCTAGGGCTTTTCCTGTAGCACTATTTTACTCCTATATTCCTTCTGTTTGTTTTTAATAGTCTTGGTTTATCTAGTTTGTGGTACATCTTGTCACATTCATCTTTTATAAGAGGAAATGGTTCAGAGATTCTTCAAGATTAATCCCTCTGTCATATGTTATTACATTAGACAGTTGGCAGTTTATATATATAGATAAATGACTATTAGAAATAATGTCATAGAAAGTTTCTAAGATTTGTATTCCAGACAGTGAATTTTTCTAAATGTCACAGGGACACTATTCTTTGCCAGTTTTTCAAGTTTTCTCATACCAAATCTTATTTAGAAATGTTTGATGTCTCTTAGTCCAAGTTGACTATTAATATTTTTTCCATTCTTTATTTTAGATCCAAAGATAGCATCCTCTGTCACTGCTGGAGTTGCCAGTTCACTCTCAGAAAAAATAGCTGATACCATTGGGAACAACCGGCCCAATGCACCATTGACATCCATTCAAATTCGTTTTATTCAGAACATGATACAGGAAACACTGGATGACTTCAGGTAGTAATTGAGAAATTATTTGTTCTATCTAGAACTTAAATGTGTTGTTTTTTCTAGATGTAACACCAGTAATGTTGGTGGTTACTGCTTTTGTCTGGTTTCTGGTGACCATAAAACCGTAGGAAAATATGATGAGTTTTGTTGATCTTGTACTGAATTTATTGATTATTAGCCAGGAAAAGGCACACTTACCTAGTGTAATTATTAGATAATTTGGCAAGGCAGTCTAGCAGACAGGCTGCCATTGTGGATTTTTACATCATCAAAATGTAGACAGATCTGAGAAGCTCAAATGGGGTTCTTACATACAATATTTATAGATGACTGTTAAGTAGTATAGTAGTAGATACAAGTATCGATAATGTAGTAGAGAAGTATTTTAAAAAATAGTTCTGAGTATTTTCAAATAGAATACATCAGAATGTAATACTTAGTCTAAAAAAAAAATTCTTTCATGGACCTATCCCGTCTTTCTCATCGGTTGTAAGAATATGTTCTAGAATGCTACTTTCACTTATCATCTCAATATTTTAGAAGCTATCTTCAGTTATTAGAATCTTCTGTGTTTCTTTTTCCTTTCCAACCTATAGTTACTGAATGTTCTAGCTCAGATTTGGATTATCATGAGCAAGAATGTTGGAGAAGATGTGTAGTTGTTCGTGCATGTTTCTTTTTAATGTTTAAAAATATTTTAAGAAAAATTATCAGTTTGGCATTTACTATGCCTAATGTGTATACCAGATACTAAGGAAACAAAAATGAATGATCTGCTCACAGGCCTTAAAGTTTAGTTGGGATAGGTAGAGTGTGTACTGCTATGATGCATGTTTCTTTCATGTGAATTAATTCATTTGTGATTGGTAAATAGGGCAGTGTTGACAATATGATGAGATTTTGTTTGTTCATGGAACAGCAGCCGAAACGAAGTACACCTAAACACAGCTAAATGCACCAAACTCTGTCAGTGTCCATCTCTTCTCTTGGCTTTGCTGTGTGCTCTGTGTGAAAAGCACTTACTTTGTGATTATTCCCCGTCTTTGAGCATTTTACCCTTTACCTCCATAACTTGATAGCCCTAATCCTTCCTTCTGCTGTCCCCTTCAATTAAGTGACTGTCACCTTTTCAAGGTAAAGTTTATTATTCAATATTTATCTATTAGACTTTTACTATGTCTTTATTGTGCTAGTATTTTTATTAGGATTTAATTGTCTTTTTTAGTGCTTTGGTTACGACTTTGCACAGGTTTTGAGTGGTCTGCCCTAATCCTTTTTCCCTAAGTTCTGTAATTTTAATATACAGTTTTAAAGAACATGAGATTTATTAGGAATACATAAATATTTGTGGCATAAAAGTAGAATTGTCTGGAAACAGCTGACTATAATGTGAACAAAGTGATGCTGGAAACACAGAAAGAAACAACTCTGTTCCTAGGGTAGATTTAGAAGGTATCACTGAGGAAATTTTATTTTGTCTTGAAGTGTGTAGGAACAGCATGAGCAGAAACATGATTGAACGTTCTAGGATTGCTTACAGACAGGAGCTGCTGTGGTAGGAGGCAAGGCCAGAAAGGGACTTATGAGGGCCGTAGCACACAGGTAAAGGAGAGCCATCCACGTTTTCAAGCACAGGAATAATGTGATGTATCTGTTATCCATTCATTCAACAAGCATTGAGTGTCAAGTCACCACTGGCTTCACGTGACTCGAGGGCAGTGAGCCCAGGACCTTTCCTTTGGTAGGCCTCGGGATCTGAGTGCTGGGCCGACTCTAAAACCTCTGTGCTTTACAGCCTGGCTGCCAGCTTTTGAAGTTGCTGGAGGTTGATTCTTTCACTCTGTAGTCTGCTCCTGGCTTTCTCAGGAGAGGTGTGTCTGCCTCCCAGCCCTGGAGGGTTGCCACAGCGTGTGTGGTGAAGGTTTACAGTGCCTACTACAGTTTCTGTTGGTTCTGCTGCCCTGCCTTCAGCCTTCAGCCTGCCCTGCATATATGCACCTGGCATGGGGGCGGGGGCCTCTCAGCTCTCCTGCCCCGCCCTCCTCTATAGACAGCCTCTGCCTGAGACTCCGTGAGGACCCAGAGCGGCTCAGGGGATTTCTGCAAATTCACTTGCTCTGCCGTCAGCCTTCAGTAGGTCATATACAGCTACATCGATCATTGAGGGGGACAGAGGAGGGTGTTGAGGGGCTCTCTCAGCCTTTCTCCTCAGTTATAGGGGGTGACTGCCATCTTCTCCAGGAGGACCTGGAGTGCTTCAGCGGGGTTACTCAGTTCTCCTCTGCTGCTGTCAGTCTTCGCCGAGCTCTGGACATCTGTGCCTTAGGGGTCGCCTTCAGCCCTCCTGCTCTGCCTGTCCCTCATTTTCTACATAAGTACTCAGTGAAGGCCTGTGGGGAAAAGTTGGTGAGTAAATGCAGACTTTCTTTGTGGCTGGGGCTCTTTTGGATTCTAAATTGTCAAGCCAGTCTTTAAAAATCTTATACAAATTTCAGCTAGTTCTCTTTACCTTATCAAGGGCAACTTTCTCCTGCCACTGCTCTGTTGAGGATGAAAACAATCACGGGCCTCTTTTCTCCTAGGAAGGACTCAACATTTTCTGAAATTTTAGTTCAGATTTCTTTGTATTTTTGGCTCTCTGGTTGAATTTAAAACGTATGATTTTATAGGTTATCAGGCTCGTTCTCGTTATTAAGTTTGACAGATTACATCCTAAACGGAAGTCTGTGCATCTGTTCCTGTTCACTTTCAAGAAGATTTAAGTTTCTTTTGGCAAGCAGATCCTATAGTTGCTAGGTTTCAGGACTAGTTTATTTCCAGTTTGCCTTTATTCCTAGGGTTTAGTCTTTGCCCTTCTAGGATATCAGCTGAATGTCTGGAGTATTCAGTGTCTTTTAACTTTGGTGGGTCTTGAACTTTAACTTCTGTTTTGCCAGCATCACTAGGCTGCCCGAATACTTTATCTGCTCTGTAGCTGCTATTTTATGTTTGGTTTCCTGCCATCTAGTCTAGCACAAGCATGGCTTTTAGGAGTCAACAGAGGTCTTGAGGGGAAGTTGCACCGTTTCAGGCTTACTTTCCCACAGCCCTCGCCTCTTCAGGATCTTGGACCTTCCAGGTTTGGCTGCCTTGGGACTACTGCCAAGTCCAGATTTGGGACTGTTCCCACACTCTTAATACTCCCCCACCCAGGGGGACTGTGTCAAGCTCCAGCCACTGTTTCCAGCTCAGCCTCTTTTCTCCATACTGTGGAATCAGTACATACCCTAGAGGGAAGAGCAGAGGTAAATGTGGGACTTAACCTAGACTTCTCTTCTTTGCAAGACCGTGCAAGTCCTGGCTACCTTGGTGGATCTTGGATTCCTTCAGTTTGTTTCTTCATTTTTAATACAGCTTTTATTATAACTGAAAGCAGAAGAGAAAATTTATTTAAATACCGTATAGTTACAACAAAAAGAGGTACTTAGGAATAAATCTAACCAAAGATGAAGATCTTTATAAGAAAAACATTTAAAAAAATTTTATTAGAAGGAATTAACACTTAAATAAATGAAAAGATATTATGAAGATATTAGTTCACCTAAATGGGTCTGTAGATTGAATGCAGTTCCATTCAGAATCCCAACTGGGATTTAGAAGGTGATTTCCAAAATATATATGGAAGAAGGAAGATCTAGGCATAACCAAGACATTCCAGAGAACAATAAGGTTGAAGGGGACTTATTTGTCAGATAAATAAGCTTAATTATTAAAGTATAATTAAGATTGCATAGCATTGGCACAGAGTGGACATAGTGGCCAAAGGAATAAAATAGTCTAGAAAGAAACCTATACACATAGATTTGATATAAGAGAGGTAGCATTGCAGATCTGTGTGTAAAATAAGGAATAATCAAATTGTATTGTGGCATTTGGCTATTCATATAGAAAATAAGTATAGATCCCTATTTCATGCTATTGAAAAAATCAATTCCATATAGAATAAAAGTAAATGTAAAGGGCAAAATCTTAGATACTATAAGAGAGTTTATTTATAACTTCAGGGTAGGGAATTTATTATACATAAAGGAATGTACTACCTGTAAAAATTGATAAATTTGCATTATTAGGTTAGTAAATTTGAGCCTGTTGATGTTCATCACAAGATACCATTAACAAAGTGAAGGAATAAGAAAATACTCATACAATCAACAAAGCCTCATATTATGTAAAGAACTCTTAAAAATGAATAAGAAAGAGACATGAACAGTCATTTCAAGGAAGAGGAATGGTGTGTAAACATAGGAAAGATGTTCAACCCCATAATCAATCAGAGAACAGAAAATGCAATGAGATACTATTTCATACCTATTAAATGGCAAAACATTATAGATACTTCCACTTTGGAAAACAGTTTGCATGATTTATAAAACTGAACAAGCATACACCTGGGTTATACCTGGATATGTCATCTAAAGACATTGGCTCATGAGGATTAGGAGATGTATTTACATGATTATAACAATGTTGTAATAATAAAAACTTGAAACAATCAAAATATCAAAAGGAAAATAGACCATTATAAACCGATAGACCAGTATAAACCAATGAATTACAAGTACATAGAATGTGAATCTTGGAAACATAATATTGAATTATTTCTTAAATATAAGCTATTCAAGACTGCATAGGGTATGGTACTCTTTTTGTAATGCTCAAAAGCAAGCACAATGAAAACATTGACTGCAGATTATGTGTTACACAAATGTATTTTTTTTTTTAATTTCTTTCTTCAACAAACTTCAGGAGAGTAGTGACTCTCTTTTGGGGCTTTTCCCCAAGATTTAAGTAATAGAATCAGGAGCACGAAGGAAGTTTCTATGATTTGGTAATGTTCTAGCTTGTAAATTTTGTGGTAGGTGCCTGAGTGTTCCTTGTATTATGTTTCATAATTTTAGTGTATTCTTTTGGAGACATGAATTGCATTATATTGAATAATCCATCCCACCCAAATAGCCACTTTCTACTGAAAGTATTTTTTTCAGTAGCTAAAATATTGATAATCAGATGATTTTCATAACCTAGTGAATTTTCTGTATTTCATTGTCATATAAGTTTGTGTCTTTTCTTAATGGTAATTTCTATATAAAGGAATATAGTAGGAGTTCTATAGGTACATCCTAGCTCCACCATTTACTAGTTGTGTTACTTTAGACAAGTAATAACTGCTTGGTAGCTCAGTTACTTTGTTGATAAACTGGAGGTAATAATTGCATCTAATTGTGAAGATTAAATGAGTTCTTACATTTAAAGGATATGTAACAGTACCTATACCACATAGTAAATAAATGCTTGGTTCATTGATATTTTTATTATAATTATTATCTAATAATTTCAAACAGTGAAAAAGCTTAGCCAGTTTCTCAAATGATCTGGAATAGAACTGTTACAATTCTAACAAGTATTTTATGTTCTTTCCTAGAGAAGCATGCCATAGGGACATCGTGAATTTGCAAGTGGAAATGATCAAACAGTTTCATATGCAACTGGTATGTATATCAAATTTTAAATAAATGTAGAGTTGTGTGGATCTAAAAAAACTCCACTAAAGGGCAGTATATTTTCATTTAGTTATTGTATCTAGTTGCTAAGATAAAAATTGGAAGTTTTAGAAATTTAATGAGTAAAATAGATTTTAACTGGTCACCTTTTTTACCTGTAGTTGTTAATGCTACCTTTTCATGGCTTTTTTTTTCTTCAATAAGCAAAAAGCCTCCCAAATGTGCAAATATAAATCTTCCCAATATATTACTTTCACCAGTGATCTTTCATTTATATTAACAAAGCAGTAAGAGTGGTCACGTACAAGAAACATCATTCAGTTAGTTAACTGAACATGAAAGAAATAGCTGAGAGTATGTAAAACATAACTTGACAAATAAATGTGAAATACCAATAATTTAAACAGCATTTCCCCCTTTTTCTAGAATGAAATGCACTCTTTGCTGGAAAGATACTCAGTGAATGAAGGTTTAGTGGCTGAAATTGAAAGACTGCGAGAAGAAAACAAAAGACTACGGGCCCACTTTTGAAATTTCAGTGAATACCGTAATGTTTTGTGACTTGGGAAGTTTCTGTCAACACAGGACTACACAGAATCAGTATTATTTTCATGGCCTCTAGGGAAAAAAAATTTTTTTTTCAAGTAAAAGGGTGATGGGATTTTACACCAACCACTATTTCATCTTCTCTGTCAAAAATATTTATATTTTTGTATTAAAAACTACAATGTCATCTGTCTGATAAGAGAGTCAACAGGATCTTAATTTTATGAAAGCCTTAGCTATATACCAAGTGCCCTTTTTCTTAAGAAAATTGTGCATAAAAATGTATATTTTTGATTGACACATTGCCTTCCAAACTTATTTGGGTAGCTGAGATTTAAAGAATTTGATATGCCTTCTATTTTTATGGAGAAAGTAATTTTAAAATGGCAGTTGGTATTTCTAAGCCATTGAATAATAAACACAGGGTTATTAGCCAGTAACTATTTTGTTAACTTCATGAAGTCAAGTATGACTATTATTTATTACTTGTACATTTGATAAGGCAATTTTTGGATTTTGAATTGCATAAATTACATTATATCTTTTGCATTTATGTCACTATATTGTACTTCTGGCAAGTCTTTACACCTGAGTAGTATTTTTTTAAGCTAACTTTACCTATAAAAAACTTTAAAGGGTTTGCAAGAAGACTCAGTAAGAGCTATATCTGCTGATTATCTCATGAGTTAATATGCAAAATTATACTGTCAAGTTTTAATCAATATGACTCATGATCAGTGAAAACTTCATATTAGATACTAAATATATTATAGTATTACTGTCATTTTGTTCTCCCAAGTGAGAAGTGTGGATTAATTTGTTTTATGGTTTGTATCATTAACTTTCTCTAATTCTTTTGTATACTGTACATAATATTTTTATATTACTGGCCTTTCCATAAAATTATTTAGAAAGGGTAATTGTAAAAAGAATTTACACCTCTTTGGCAAGAGGTAGATAAATGCATCTACCTGCTGTGATCTGCAGTTTTAGTGGTATAAGATTAGGAGACCTGATGACTTGTTTACCTTCTTATTGTCTCTTGTCCCAAAGATTTAAACTCTGTACCTTGTGTATAGCTCTCCAGCCCAATTTTGATTCCTGAGATGAAAATATTTACTAAAATAAAAAAAAAAAAAAATCTAGCTTAGGTTACTAACTATGGTTTTCCAAAGTAATGGAAAATTTTAAGGGTATATTTAATAAGTGTAAACATACTAATAATTACTTCTAAAAATAAAAGCAGGAATCTTACTTTTTCTCAATGTAGCTCATAGAATACATTTGTATTGAAGCATAAAGGGATATTAATGTGATCTTTTCCTGACAGATTATGAAAGCATTATGACTTGTAACAAGTTTCCTTATATATCAGTATCAAACAGATTTAGAAGACATAAATATTAGTGTGTTTTGCCTACATGCTGTGTTTAAATCTATTAATATTTTCCTATTGCCTTTTTAAATAAATGCACATAATGTGTATCAAAATAGGTGGGATAAATAAAACAATTTTAGTAATTTCATGTGTATAGAAGAAACACTTTTGTCATGGAATTTAAAAGCTGAATATAAAAAATAAAATTTTATATGCAAAAAATAGGAAACTTGAAATTGAAACTTTGTCTCTGACCAGAATAGCATAATAGGGATTGGACTTACCTTCCCACCTGAAATAAAAAAAGACAAAAATATGTGAAACAGTTGTTAGATAGTGGACATTAGGCAACACAAGACAGTACCCCTGAAAAGAGTGAAACAAATGAGACCTAAAAAACTTCTTGAACCCCAAATGCAAGAAATCAGAAACCTATGCCAAGGCACATCATCGTAATCAAATTCCTTAAAACCAGCACTAAAAGAATTTTTTGAAACAGAGAAAAAAGACACAGATAAAGATAAGGATTTGAGACAGTGGCGCAACATTTTTAAAATTGTGAAGGAAAACATTCGATTGAGAATTCTATACCCAGCAAAAATATTTTTCAAAAACAAAAATGAAATAACTCTTTCAGACCTAAAAAAGCTGAAAGAGTTCATCACGAGCAGACTTACATGACAGGAAATGTTTAAAAATGCCTTTTGTCAGAAGGAAAATGATGCCAGATAGAAATCTGCAACTACACAGATGAATGAAGAACACCAAAAGTGGTAAATATGTGAGCAAATGTAGAAGACATTTTTTCTTAATTTTACTTTAAAAGATAGATCATTTAAAGCAAAAAATAAGGTATTGTTTGGTTAACGTGTAAAGTGAAATGTATGCTAGTATTATCAAGGTTGGGAGAATGGAAAGGAAAGTATATTGCTCTAAGTTTCTTATACTGTAAAGTAATATAATACTATTTGAAAATAAACTAATGAGAATGTATACAATAAACCCTAAAGCAACCACAAACACGCAAAATGTTAATAAGCCAATAAAGGCGATAAAATGTAACCATAAAAGTCCAAAGGCAGAAAAAAGGGGAAATAGAATGGATGGGACAGATTGAAAATAAACACTATGATGGTAGATTTAAATAGTCATATCAATAATTGCATTAAATGTAAATTGTCAAAGTTACCCATATTTATTATCAGATTGAGTCTTGCTTTTTGAAATCCAACTAAGTATGAACAACTCAGTTTAATTATAAAGACACAAATAGTTTAGCTGTGAAAAGAGGTAACAGTAGTATATTGAACAGAATGCAAATGTACACAGAAGATATCAAAATTTGTGGGAATCAGCTATAGCAGCACTCACAGGGGAATTTATAGCATTAAATGTGTATGTTAGAAAAGGAAAGATCTCAAAACCAATGACCTCAGCTTCCATCTTAGGAAGTTTGCAGAAGAACCACAAAATAAGAAAAAGGGGGAAAGAGGAATCAATGTGATTGAAAACAAAAGCAGTTGAGGAAATCAGTGAAATCAGAAGCTAGTTCTTTAATCAATAAAATTGATAAACCTTTCTTTAGTCAGAGTGATGAGAAAAAGAGACATAAATTACCAAGATCAGGAATGAGAGAAGTGACATCACTACAGATTCTACAGATATTTCTGACAAAGAAAATGCCAAACACAAATGGCTACACTGGTGAACTCGGGGTATTTTCGTCCCTAAATATGTGACAATTTTCAACAAATGCTTCTGCGAAAGAGAATATGCAGGGATAATTTCCAAGTCATTGTTTGAGGCCAGCATTACCCTGATACCACATCAGGCATTATCATGACAAGAAAACTACAGAGCAATATTTATCATGAACACAGATGCAATGTTTCTAAACAAAATTTTAGCAGTTTGATCCACTGATGGATAAAAAAAGATAATAAATATGGCCAAGTGAAGTTTATCTCATGTATTAGTCCATTTGGGTTGCTATAAAGAAAATACCTGAGGCTGAGTAATTTATAAAGAGGTTTATTTAGCTCACGGTTCTGCAGACTGTACAAGAATGGTGCCAGCATCTGCTTCTGGAGCAGGCTCCAGGGAGTTTCCAATCAAGGTAGAAGGCGAATTGGGAGCACGTGTGTCACATGGCAAGTGTGAGATACCACCTAACCCCAGCGAGAATGGCCTGTATCAAAAAATCCCAAAAC
>VBSM01003169.1:16493747-16512530 GCA_008086735.1 Cheirogaleus medius
GTTCCATTTCTCTGCCAGGAACGTGGAGGCAACCATACTCCTCCAGTCCATGTCAGTCATTGGTAGACAGGGGGTCTCCGAGTCCCACCATGTTAGGGGTTTAAACACAGGTGGGTTTAAGACATGAGCCCAGTAAACTGTGGCTGTACTGTCTGGGAGAACTAAAAGGAGGAAAAGGCTGCAAAGCAGCCCTCAGGGTACCTGACTGCTATTATGGGCAACAATAGCTAAATATACCAGAAAAGTGTTCCCCGGGGCAGGAGGAGCCCCCAATTGTGTTATCATAGCTGGGGCCTGTGTCTCTAGTTGTTTCAATTGACCCCCGCCATCCTGAGCACCGTCATGGTGTTACTTGCCTGTCGCAGGGGGACTCCTGTCAGCAGCAGCTGGAGGGAGAGACGTTTCATTTGTGAAATCCAGCTCATGATATAGGTGAACTCATCTGGAAGGGAACCACTCGGGACCTGTAGAAGTTTGAACACAAACATATCCTCTTCCCCATATTAACACACCAAAAGGCCGCCCCAGGTTCCTGTGGAGTCCCATCACCACGCCCACACTTTCTGTTGGGGCTCGGGCTGGGATCTGGAAAGGGAGGTGTAAATGACAAAGGACCGTGGTGGAGGATGGTTTGAGACTGAACAGAGTCAAAAAATTAACAGTGTATAATGCTTTTGCTACTCTTTGTTGTGGAGGGGCAGGGTACTCCCCTTTTTTTTCCCAAATAGTTTTTTAATGCCTGGTTGGTCCGCTCAACAACCGCCTATCCAGTAGGGTTATATGGAATGCCAGTGATGTGGTGAATGTTCTAGTCCTGTAAAGTAGTCTGAAAGGCAACTGTGGTGTAACAGGGTCCATTATCAGTCTTTACAGTATGAGGAAGCCCTAGATAAGCGATGGAGTTTAACAAATGAGTGATAGCATGGGGAGACACGCTTACCCGATAAAGGAGCGGCATGAATCTTCATAAGTGTCAACAGTGACATGTATATATCCAAGGCACCCGAAGGCAGGAAATGAATAACATTCATTTGCCAGAGTGAGTTAGGCCGGGAGGGTTAACCCCAGGTGATAAAGGCACACCTTGTACAGGCTGACAAGCTGAGCAGGCACATATTATGGGACGAGCTTGTTTCTGGGTAATAGGAAACTGTTTAATAAGTATTCAAATGTTTTGGTGAAACAACTGATGGGACATTATGGCATTTTTAAAGGCATTAGTGGAATATACATAGCAGGAAATGAGACAATCAACAGCATTATTTCCTTGTGTCAGAGGGCCAGGCAAAGGGGTACCAGCATGAATATAAGAAATAAAGAGGGGATGTCGCCAGATATCTAATAAGCACTGCAGAACAAAGAATTGTTAAAGTAAAGTTTGATTAGGTAAATCCTTAATGATAGCATTTTCAATGCGGAGAATGGAATACAATACACAATGGGAGTCAGTGATGATGTTTACGGGTTCTAATGAAATGTTTTTAAAGCTAATATGCCCAGCCTAGAATCTTGTACCCTGCAAAACTAAGTATATGAAGGAGAAATAAAGACCTTCTCAGACAAGCGAAGACTGAGGGAATTCATCAACACAAGAGCTGCCCTCCAGGAAGTACTCAAAACAGTATCACATATGGATCAGGATGATAAACACTCACAAATGTAAAATCATCCAGAAGCTAAAGGTCAAAGGCCAGATAACACAATGGCTCAAGAGAGAAAACAAAGCATCAAAGTTCAACTCAATAATATGAACAGAAATCTACCTCACTTATCAATTCTCTCAATAAATGTGAATGGCTTGAACTGTCCACTAAAGAGACATAGGTTCGGCAAATGGATAAATACACACAAGCCAAATATCTGCTGTCTTCAGGGAACATGTCTAACCCACAAAGATACATTCAGACTCAAAGTGAAGGGATGGAAAACAATATTTCAAGCACATGGAAGCCAAAAGCAAGCTGGCGTGGTGGTTCTGATTTCAGATAACTTAGTCGCCAAATCAACAAAAGTAATGAAAGACAAAAAGGGTCACTATATAATGGTGAAGGGTACAATTCAACAAGAAGACATAACAATTCTAAATATTTATGCACCTAACTCAAGTGCACCCAGATTCATAAAGTAAATCCTACTTGATCTAAACAAAATGATAAACAGCAACATCATAATAGCCAGAGACTTCAACACTCCTCTGACGGAACAGGATAGATCCTCCAAACAGAAAATAAACAAAGAAACAATGGACTTAAACAGAACTCTAGAACAAATGGGCCTGACCTTTACAGAATATTCTACCCCCAAGCGACTAAATATATGTTTTTCTCATCAGCTCATGGGACATTCTCTAAAATTGACCATGTCCTAGGCCACAAATCATGTCTCAAAAAATTTTTAAAAATAGAAATTATACCATGAATCTTCTCAGACCACAGTGGAATAAAATTAGAAATCAACTCCAACAGACAATGTCATCTCTATACAAAGTCATGGAAACTAAACCACCTTATGCTGAATGATTATTGCATTGAGGAGTAAATGAAGATGGAAATCAAAACATTCTTTGAACTAAATGATAAAGGAGACACAAGTTATCAAAATCTGTGGGACACAGCTAAAGCAGTACTGAGAGGAAAATTTATATCCATAAATGCCTACATCCAAAAGACAGAAAGGTCACAAATAAACAATCTAATGAATCCTCTCAAAGAACTAGAAAAGGATGAGAAAGCCGACCCAAAAATCAGCAGAAGAAAAAAAATGAAGATCAGAGCAGAACTAAATGAAATTGTTAACAAAAAACTACATGGAAGATTAATAAAACAAAAAAACTGATTCTTGCAAAAATAAACATACTAGATTAATGTCAGGCTAGATTAATGAGAAACAGAAAAGAAAGAACTCTAATAAGCTCCATCAGGAATGAAAAATGAAAAATTAAAACTGATGCCACAGAAATATAAAATATCATCTATGAATACTATAAAAACCTATATGCACATAAACTAGAAAATGTCGAGGAAATGGGCATCCAAATGGGGACAGAAGAGGTCAAATTATCACTCTTTGCTGATGATATTATATTATATCCAGAAAACCCAAAGGTTTTAACCAAATGACTCCTAGAATTGATAAACAAATTCAGCAAAGTCTCAGGTTACAAAATCAATGTACAGAAATCAGTAGTATTCCTATATGCCAACAACAGTCAAACTGAGAACCAAATCAAAGACTCAATATCCTTCACAATAGCAACAAAGAAACTAAAATACCTAGTAATACATTTAACAAGGAGGTAAAAGACCTCTACAAGGAAAACTACAAAACACTGAGGAAGGAAATAGCAGAGGATGTAAACAGATGGAAAACCATATCAAGCTCATGGGTTGGCAGAATCAACATTGTTAAAATGTCTATACTACCCAAAGTGATCTACAGATTCAATGCAATCTCTATTAAAATACCAATATTTTCACATATCTACAAAAAATAATTTTATGCTTCGTATGGAACCAGAGAAAACTCTGTATAGCAAAAGTAATCTTAAGCAAAAAGAACAAATTGGGAAGCATCAATTTACCAGACTTCAAACTATACTACAAGGCTATAATAATTAAATCAGCATTGCACTGGCACAAGAACAGAGACATAAACCAATGGAACAGAACTGAGAACCCAGATATAAAATCATCCTCATATAGCCATCTAATCTTTGACAAAGCAGACACAAACAAATGCTGGGGAAAAGAATTCTTATTTAATAAATGGTGCTGGGAAAACTGGATAGCCACATGTAGAAGACTGAAATAGGATCTGCACCTTTCACCTCTCACAAAAATCAACTCACGGTGGATAACAGACTTAAGCCTAAGGCATGAAACTATATGAATTCTAGAAGAAAATGTTGGAAAAGCTCTTATTGACAGGGGCCTAGGCAAAGAATTTATGAAGAAGACCCCCAAGACAATCACAGCAATAATAAAAATCAATAGGATTAAATCCAATTAAAAAGCTTCTGCACAGCCAAGGAAACTGTCATGAGAGCAAACAGACAACCTACAGAATGGGAGAAAATATTTGTATGTTACACATCTGATAAAGAGCTGATAACTAGAATCTATATAGAAATCAGGAAAATCAGCAAGAAAAAAATCAAACAACTCTATCAAAAAGTGGGCAAAGGACAATGAACATACTTTTCAAAAGAAGATAGAGTAATGGCTAACAAACATATGAAGAAATGCTCAACATCTCTAATCATCAGGGAAATGCAATTCAAAACCACAATGAGATATCACTTATCCAGTGAGAATGGCCTTTATAAAAAGTCCCAAAACAATAAATTTTGCCTTGGATACAGAGAGATAGGGACACTCATACACTGCTGGTGGATCTGCAAACTATAAGAACTTCTGTGGAAAGTAATATGAAGATACCTCAAAGATATACAAGTAGAACTACCATTTGATTCAGCAATCCCATTACTGGGCATCTACCCAAAAGAACTAAAGACATTCTATAAAAAAGACATCTGCACTCAAATATTTAGAGCAGCACAATTCACAATTGCTAAGATGTGGAAACAACCCAAGTGCCCATCAATACATGAGTGCATTTAAAAAATGTGATATATGTATACCATGGAGTTCTACTCAGCCACAAAAAAAAAAAAACAATGGTGATATAGCACTTCTTGTATTATGCTGGATAGAGTTAGAACCCATTGTATTAAGTGAAGTATCCCAATAATGGAAAAACAAGTACCACATGTACTCACCATCAAATTGGTATTAACTGATCAACACTTAAGTCCATATATAGGGCGTCAGGCAGATTGAGGGGGAGGGGAGTGGGTATATACACACATAATGGGTGTTGTATGCACCGTCTGGGGGATGGACACGCTTGAAGCTGCGACTTGGGTGAGGCAAGGGCAATATATGTAACCTAAACACATGTACCCCCATAATATGCTGAAATGAAAAAAGAAAAAAATAAACCACCAAAAAATAAAAAAGCATTCACTTCAAAAAAAATAAATAAATGAATAAAGCTAATATAAGTACCCCTAGTTCTGCTTGTTGAGTGGATCGAAAGCCAGAAGTGGAGAAATATTTCCAATCACTGTCTTTCCATGCAATTCCTGCTTTAGATGATTGTTCTCAGCCATCTATGAATACTGTCCGGGCAGTGGGAAGAGGTGTAGGGGAGAGTTTTGTAAGCAGGTGTACAGGAAGAAAGGAGAGAGTAGAGAGCAGCTTGTTGGAGGGGTAATGAATGGAAGGAAAGAGAACCTACATAACTTGCAAGGGCTGATTGCCAAAATAAAGAATTTTGTAAAGTTGCTTTGAAGCAGTTTTTAGGAATATGGAGACATATAGTATGTGAATCTAATCCAAGTAATTGTTATGTACAACAGCATCCCTTAATAATCAAAGGGGCAAAGAGATCTAGAAGGGGAGAAAAGGTTTGAGGGACTGTGAGGTAGGAATAACCATTACAAAGGAGTGACATGAGGCATTAACTGGCCTATAAGAGCAGTTGGAGATGGGGGAGTGTTGAAGATAAATAAAAGAATGGGTTTGTCTGGGTCTATGTGTGACAGTTGACAGTGATTAAGGGCTTCTTTGATAGCATAGAATTCCTGTAATGCCAGAGATGTTGGTGAATTAGGTGAGGATGGATCTGGATCACCCTTTAATGTATTAGTAAGATGATGTATTTCTTGGTTAGTAATTCCTAAAGTGGGACATATCCAATTCACATGTCCCAAAAGTTGTTGTAATCAATGTAGAGTCAGGGTAGAAGGCAAGGAGATTGCTATTTGTTGGGGTCGCAGTGAACACGAAAAAAGCTGATAACTATATAGTGCCAGGGTTGGGCAATTTATATATTATCTGGGTCAATTTGCAGCCCATGGACGGCAGTATATGTTTGTACATGGGTAAACAATGATACTAATTCTGCTTGAGTAGGAGCTGCTAATAATACATCATTGATATAGATGATAGCTAATGGGAACTAATGCCAAGAAAGGAGTAGGACTTGATGAACATAATCTGGAAAATCTATTTCTTGGAATACTGGAGGAAAATATGCCTGGCCTGGCCAGAAACCTAGATATCCAGAAACAAGCAGCACCCAGAACTCCTGGGGGACTAAATGTGAAGAGGCAAACACCACGTCACATATTTATCAGACTGGCCAAAGTAAACATGAAAGAGGAAATCCTTCACACAGTAAGATGAAAATAACAGATAACCTACAAAGGAAAACCTATCAGACTAACTGCAGACTTCTCAAATGAAACCCTACAAGCCAGTAGGGGCAGGGGACCCATCCTCAGTCTTCTTAAACAGAAAATGGCCAACCTAGAATTCTTTTCCTGGAAAAACTGAGCATCATCTATGAGGGAAAAGTAAAGACTATCCCAGACAAGCAATCACTGACATAATTTGTGAAGAAATAGACCTGCTCTGTAGGGAGTATTCAGACCTGTGTTATACACTGAACAGCACAATAGACACTCACCAAATTAAAAACACTCAAGTTAAAGCCCAGAACTCAAATTCCACAATGTCTTGAGAGGTAAAACAAAACAATAAGAATTTACCCAACAATATGAACAGAAATCTATCTCAAATACCAATCCTCTCAATAAATGTGAATGGCTTGAATTGTCTTTTGAAGAAACATAGACTGAGTGGATAAAACATTATAAGCCAAGTATCTGCTGTCTCCAGGAAATGCATCTAACCCACAAAGATGATTTTAGACTCAAGTTCAAGGGTTGGAAAACAAACTTTCAGGAAAACAGAAACCAAAAAGAGAGCAGGGGTAGCAATTCAAATTTGAAAATAGCAAAGTAAAGAAAGACAAAGATGGTAACTATATAGTGGTGAAAGGAAAAATCCAACAAGAAGACTTAACAATTCTTAGTATCTAGGCACCCAACACAAGAGGACCCAGATATATAAAGCAAACCCTGTATGAAATAAATAGCATGATAAACAGTAATGCCATAGTAGTAGGGGAGTTCAACATCCCACTGTCTGAAATGGACAGATCCTCCAAACAAAAAATAAGCAAAGAAATAATGGACTTAAAGAGAGCTCTAGAACAAATGGGTCTAACAGATATCTACAGAACATTCCACCCAAATAGCTGAATACACATTCTTCTCATCAGCTCATGCAACTTTCTCCAAAATCAACCACATCCTAGGCCACAAATCAGACCTCAATAAATTTTAAAAAATAGAAGTTGTACTGGGTATCTTCTCAGACTGTATAAAATTAGAGATCAATTCTAACAGAAATGCTCACCGCTTCACAAAGTCATGGAAATTAAACAATCTGTTGCTGAATGACTGCCGGGTGAAGGAAGAGATTGAGATGTAGATAAAAAATTCTTTGAAATAAATGATAATGGGGATACAAGCTATCAAAATCTGTGGGATATAGCAAAAGCATTCCTGAGAGGAAAACTATAAATGCTCACATCCAAAAGACAGAAAGCGTGCAAATCAACAAACTAATAAACCATCTCAAGAAACTGGAAAAGAGCAAATTCTAAACCTAGCAAGAGAAAGGAAATAACTAAGATTAGAGCAGAACTAAATGAAATTGAGAATAAAATAACTATACAGAAGATCAATAAAACCAAAAGCTGGCTTTTGAAAAGATAAACAAAATTGATAGCCCTCCTGCTAGATTGACAAGAACTAGAAAGAAAAGGACTTTAATAAATTCAATCAGAAATGAAAACGGAGAAGTCACTACAGACATCATGGAAATATAAAACATTATCTTTGAATACTATAAAAATCTATATGCCCAAAAGCTACAAAATGTGTAGGAAATGGATAGATTCTTGGAAACACACAACCTCCCTAAACTCAATGAGGAGGAAATAGAACTCCTGAACAGACCAATATCAAGTGCAGAAATTGGAGCAGCAATAAAAAACTTCTAAAAAAAAAAAAAATAAGTCCCTTATGGGTTCACACCCAAATTTTACCATTCAAATATACCTGTACTGCAGAAATTATTCCAAAACATTGAGAAGAATGCTATCCTCTCCAACTCATTCTATGAGGCCAATATCACCTTGATAAGCCAAGAAAGGATGTAGCAAAAAAAAAGAAAACTACCGACCAATATTCCTCATGAATATAGATGCAAAAATCTCCACACAATTTTAGCAAACTGAATCCAACAGCACATCAAAAAAATAATTCACCATGACCAGGTGGGCTTTATCCCAGGGATGCAAGGCTGGTTCAACATACACTAATCTATAAATGTAATTCACCACACAAATAAAAGCAAGACCAAAGACCATATGATTCTCTCAATAAATGCAGAAAAAGTACTTGATAAAATCCAGCACACTTTTATGATAAAAACCCTCAACAAAATAGGCATAGATGGGCCTTAAAATTATTAGTTCCATATATGACAAACCCACAACCAATATCATATTGAATGGGGAAAAATTGAAAGCATTCCCACTTAGAACTGGAACCAGACAAGGTTGCCCACTATCTCCATTTCTATTCAACATAGTGCTGGAGACCCTTTCTAGAGCAATCAGACAAGAGAAGGGAATTAAGGATGTCTGAATGGGGGCAGAAGAAGTCAAACTCTCACTCTTTGCTGATGATATGTTATTATACCTAGAAAATCCCAAGGATTCAGCCAAGAGACTTCTGGAATTGATTAACAAATTCAGTAAAGTCTCAGGATACAAAATTAATGCACACAGATCAGTGGCATTCATTTATACCAATAACAGTCAAGCCAAAAATCAAATCAAAGATGTAACACCAAGGAAAGAAAAATGGTGGAGCAAAGGTAACCTCCTGGATTCCTGCTCCTAGAGAAAGAGGTGTAGATCTCGGTCTGCTACATGAGTGGATCGCTGTCCTGCAAGAACAGCATTGTGAATCAGCAGACAATCAGCGTGGGACACACAAAACAGGAAAAAAAAAGGTGGACGGGAGATAGGATCGCAAAATCTGGAGAGTACAAAACAAACAATAGAGAATAGAGTGTGGGATGGCTGCGTCCACCTGGCCAGTGAGTGAAGTGGGATCAGACCCACAGGAAAATGTCTTGCTTCCCCACGGACCTCCACACCCACTCAGACAGGGACCTGCCTGAAGTCAGTGCAAAATCATGGCAGGAGATGTGGAGTTCTGTGGAGAGGAGACAATAGCAGAAAGCATCATGAACTCCCTGGAGCTCTGTGCCAGGATTGAAGTAAGCTGGTCTGAACTACCACTGAAGGTAGTCAGGAAACAGGAATCTTACGTCTGGCACTCAGAGGGTCCAGATCAACAGAGGTGATCACTAAGTAGGGGACTCTAACCTGAAAACCTGCTGCGGGCAAATAGGCCCACTCAGGGTGGGTCAGTAAGAGTGAGAGCTTCTGCTGGATAGGCGTCAGTTTGTGGGAGGGTGACATAAAAGAGACAATGTTGTATCCTGATGACTCAGCTCCCTGATTTGACACCTGCCAACTCCTGAACAGTCGCTGCCAATGCTAGTGCTCTGCAGGTGGGTGGTTGCCATCTTCAGAATCCACAACCCAGCCACTGCAGTGTGACACAGTGTTGGGCAGCTCCATTCCCCCAGCCCAGGGACTCTCATGACAATCTCTGCCCTTACACAACCTATGGTCAACTATCCAGACTAGTCTTGATGGGTGATTTCTGAACACTTCCCTAGTTGTGGGTGGCTAATGCCTGCGGGACTTACAGGTGCTGGGTGGACTGGGGCACGATCCCCTCCCACTTGCCAGCATTTTTTATGCCAAAAGTGGTAGGCTCCACCCCTGGAGGTAGGGTGAGACAGAAAAGCCACTTTACCTCTGTGACTACAGTGAATCCATGGGGCCTTGGCACAGATCAATAATTGACAGCCCAGTGACTTTGTTCATCAGACCGATTTAGGCCACCCAGTAGGATTATAACACTGGGGCTGTATCTCTGCCCCCAGTCAGCTGCCAACAGTGAGGTCCTTGGTCAGAGAACAAAAATCCCAGCAAGACAGAAAAACAGGCTCCCCATGTAACCCTTCCCATGAAGAGCAGTCTCCCAACTGTGGTAGAAGAACCCTGATCAACATATTAGCAGCTTCCCCAAGCGGCATATCAAGCAACTGTAGAAGTACATACATCCAGGCTTGTAGGCAGCAGCTGCAAACTGCCTTGCTCCTATAGCATCTACAGGAAGACAGGCTACACAGGGCATGTTACTTTCTAAACAAAAACTGAGAGGTGGAAAGCAACAGCTGATCCCAGTGGGAAGGTCTCAGCAAAAGAACTCTGAAGTATGAAGAATCAAACAGAAAGCACACCCCCAACAAGGAACACCAGCTCTCAAGCAATAGATGTCAACCAAATTCAGAACACTAAAATGACAGAAGAATTTCAAACATTGATTGTAAGAAAACTCAATAATATGCAAGAAAAAATGGATAACCAACACAAAGAAACCACACACAAACACACACACACACACACACACACACACAAACACAGGACTTGGAAGAAAAATTCACTAAAGAAATTGAAATATTAAAGGAAAACCAAACTGAACTCCTGGAAATGAAGAATTTATTCAGGGAGCTACAAAACGCAGTGGAAAGCCTCAAGAACAGGGTAGGTCAAACAGAAGAAAGAATCTCAGAGATTAAAGATAACACCTTCTAATTAAATAAGTCAGTCATGGAGATAGAGCAGAGAAATAAGAGAAAAGAGCAAAGCCTACAAGAAATATGGGATTATGTGAGGAAACCTAACATGAGAGTTTTGGGGATTCCTGAAGGGGAAGAAGAAAACACACAAGGGTTGGATAAGCTATTTGAAGATATTATAGAGGAAAATTTCCCAGGCCTTGCTAAAAATCTAGATATCCAAGTGCAAGAAGCTCAAAGGACCCCTGGAAGATTCAATGCAAACAGGAAGACGTCATGACATGCAGTCATCTGACTGACCAAACTATCCACTAAAGAGGACTTCTATGAGCTGTAAGGTGAAAGAAACATGTAACGTACAAAGGAAAGCCATTCCCAATAACACCAGACTTCTCAACTGAAACCTTACAAGCAAGGAGAGACTGGGGCCCCATTCTCACTCTTCAGAAACAGAATAATGCCCAGTCTAGAATCTTGTACCTGCAAAACCAAGTTTTGTATACAAAGGAAAAATCAAGACATTCTCAGATAAACAAAGACTGAAGGAATTCACCAAGACAAGATCAGCCCGCCAAGAAGTACTCAAAACAGTGTTACACACGGATCAGTACAATAAACAGTCATGAATGTAAAACCACTCAAAAGCTAAAGATCAAAGGCCAGATACCACAATGGCTCAAGAGAGCAAACAAAGTAACAAAGTTCAACTCAACAGGATGAACAGAAATTTGCCCCACCTATCAGCTCTCTCAATAAACGTGAAGGGCTTGAACTCCCCATTCAAGAGAATAGGCTGGCCGAATGAATAAAAAAATACGAGCCAAGTATCTGCTGTCTTCAGGAAACACATCTAACTTGCAAGGATGCATATAGAATAAAGGTAAAGGCGTGGAGATCAGTATTTCAAGGAAATGGAAGCCAAAAGGCAGCTGGTGTGGCAGTTTTGATTTCAGATTACTTAGTTTTTAAAACAACAAAGTAATGAAAGACAAAGAGGGTCAATATGTAATGGTGAAGGGTATAGTTCAACAAGAAGACATAACAACTCTAAATATGTATGCACCCAACGTAGGTGCACCCAGATTCATAAAGCAAACTCTACTTGATCTAAACAAATTGATAACCAGCAACACCATAATAGCCAGAGACTTCAAACCCTGCTGACAGTACAGGACAGATCCTCCAAACAGAGAATTAACAAACAAATAACGGACTTAAACAGACCTCTAGAACAAATGGGCCTGACTGACATTTACAGGACATTCTACCCCAAAACCACTGAATATACGTTCTTCTCATCAGCTCATGGGACAATCACTAAGATTGACCATATCCTAGGCTACAAAGCACACCTCAAAAAAAGTTTAAAAATAGAAATTATATCATGTATCTTCTCAGATCACAGTGGAATAAAGGTAGAAATCAACCCTAGAGAAACTCTCAATTCTACACAATATTGTGCACATTAAACAACCTTCTGCTGAATGATTACTTCATAAATGAGGAAATCAAGATGGAAATCAAAATATTCTTTGAACTAAACTTGTTCTTTGAACAAGTTATCAAAATCTGTGGGACACAGCTAAAGCAGTCCTGAGAGGAAAGTTTATTTTCATAAACACCTGTATCCAAAAGACAGACCACAAATAGACAACTTAAAGAATTGAATCAAAGAGATGGAGAAAGAAGAACAGACTGACCCCAAACCCAGCAGAAGAAATGAAATTAATAAGATCGAATCAGAACTAAATGAAATTGACAACAGGAAAACTATACAGAATATTAATTTAAAAAAACTTGGTTCTTTGAAAAAAGAAACAAAATCAACACACCTTTGGTTAGACTAATGAAAAGCAGAAAAGAAAATTCCCAAATAAGCTCCATCAGGAACAAAAAAGGAGATATCACAACTGATGCCATGAAGATACAAGATATAATCCATGAATACTACAAAAACCTTTATGCACACAAACTGGAAAATGTGGAGGAAATGGACAAATTTTTAGAAATACACAGCCTCCCTAGGCTCAACCAGGAAGAAATAGAATTCCTGAACAGACCAATATTAAGTACTGAAATTGAAACAGCAATATAAAACCTTCCTAAAAAGAAGAGTCCTGGACCAGATAGTTTCACACCCGAATTTTACCACACCTAAAAGAAGAGCTGGTGCCTATCCTGCAGAAATTATTCCACAACATCGAGAAGGATGGAATCCTCCCCAACTCATGTTATGAAGCCAACATCACAACAAAGAAGGAAAACTACAGACCAATATCCCTTATGAATATGATGTAAAAATTCTCAAGGAAATCCTAGCTAACCAAATCCAGGTGCTATCAAGAAAATAATCCATTACAACCAAGTGGGCTTCATTCCAGAGATGCAGGGATGGTTCAACATCCACAAATCCATAAATGTAATTCATGACATAAATAGAAGCAAAAACAAAGACCATATGATCCTCTCAATAGACGCTGAGAAAGCATTCGACAAAATTCAACACTCCTTTATGATAAGAATGCTTAACAAAATAGGCATAGACAGGGCTTACCTAAAAATGATACAAGCCATATATGACAAACCCACAGCCAACATCATACTGAATGGGGAAAAATTGAAAGCATTCCCACTTAGAACTGGAATCAGGCAAGGTTGCCCACCATCTCCATTTTTATTCAACATTGTGCTGGAAGTCCTGGCTATAGCAAATAGACAACAGAGTGAAATTAAAGGCATTCAAATGAGGGCAGAGGAAATCAAACACTCACTCTTTGCTGATAATATGATATTATATCTAGAAAACCCAAAGCATTCAACCAAATGACTCCTTGAATTGATAAACAAATTCAGCAAAGTCTCGGGTTACAAAATCAATGTACAGAAATCAGTAGTATTCCTATATGCCAACAACAGTCAAACTGAGAACCAAATCAAAGACTCAATACCCTTCACAATAGCAACAAAGAAACTCAAATACCTAGAAATATATTTAACTAAGGAGGTAAAAGACCTCTACAGGGAGAACTACAGAACACTGAGGAAGGAAAGAGCAGATGACATAAACAAGTAGAAAACCATACCATGCTCATAGGGTGGCAGAATCAACATTGTTAAATGTCTATACTACCCAAAGTGATCTACAAATTCAATGCAATCCCTATTAAAACACCAACATCATTTTTCACAGATCTAGAAAAATAATTCTACATTTTGTATGGAACCAGAGAAGACCCCGTATAGCAAAAGTAACTCTAGGCAATAAAAACAAGATGGGAGGTATCAATTTACCAGACATCAAACTATACTACAAGGCTATAATAATTAAATCAGCATGGAATTGGCACAAGAATAGGGACATTGACCAGTGAAACAGAACTGAGAACCCAGATATAAAATCATGCTCATATAGCCATCTAATCTTTGACAAAGCAGACAAAAACATACATTGGCAAAAGAATCCTTATTCAATAAATGGTGCTGGGAAAACTAGATAGCCACATATAGAAGACTCAAACAGGATCCGTACCTTTCACCTTTCACAAAAATCAACTCACGTTGGGTAACAGACTTAAACCTAAGATGTGAAACTATTAGAATTCTAGAGGAAAACATTATAAATACTCTTCTAGACATTGGCCTCAGCAAAGAATTTATGAATAAGACCCCAAAGGCAATCACGGCATCAACAAAAATAAATTAATGGGACCTTACCAAATAAAAAAGCTTCTGCACAGCCAAAGAAACTGTCACGAGAGCAAACAGACAACTTACAGAATGGGAGTAAATTTTTGCATGCTACACATCCGATAAAGGGCTGTTAACTAGAATCTATTTAGAACTCAAGAAAAATCAAACAACCCTATCAAGAAGTGGGCTAAGGACATGAACAGAAAATTTTCAAAAGATGACAGAGTAATGGCCAACAAACATGAAAAAATGCTCAACATCTCTAATCATCAGGTAAATGCAAATCAAAACCACAATGAGATATCATCTAAGCCCAGTGAGATTGGCTTCTATCAAAAAATTCCCAAATCAACAAATGCTGGTGAGGATGTGGAGAGACAGGAACACTCTTACACTGCTAGTGGAACTGCAAATTAGTGCAACCTCTGTGGAAAGCAATATGGAGATACCTCAAACAGATACAAGTAGATCTACCATTTGATTCAGCAATCTCATTACTGGGCATCTACCCAAAAGAACAAAAGGCACTCCATAAAAAAGACATCTGCACTTGCATGTTTATAGCAGCACAATTAACAATTGCAAAGATGTAGAAACAACCCAAGTGCCCATCAGTACATGAGTGGATTAACAAAATGTGGTATATGTATACCATGGAGTACTATTCAGCTATAAGAAACAGCGGTGATATACCATCTTTTGTATTTTTCTGGATAGAGCTAGAACCCATTCTACTAAGTGAAATATCCCAACAATGGAAAAATAAGCACCACATGTACTCACTAGCAAATTGGTTTCACTGATCAACACCTAAGTGTGCATATAGGAATAACATTTATCTGGCATCAGGCAGATGGGTGGGAGGAGGGTAATGATATACACCTATGTAATGAGTGTGATGTGCACCGTCTGGGGGATGGACACGCTTGAAGCTCTGACTTGGGGGGGAGGGAGGCAAGGGCAATATATGTAACCTAAACATTTGTACTCCCATAATATGCTGAAATAATAATAAAAAAGATGCAACACCTTTCACAATAGCATCAAAGAAATTTAAATATTTAGGAATATATTTAATGGATGTGAGAGATATTTATAGGGAGAACTACGAATCACTGAGAAAAGAAATTATAGACTATGTGCACAGATGGAAATCCTACCATGCTCATGGATTGGTAGAATCAATATTGTTAAAATGTCCATTCTACCAAAAGTGATCTACAGAATTAATGTAATCTCTATCAAAATTCCACCATCATTCTATAAACATTTTGAAAAAATAATTCTACGCTTCTTCTGAAACCAGAGAAGATCTTGTATAGCCAAAGCAATCTTAAGCAAAAAGAAAAAATTGGGAGACAACAGTCTGCCAGACTTCAGTCTTTACTATAAAACAGTATTGTACTGGCACAAGAACAGAGATATAGACCTTTCGAATAGGATGGAGATCCCAGATATAAGGCCATCCTCATATTGTCATCTAATCTTTGACAAAGCAGACAAAAGTATACACTGGGGAAAAGAATCTCTATTCAATAAGTGGTACTGGGAAAACTGGATATCCATATGCAGAAGATTGAAACTGGATCCCCACTTCTCACAAAAATCAACTCATGTTGGATAACAGACTTAAACCTAAGGTGTGAAACCTTAAGAATTCTGGAAGAAAATGTGGGGAAGACTCTGAGAAATTAGCCTACGTAAAGAATTTATGAAGAAAACCCCAAAGCAATCACAGCAGCAACAAAAATAAACAAATAGGATATGATCAAATTTAAAAGCTCTGCACAGCCAAGGAAACTGTCCTTAGAGTGAATAGACAACCTACAGAATGGGAGAAAATATTTGCTTTCTACACATCCCATAAAGGGCTGATAATAAGAATCTATCTAGAACTTAAGAAAATCAACAAGAAAAAAAAAATCAAACAACCCCATCAATAAATGAACAAAGGACATGAGCAGAAACTTTTCAAAAGATGACAGAATAATGGCCAGCAAACATATAAAAAAGTGCTCAACATCTCTAATCATTAGGGAAATGCAAATCAAAACTACAATGAAATATCACCTAACTCCAGTGAGAATGGTTTTTATAAAAAATTCCCAAAATAACAAATGCTGGTGTGGATGTGCAGAGATTGGAACACTCCTACACTTCTGGTGGGATTGCAAATTAGTACAACCCCTGTGGAAAGTAATTTGGAGATACCTCAAAGAGCTAAAAACAGAAATGCCATTTGATCCAGCAATCCCATTACTGGGTATCTACCCAAAGGAAAAAAAGACATTCTATAATAAAGACATCTGCACTCGAACATTTATAGCAGCACAATTTACAATTGCAGAGACGTGGAAACAACCCAAATGGCCATTAATACATGAGTGCATTAATAAAATGTGGTATATATATATATGTACACCATGGAATACTACTCAACTGCAAAAAACAATGATAATCTAGCACCTCTTATATTATCCTGGATAGAGGTTGAGCCCATCCTTCCAAGTGAGGTAGCACAAGGATGGAAAAACATCCAGCATATGTACTCGCCATCAAACTTGTACTAATTGATCAACACTAAGGTGCTCACAGGGTAGTAATACTCACTGGGTGCCGGTCAGGTGGGTTGGGTAAACCCACAGCTAATGTAGACAGGGTGCACTGTATGAGGAAGGACACGCTTGTCGCCATGGCTTGAGAAAGGTAAATGCATTTCATGTCACCAAAATGTATGTACCCCCATAATATCCTGAATTAAAAAAAACAAAAGAATCCGCAGGAATATGCAAGGGACTCAGTGCTGTTCTCACCAGACTCCACGTAGTTAACATAGCAATGGACACTGGAATCCCGTGCATAAGATTCTTTTTAAAAATCTTCCCTACTCGCTCCCAGAGTTCTAGATCTAATGTGCCCTCAGCTGGGAACCTGGGGCAATGTTGTCTTACCACGCATAAGAGTTGTTGTAAAGCTTTTGGTTCGACAGAACACTGGGCAGCCTTTAAGAGTTGTTGCAAAGCGTGCAGATAAACTCGCTGTTCTTTTGTCAGGTGCTGCCCCTTATTAGAAATCCCCTTCTGAAACTACACGCGTCCCTCCCTTTCTCAAACCAGCCAGCCAGACTGTCCCTTACTGGGATGATTCCTCAGTAGTCCCGACGACGAAAATGCTCACTAGACATGAGGATTCCTCAATCACGTCGGGTCACCACTTCTTGCAGCTGCTTTTTGTTCCTGAGCTTGGTAGCGAAGGAATGAATAATAACTCGAACCACATAGTGTTTAGAAAGAAGGGGAGAGACCAAAATCCAAAGGAGAAAATGGCTTCTTCAGCTAAGGCCCTCCCCATATTTATTTACAAGGACACGTGCAATGGATCAGGGCAGTTGCTAATTTCTTTAACAACTTTCATACAGGTCAGCTGTTTTCAGCCGATTGCACACAGCATACAAACAACTTCAGGCAGGCGTTTTCGCCTGACCCTTCATTCATCTTTCTCACCTTCTTTCCATCCATCCATCATCCATCCATCCTTTCTTTCCATACAGGTCAGTTGTTTTCAGCTGACCTTTGCACACAGCAAACAAGCAGCTTTGGGCAGGCATTTTCACCTGACCCTTCACTCACCTTGCTCACGTTCTTTCCGTCCATCCATCCATCCAGCCAGCCTTTTTTCTAGGCCCAGCCTCTATATACCATAGGCACCCAAAATCAAAGCCAAAGTGACTTACTCAATCAACACCATATATACATCTTCAGAAAAAAAATTCTCTTCTTCAAAAGCAATTTCAAAAAAATTGGAGCAAGTGACAACTATATCAGATGCACAGATATCAACAGAGGAAACAGGAAACATGAAAAAGCAAGGAAATATGATGCCACTAAAGGGCCATAATTGTTCAGTAATGGATCCCAAACAAAAAGAATTCCTCGTAATGCCAGATAAAGGATTTCAAATGTTGATTCTAAAGAAGCTCAATGAGTTGCAAGAAACAATCTGAAGACCAATAGAAAGAAATCAGAAAATCAATTCAGGATAGGAATGAGAAATTTGCCAAGGAGATAGATATCTTAAAAACAAACACATTCTGGAGCCAAAAGTTCATTGAAGGAAATACAAAACACATTCAAAAGCTTCAAAAACAGACTAGAACAAGCAGAAGAAAGAATCTAAGAACTTGAAGGCAGGTCTTTTGAAATAATCTGGTCAAAAATAATAATAATAAAAAAAGAACAAAAATGAATGTTCAAAGCCATCGTGAGCCGGGAGCCGTGGTTCACACCTGTACTCCTAGCCCTCTGGGAGGCCGAGGCGGAGGATCGTTTGAGCTCAGGAGGTTGAGAACAGCCTGAGCAAGAGCAAGACCCCGAGACTAAAAAAAATAGAAAGA
>VBSM01003169.1:16512630-16528207 GCA_008086735.1 Cheirogaleus medius
AAAAAAAAAAAGCACTGTGACATATAAGACAAGGTCATTATATAATGATAAGAATCCATCAATCCAGCAAGAGGATATAGTGATCCTAAATATATAAGCAACCCAACATTGGAATACCCAGATTCACAAAACAAATATTACTAGACCTAAAGAGAGAGAGAGATAGCAACACGATATTGCTCGGGGACTTCAACACCCCACTCACAGCACTAGACAGATCATCAAGACAGAAAATCAACAAAGAAAAATTGGATTTAAATTGGACTTTAGACCAAATGGACTTAAACATTTACAGAACATTCTACCCAACAACTACAGCGTATATATTTTTTTGATCAGCACATAGAACATTCTTTAAGATAGACCAAATTTTAGGCCACAAAACAAGTCTTAACAAATTTTTAAAAATCAAAAAATTGTATCAAGTATCTTCTTAGGCCACAGTAGAATAAAGCTAGAAATCAATACAAAGAGGAACTTCAGAAACTTTACAAACACATGGAAATTAAACAACATGCTTTTGAACGATCACTGGGTCAATAAAGAAATAAAGATGAAAATTAAAAATGTTTGTGAAATGAATGTAAATGAAAGCAACATACTAAAACCTGTGGATACAGCAAAAGCAGTGTTAACAGGGAAGTTCATAGCATTAAATGTCTACATCGAAAAAAGTAGAAAGATCACAAATTAATAATCTAACATCACACCTCAAGGAACTAGAAAAACAAGGACAAACCAAACTTAAAGTTAGCAGAAGAAAAGTAATAATTAAACATCAGAGAGCAACTAAATGAAATAGAGACAAAAAAACCAACACAAAGCATCAACAAAATGAAAAGTGCCTCTTCAAAAAGATAAACAAAATGGATAAACCACTGGCTAGACTAAGAAAAGAAGAGAGAAGATTCAAATAAACACAACCAGAAATAAAAAGGGAGATGTTACAACTGATACCACAAAAGTACAAAAGATCATCAGTGACTATTATAAAAAAACAACTATAGCTCACAACTCCAGGAGCTGGGGGAATGGGGAGGGGAAATTAGTGTTTAGTAGATATGGATTTCAGAGCTACAAGATGAAAAGTTTCTAAAGATCTGTTGCACAACAATGTAAATATACTCAACACTACTGAACTGTACACTTAAAAAAGGTGGTAAATTTAATGTTATATTTTTTAAACACAATAAAAATTTAAAAATTAAATTTTTTAGAAAAAGAAAGCGAGAATTTGTGTCAGATTTTGTATTATCATGAAATGTAGTATTAGGTACTTCAATAAGGTTTTTCTAGGAGGCAGGAGGAATAGGGCAGGGCTGGTGTTGTTACTGGTAAAGAAGCTGTAACCATTTATGTTATCATGGCCTGGAGAACAGACTGTATTATATTGCATTGTAATCTCCAATCCTTCATCCCTAGTGTGTTCCTTTCCCTTGCCATTTGACTTTACAGTTCCTACTACTAAGAAGTAGAGTACATTTCTCCATCCTATGACTGAGTTTGGCCATGTGACTTGCTTTGGCCAATAAATCAGAATGATGGTGTGTAAGTTCCATGCCTAGGATTGAAGAGGTCTTGTATGTTTCACCTATTCTTACCCTTCTGACATGGACATTAAAAGAACACACACACACACACACAGAACACCCTGGGCTAGCTGCTGTTCCCAAGAGGAAGAAGAGAAACATGCGAAGCAGAGATGTCTCAGCCAAGGTGCTCAGCCAAACCTGGCCAGTACAACCCAACTACGAATAAATGCTTACCATTATATGTTCCTGAGATTTGATTGGTTGTTTATTACGCAGCACTAGGAAAACTTCTTGACAGCCCCTGATCCCAGCTGCTGTGGTTTAGAGCTTCATCAGACCTTATTGAGATTTTTGCAAGAGCCTCCTACCTAGACTTTCTGTTTTCTTCTATTCCTTCTTGTATGTTGGGGACACCTCCACTAGCATTGTCTTTTCCAAAAGGCAAATTTGATTGCAGGAAAGGGCCATGGTCCTTGGTGTGGCATCCTGGTCCTTTCTTGCAGACTAATCTCTTGCTACTCCACATATCCTACACTTGATATTCCAGTCTCAGGTTCCAGAGAGGCATACGCCCTTTCGTGGCTCTGGGCCGTCACTTTCACAGCTTCCTCTGCCTGGAAAGCTCTACAGATCTCTCAGGACACTTCTCATTTGTCACTTCTTTTGTGATATTTTTCCTTGACCTAAAGGCCATCATAGTTTCTTGTGTGCATTCGAAAATTTATTTCCTACCATTATTATAGTTCTTATAGAATTGGGATGATTTTTCTCCAGCTCTGTTTCCTCACTGGGCAGGGGCTGTCTCTGAATTTTCTCAATATACACAATGTCTGATATGATGCTTTGATCTCTGTGGAGGTTCAGTATCCTCTCTTATATAGATCTAATTTTATCAAATGTTGGATAATGTTGAACATGTAAAGATTGTTACAAATTATTAATTTCTGTGTGGTGTATATAATATTCACAATAAACTTAAAATTTGATTAACCATAATCCTTCCGTCTTTATACATGTCAAATAATAGCATTTATAGTAGTAGGATACATTTATAAACATAGAAAAATGACAAAAATGTTTGAAGATAGTTGACATGTCCTTGATGTAGATATTGTGGGTCCTATTCAAGTGAAATCTGACAACCAGCTCACTTAAAATTAAAATGTCAAAAATCAATTATGCTTCATTTTCCATTCAGACAAATTGAACTTTTCAAAATTTATGTGAAGCACATCTTATGTCAAAAGACGACTACTCTATTATTTGAATACTAGTGAAATGAGAAAACATTTTATTTCTCATTTTAAAAATGATCATCACATGGAATCTTTCTTTATCTGCCAAAATGAGAACAAAGAATATCTGGATGTCTAAATATTGCTGTAGTTATTGAACTCTCTTTAACAAAGTTAATGACTCTGACAAAGAACGAAGTTGTCTACATTTAATAGTAGGGAACTGCTGAAACACAGGCCACGTGGAGGGGCCTGCGCAGAGGGGAGACTGGGGAGGTAGGTGTGGGAAGATCAGAAAGGGCTTTGTATGACATGTTTAGAGATGAGAGGAAATAAGCCTGGTGAAGAGGGAGCGGTAGGGGGAAGTACTGCTCAGGCTAGAAATAGCATGCGAACGAAAAGCAAGAGCAAGGTAGGGAAGAAAGAATGTGGATTGCAGGGATGAACCAGTCAGATCACCAACAGCCATAGGTAGGTGCATGCAAGACACTAGGATTTTCTTTTGAGGACAAAGAGGAACCAATTAAGCAGAATGCAACATGATCGGATTTAGAAAGATGATTCTGACCACAGTGAGAAGAATAGATTTGAAAGGAATTAAACCCAGGGCTGCAACATCATTTAGGAGACTATTCAGTGGTCCATGTAAGAAATGCTGAGGGCCTGAATCATCAAAAGATCAAAGTAAATGTTTGGAAGGCAAAATAAGCAGACCTTGCTCAAATATGGTAGATTTAAACTGCAATGCATCTAGGAACTACACGTTAGACTTAGGTGGGCTATTGGCTTGAGAAGTCTCTTTTATGCTTGATAATTATCCCACTAGCTCTAGTTTTCAAAGGGTTCTAAGCATTAAGGGTATGTACAGGAATAACCGGTAGTTTCCAACATCTATTGAGCTTTCCACCCTTTATTTACCAAAAGATGTGAATTGTTATTTATTCATTTTTGAGTACTGACCCATCTTTTAATTTGGGGATTGGATTCTAATATGACTGGAGAGGATTAGCTATTGCATCTTTTCCCTTAGTATTGTATCTCAGAGTTTCAATTCTATTTTTCATAAGTGATATAGGTTTCTAATTATCTTTGCTAGGTTTTTGTATAGGGGTATTATCTTAAATGATATATGTTTATCAGGTCCAGTTAGATAAACAGAATGTTATAATTTTATAAAGTTATGTAAAAAGAATGTTATAAAGTTACAAAGAATGTTACAAAGTCATAGTGTTAAAATAAACACATGTATTTATATACTACTTGTGAATTTATTTTGTAATCAAGATGAATGGTATAACTTGAAGCATAATATTTTCATTTTAAAGTATCATAGAGGCTCTGAATCCCTTCTTTGATTTATTATATATAAATTGACCATATCAGTCATAGGAATGATTTATTTGATGCTGGGTCATCAACTCCCTATTATAAAATTATTCATATGGGAAGATACTCAAATAGCACAGGCGAGGGACACACTGCAGCAAGAACAGGCTGTTGACTATTTTATGTGCGATTGTGTGTTGTACGGTAAATGTGCTTTCCATTTGTTTCTTTATGGCTTTGTTTTGATCCTCTAAGCTGCTATGTTTCTGCATCTATTTTTCTTCCTTCATCTAAGAAACATTGGTTCATTAAAAGCCAAAAAAAAAACTGCTAAGAATAAGAGTCTCAACAACTAAAAAAAAAAAAGGCTACATATCTTACTGTAAAACAGAGCATGTCAAGGTGAAACATTGTATCATCACTTTACATTTGTGAGGAGTTGGCTAGAAACACATTTAAATTTTGTCCTACTTGTATATTCTGTCAGTTAAGCATCTAAAGGGTTAGACATTTAAGCCATTTTGGCAAAAATGTAAAAATCACATGACAGCAACAATAAAAACATCTTATCTAGCTTAAAGTCTATATGAGTTTTTTTTTTTTTCTGCATAACAAATCACCCAAAACTTAGCAGCTTCAAAGAACTCACATTTTCTCTAGATCAAGAGTCTGGGGTGGGTCAACCAGCTTCTCTGTTCAGGGTCTTACAGGGCTACAATCAAGGTGTTGGCCAGGGCTGCATTCTCATCTGGAGGCTTGACTGGGGAAAAATTAATTTCCAAGGTCATTCAGATTGTTGGCAGAATTCATTTCTTTGTGGCCGCATGACTGAGGGCCCTGGCTTTTTGCAGGCTATCAGCTGGAAGCTGCCTGAAGTTCCTTGCCACTTGGCTTCTCCAACTTGGTTCGCTCCTTTACCAACCTTGCGAGAGAGTTTCTTGCTTTGGGGAGGGTCCATCCAGTCCCTCTTTTGAGGACTTTCACCTGAATAAATCAGCCTTCTCTCCAGAATGACTTCCCTTGTAATTAGGCAAAAACAACTGATTTAGGGCTGTAATTGCATCAACAAAATTCCTTCATTCCTGCCATATTGTTTTGGCTAAGAGTAAGTCACAGGTTCCAGCCAAAATCAGGGGAGGGTGTGAACACCAGGGACCAGCACTCACAGGGCCACCCTGGCATCTATCCTCCTCCGAGTTTTACATTACAACACATTCCTCTTGTTTTATCTCACCATACAATAATGTTTGGTTAGAAAGTTGCACTTTTCCTTTTAGTGTAAGATAAAAGGACAGTTGACTAAGGCTGTACCTGTCAGTTTTGTCCAAGAAATAATAGCATGGACTTTTTTCTTAGACCCTCCCTTCTTTCAGTCTCACTCTCTGCTGAGGCCCTGTGTGCCCAACACTTTGGACCACTTGCTGCTCTCCAAATGTTAGATTTGGAGACACATTTTATCATGAATTACTATTACACAAATGCTTATGCCTAAAAGCCTCTCCTTTCTCATTCTTATCTTTTAAGACCTGGTTAAAATGACACATTCTGTATTGGAGCTTTGCTGACTTTCTCAGGCAGAGAGCCATTACCTTCTCTGTTCTCATAATAATGTGTAGAAGACATTTTCATATCAACTATCATCTGGGTTTGTAGCTATTTGTTTATAGACCTGTTTCCCTGCTTCCTTTGAATTAGGAATCAAGCTTTGCTCTGTTTTATATCTTTAGTCCTGCATTGCCAGCACAATACATAGTAGGTACATAGTAGGTACTCCATAAATTAGATTTAAATGAATGAATGATAAATGAGAATGGGCTGGGGTGATAACAAAATAATTACAGGAAAATAGAGTAAGAGGAATCAGGCAGACAACAATGTGAAAAAAAATACAATGACAGAACTTTTACAGAGTTTTATCAGAAATTGAGGATGGGAATGTGAAGGAGAATAGTTGTGAATAAGAATAGAAAGGTCAGATCATGAAGGGTCTTGGATTATTCAGGCTAGAAAATGTGTACTTCATGGATATTTGACTCTAGAGGGGAAAGATATAAGTCAAATAATCCCATAAGTATATCATTTCAAAATGTGAAAAGCTCTGTAAAGAAAATGTAGCATGTGCTGTGATAATTATTAGCAAGGAGATCTGATTTAGCAGAGGTCACTTGAATAAGTGACATTTGGGCTGAGCCCTGAAGGTTGAGTAAAAGTTACCTAGTTGAAGGGTAAAGACTGGCATATGATCGGGGTAGATGGGAAGGTCAGAATCAGGTCCTGCAGAGCCTTGAATGCCACCATTGCCAATTTTCCCACAGTAATGGAAGGACATTGAAGAATTTTAAGTGAGATGGGCTTGAGGAAGGGATGATGGGGGAATGGTGGGAGGGGAGGGAGGGGAGAAAAAGAGAGAGAGAGAGAGAGATAATTTAATTTGTCTTTTTAAAAAACTTCCCTGCAAAATAGATTAAAAGAGTGACAGAAAGGACCCAGGGAGATTATTCTATTTAGGAGACCATTTTAATGGTGCTGGGGTGGACTACAGTAACTTGATCTAGGGATGGCGGAGGAGCTTCAGAGAGTCGGACAGATTCAAGATAACTTATAGAGATTCAGTTGATAGGAATTAAACATGGAGAGTGGAGTAGAGGTGGATGTTTCTAGCTTCCACAACTAGATGAACAGTGCTGTCCAGAAAGAACAATGGAGTAGGAACAGTTTGGAGAGGCTGAAGATGAGGGGAGTGTTGAAGTGGGGGAGATTGGCCTACTGGGTACATGTGGGCCTTGAGCTCAGAGCAGAAGTCTGTGTCAGAGGCAATGAGGTTTCCCATACACCTATGGTAAACTGATTTGTGACAAGGCTGCCAAGACCATTCACTGGGGGAAAGAGCATTCTCTTCAGCACACGGTGCTGGGACAAGTGTATATCCACACGCAAATAAGTGAAGCTAGACTCTTACCTCGCACCATATAAAACTCAAAATGAGAACTCAAATGACTGAAATTTAAAAGCTAAAACTTTAAAACTCTTAGAAGAAAACATAGGGGTAAATATTCATGACCTTGGATTGGGCAATAGTTTCTTAAATACATGATGCCAAAAGCACAAGCAACTATAACAAAAGTGGATAATTTGGACTTTTTCAAAGGCAAATACATATATATCTATATCTATATCTATATCTCAAAGGATACTATCAAGAGAATGAAAAGACAACCCACAGAGTGGGAGAAAATACTTGCAAATGATATACATGATAAGGGTCTAATATCTAGAATATATAAAAAAGTCTTACAACTCCCCAACAAGCAAACAAACAAAAAACTCTCACAACTCTACAACTGAACAACAAAAAAGACAACCCAATTCAGAAATGGGCCAAGAACTAAAAAAGATATTTTTTCCAAAGAAGACAAATGACTAACAAGCACAGGAAAAGATTCTCAATGTCATTAGCCATTTTGCAAATGCAAATCAAAAAAATGAGATACCACTGGTATCTTGTGATTTAAAAAACAGAAGATAAAAAGTGTTGACAAGGATGTGAAGAAATTTGAACCCTTATATGTTACTGGTGGACATATAAAATGGTGCAGCTGCCATGGTCAGTGGTTTAACACTGTAAGTTAAACATAAAAATACTACTATGACCCAGCAATACGACTCCTAGGTATATTCTCCAAAGAATTGACAGCAGGTATTTAAGCAAAAACTTCCACACTAATATTCATAGCAGCATTATTCACAATAATTAAAAGGTGAAAAAACTCACATGTCCATAATCAGATGAATGAATAAACAAAATGTAGTATATCCATGAAATGGAACATTATCCAGTCATACAAGGGAGTGCTATACTGAATCCATGCTACAACGTGGATGAACCTTGAAAACATTTCGCTAGGTTTAAGAAGTCAGACACAAAAGGCTACCTATTGTAAGATCCATTTATATGAAATATCTAGAAGAGGCAAATGCATAGAGACAGAAAGCAGAGTAGTGGTTACTGGGGGCTAGAGGATAGGGGAAAATGGGGTGTGAGTGCTTAATGGATATGGGGCTTTCCCTTTGGGATGATGATAAAGTTTTGGAACTAGACATTGGTGGTGGTTGCACAGCCCTGTGAATGTACTCCATGCTGTTGGAGTGTACACTTTAAAATGGTAAATTTTATGGTATGTGTAGTTTGCTACAATTTTAAAAAAGAGATGATGAGATGCATTGGCTAGGGGACTGTATAGAATAAGAAGAGGGGCTGTGACCTAGACTTAAGAGGAGAGTGCTTCAGTTCTGGCACTAGAACGGGGTAGCTGGAGAGGTAGGAGACAAAATAGGAAAAAGTGAAGGTCACGGGGAGCTATTGAAGGTTCTGAAACAGAGTGATGGAATCAAAGCTTTTCCTTAGGAAAACTAATCTGGCAATTATGTGCAAGGAAGATTGGAGAGGAAACTGGAGTGGGGGAGGCATTTAAAGACTTTTCATGGAAAAGATAGGTTGGATTTCAGCAGTGTCATGAAGGTAGGAAAATTTGGTAGCCGGCTGGGTATGGCAAGAGAGAGGACGTCTCAAAGCTGGCTGGGGTCTTACAGCTTGGTGGTTTGGACATTGGAAGTTTCATTAATGGGAAGATAAGGATTCAATATTTTTCAGACCAGTGTGTGGGCTATTTTGAGCTGGACACATTTTAGGTTTGTACTATTTCTTAGCTATGGGAAGATTCTTTATGCAGATTTTATATTATTATATTATATAGATGATAGAGATCTATCTCATACATATATGTGTGTGTATATATATTTCTCTTTCAAATTTCAAGAGTCTTCTCCAAATTTAGAAATTACTCCATGCTCTCTCAGTCAGTGTGTTAAGTAAGTTATGCAGACTTTGATCTGCACCCTTTTAGATTTTCTTTTCATGGAGGATTTTTCTGTGTTATGGAGTCACCTTCCTGGTGGTCTTTTTCCTTCTTTAGTTTTTCTCCTCCCTCTGTCGATTGTCCCACTGACAACTTGTCCGTGTTGGCGGGTGGCAGAGTATCAGAATATAGCATTTATTTCATTTATTAATAAAGCACTTATGAAATACATACTGTGTACTGGCTAGCGCTCTAGGTGCTGGATATAAAAAAGAAAACAGATGAGTCACGACCCCAAAGTTTGCTACTTTGAGGGTAATGTTTAATTAGTTTCCAGTACTCTTCTTGATATTTCATACCATAATAGATTTCTTGGCTGCAGAGTCAATAAAAAGTAAATAATATTTTTTATATTTATAATGTGAGAACTGAGGGAGGGGGACTTAGAATAAATTCCACGTGGATGTGGAATATGGATTTCCAGGTGTAGTTGGTGTCATGACCACATGCACTCAGCATCGTAATTCTTTTACCTCTTAGAGTTAGGGTTTATAGTCAGTGGAGTGGTGTAACTTGGTGTGGAGTCAGGAGGCAGGTTCTCTTCTTTTTTTCAGGTACTCTGTTCTCAAAGCTCTTCCTTGATACTATTCTTGGAGACACTTGATTCCTTTTGCTTTTGTCCTGAACTTTGGAATTTTCACTTTGTCCCCATGTTTGTCAAACTAGTGTTTGATGTGATGTATGTCTATTGTCTGCCATGCAAGCATAATTTTACTTTCAATACAGTTTTGGGATGATGGATGCTTTCGTCTTGTGGTTTACAATGTCATTAACTAATTCAGGTCCCATCCTATTCAGAGATTAAGTACTTATTTATTCAATCAATTTATTCATTCAATTTATAATGTGACTAGAAATCCATGGTCTTTTATCTGAAACCCTTGAGGCTTCAGAATTTATAATTTTTTTTTGGATTTATTAAAGATAAAATATCCATATATCTTATACAACATGACACTTTTGATAGGGTCTGTGCAGCATCCTGTAGTCACAAACATTAATTGTTCTGCAGCAAAACAGAGAAATGTTGACATTAAATGGGATAAGCAAAGACTCCTCATGCCCATGCAGGTCATGTCTGTTTTGTCACCAAATGAGTTACAAGGAGATTTTTGGTTCTCAGAGGTTTATGGATTTTGGAATCTCAGACAAGGGCACGTTTGCTTGTTTATGAATAAGGTGAACAAGCTGTAAGGTCTGCTCTTAAAGGACACATATTGCTTCATGTTGTTTCCATTTAGCCTTTTTGTGTTTGTTGTAAGCCAGCTCAAATGTGTTTAAATTTTAAAAAAGGCAGGAGTGATTATTTAATTGAAAAGTCTCAGACAGATTTTAGACACTGTTGTATGGTGGGCTCCAAGGATGCCATTTAGTTGAGTTTCTCTTAATCTTTCACATGCCTTTTGCTCTCAAAGTTTCAGTCTCTGCCTAGTGGCCTGTGTACACTTTGGCCACCCCCTTGTGGTGGCAAAAATGGCTAGAGCAGCTCAGTCCACATTAGAGTTTTCCGCCCTTTTCCTCTTTGAGTCTTCCCAGCCAAAGTCTTGTGGTGTTTCTTTGGCTGTGATTGGGTCACATGCCGATCCTTGAACCGATCACTGAGGTCGGGCGCTGAGCTGTGCTGGTTCATCCTGGGATCAGGTAGGCCAGACACAAACTGGGCAGGGGCCACTTTCTCAAACAAAATCTGGAGGCTGTTGCCAGAGAAATGGGTAAAGAATAAATGTTGCCACACAGATCAACCCTGGATTTTCTTTGTAATTATAATTTTTCTGGTAGAATACAATGGAGTTTCAGCTCAACATCTTTTCAGCTATTTTTAGCTTTCCTGATGATCACATAACAAAACATTTTTACTCTTTTATATATAAAAAAATATGCAAGAACTCGCAAATCTAAAACCAAATTGAACCCTAAACTGTACTCATCGTCAAACTGTAGTCATTAGGAACCCATGCTAAAATGTGGCAAGCCTTAAGGTTCTGGGCAACAACTTCAGAGAGGCAGTACGTACAGGCCCTAGATTGTCTTTTTCATGCAGAACTGATAACTCAGAGCTATCTGGGTATGTTGCTAGTATTATTTTATTTTTTTCATAGAGAAGCAGTTGTGCAGGATGGTTAAGAACACAGGCTCCGGAGCTGGGCTGCTGTGGTTTGAGTGCTGCTTCCACTACTGACATGGATGAATTGTTTCCCCTTTCTGTGCCTCAGTTTCCTTGTGTGTAAAAAGGATATAATGATAACACTGCACCAGTTTATTATAAGGATTACACAAATTAATACATGTAAAATACTTAGAGAAAAGCCTGACACAAAGTAAATGTGCTGTAACTGTTAGCTATACTTATTATTCCATAGGGTAACACTAACTCTGAAATTCACCTTCGTAAAGTAAGCATTTTTACAGCACGGACATTAACGTTCCTGTGTCCTGCTGCCCTATGTATATTACTATGAATCATACCATTTGTCTTGTTGTCAGGTTAAAATTTAAAAAAAATAAGCAAACCATACTTTTTGCAAAAAGCATTTATTTTGACACACGAGATTATAGTCAGCTTTACAAACTGAGAAAGTGGAAATCCTTCCTGAACTGATGGAAAATGAATCCAATTTCAAATCCCAAACCAGATTCCTGTTTCTGTTGCTATTCTTTCCCTAAAAGACAAAACCTGATGTTTTCACAGTGTATTTAAAACAAATTTTAAAATCCATATATAGCACAGTGTTTACCACCCAACCCTGTCCGTGGTCATGAATATCACAAATTCTTTAAATTTCCCGAACATGAGATAAATGTCAGACCATTCTATAAATTGACTTTATGAAGCAGTTCTGAGCCGAGCCTTCTGACATTCACACCAATGTTTCCATAGTAACTAATGTGTTCAGAAGGGGAAAGGCAGGAGGAGATGAAAAACAAAGGAGATGATCCAAATAAAAAGAGATGCATAAATAGGGGAGAAGAGAAGGTTCTAGAAACTTTGAGCCATTGCTTCTTGTGGGAGACAAACATTCTCCTCCACATGGGAGGCTTCCTCTGCTGACTGACTCAGGGGTCCTTACTGGAACAACTGCCAGAGCCTGGCCCGTTGGCACTCCATTACACTGGGACAATGATTCATTAATGTCAATTTGGACTATTCCCTCCTCCTTTTATTTTAATCTTATTTTTCCCCTCTGTTTTGAGGTACCTTGGTTACCATGGTAACAGTGAAGTAATTTGTGCCTGTCACTGAACTGTCAAAAAACTGCAGTATCAAGTCAATTTAGAGAATAGTTAGAAAGCAGGGTAGGGAACATAGGTGCTAGCGATTATTGCAGTTGTTTGCAAACACTGAAGTGAAGAATGCTAGAGCACTGTAAAAAAAAAAAATACAGGTTCTGTTTTCAAATCTTATTAAATCGTGTCCTATCAGATGCATCTAGAAGTGGGTTTTAATGATCAGTTATTCTCCTGTGATGTCTTAGAGCACAGCATCTTTTTCTCATGAAAACTTCAACAAACGTCCTTCTATGAAAGTGTGTTTAATCCCCAAGTTGCTTGTTTGTAGGGTAGATCAGGTGAATATTAATAGCTAGAGATGAGTCGTTTTTTCTAAATCATTTAGGAGCGGGAGAGGGGAATATGTCTGACTCAGGGAAAGAAGAACCTGTGGTAAGCAAAATAATGAGTCCCTGAAATGTCCATATCGTGATCCCTGAAACCTGTGACTTTGTTACCTTACTTATATGGCAAAAGGGTCTTTGCAGCTGTGATTAATGATCTGGAGATAGGAAGAGTATCTTAGGTTTTCCTGGTGGGCCCAATCTAATCGCAAGGGTGATTACAAGAGGGAGGCAGGAACGTCAGGGCCTGAGAAGGAGATGCTATTAAGGAGGCAGAGGTCGGAGGGATTCAGGTCCTGGGGCCAAGTAGTGCGCGCAGCCTTTAAAGGCTGGAAAAGGCCGGGCAACCTTCGTCGCCGGCACTAGCAGGAGCACACCTTGATTCTAGCCCAGGAAACCTGATTTCGGAATCCTGCCCTCCAGAACTGTAAGATAACAAATTCGTGTTGTTTTAAGCCACTAAATTTGTGGTAATTTATTATAGCGGGAGTAGGAAAATAATACGGTGTTGTTCACCATCTCTGGTCCCACCAGGTCCTCTTTGGCGTCTGATTTGACATTTCCTCTTACCTGGCAGAGGCGAAGGCAGCCAGCCCCTGACTGACGGCTGAGCATTTCTGGCCTGCTGTGTGTCATTGTACCGTGGATGGGCCTCTCGGTGTGATATTTCCGGTTTAGTCGCTGTGAGGGCTCTGGTTATGCCAAAGAGGGCTGCTAAGGAGAAGCAGGTGTCGAAAGCCCTGGATGAACACCTGGGGAGGCCAAGCGCTTGCAGGTCCTGCGTGAGAAGTCCTTTCTGAGAAAGAGAACCCTCGTGTGCTCACAATCTGTCTCCCTGTGAAAGTGAATCTGTTCACTGGGTAGGTTGCCTTATCTTTCCAACTGTACGTGTCTTAAGGTCAGACTTCATGCTCTATGCGCATCTGTAAACCCCACAGTTTCTGGCACCGTGCTGGGCACCTAGTAGACGCCGTGAGAAGCAGCAACTCCTCCTTCTCTCAGCTGCATTGTTGGCAGGTTTGACTTTTTTCCCAACCGTTTCACCTTTGCCACACAGGTGCTATGTTAAGTATGGTATATTATATCACCCAGTGCTTGCAACAACACCGAGGAAATCTTATTTTCGTTCTGTAGATGTAGAAATGAAGTTCCAGAAATGAGGCCCCGAGGTTTCCCTGGTGAGTAAGTGGCAGAGCTGGGCTCTGAACCCAGGTGTGTCTTCCTGACCCATCCACTTTTAATTGCTACCTTGCTGCCATGTCAGAGGTACCATGGGGTGGGTGTCAGTGGCCTTTCTTCCCGCTGGCCCTCAGTAAAGGCCTTTTCTCCTCTGAACTCCAGCAGTGGCTAGGGGAGAGGTTGAGGAGGGCTAAGTTCTCGAGACCAGGTAGAAAGGGGAGTCCTTAGGTCCTGGAGACATGGCCTTTAGACATTTTAGGTAGAAATCTGACATCTGTAAATTAGCACATCCTATAATTTTTGTTTGTTTATGTTCCTTTATTTTCTTCTGTGGTAGGCAGAATTCTAAGATGACTTGCAAGATTTCCACCTTTTGGTATGCATGTGCTGTTGCTATGGACTGAATATGTATGTCCCCTCAAAATTCATAAGTTGAAGCCCTCGTATGCAATGTGATGGCGTCAGAAGGTGGAACCATTGGGGGGTGATTAGATCATCTTTATGACGGGCTTTGTGCCCTTTTAAGAAGAGACATGAGAGAGATGATCTCTCTGTCTACCATGTGAGGGCACGGCAAGAAGCCATCCCTCTGCACACCAGAAAGAGGGCCCTCCCTAGGAACCAGATTGCCTGGCCCTCAGGGAACCTTGATCTTGTACTTCCCAGCCTCCTCCAGAACTGTGAGACATATTTCTTTTCTTTCTTTATTTTTTTTAAAGAAGCAGGGGTCTTGCTATGTTTTTTCGGCCTGGTCTTGAACTCTTGGCTGTAAGCAACCCTCCCACCTCAGCCTCCCAAAGTGCTGGGATTCCAGGTGTGAGCCACCATGACTGGCTGAGAAATGTTTTTTGTTTAAACCTCCCAGTCTATGGCATTTGTTATAACAGCATGAACTAAGACACCTTCCATGTGAATATGATGGGATAGCACTCCCATGATTAGGTTCCTCATCAGAGGACTTTAAATTAATCAAAAGGAGATTATTTGGGTAGGCCAGACCAAATCAGGTGAGTTTTAAAGGGAGATTAGACCTGTGAGAGGGTCTGCGGATGGGATGGGACCCTACAGCAAGGACCAGAGAGTGGCCCCTAGGAGCTGAGATCAGCTGAGAATGATTCTTGGCAAAAGCTGACAAGACAATGGGACCTCAGTCGTACAACCACAAGGAGATGAATTCTGCCAATAACCTGAGGGAGCTTGGATGTGAATATTTACCTAGTGGAGCCTCCAGGTGAGGATGGACCTAGCCAGCACCCTAGAGCAGCCTTGTAAGACCTTGAGAAGAGAACTTGGTGCCTAGATGCCTGATCCATGAACACTGAATGATAATGAATAATGAATACTTGTTGCTTTAAGCTTAGTTGGTGGTAATTTGTTACATAGCAGGAGAAGACTAATATATCTTCCTAAACTTCATTTAAAAGAGAAAAAATCAGTGTCATCTGGGCTAGACAGAAAAAGGAAGCAGACTCTGCCCCAGTGCAGATGCTGTTTGGGGAGTTAAAACCTTCAAACACCTAATAAGTTGAGACGAGCATTCCCCTTTGCCCAGGATTTGTTTTCACAAAGATTCGACTCCCTCAGCTGTGTAAGTTATCGTCTCTGAGCAGCTCCTTTAAGGGAGAATTCCGAGGAAAAGATTTTGGGCCCCTGAAACCACTGGAAACCCCTAAATGTACCTACGAAAGGGGTAGGGGGGAACTAGCACCCAGAAATGCCACTGGAAGGTGCTGGGAAAACTGGTTAGCTACATGCAGAAGATTGAACCAGGATCCCTA
>VBSM01003169.1:16528307-16598937 GCA_008086735.1 Cheirogaleus medius
AAAAATAAAAAAAGAAATGCCACTGGAAGATTTTAGTGAGGAGGAGCTGGATTGGAGGGAGGTCCCTGAGCAGGGCCATACCTCTTTTAGCTGAAAGAGGCTCCATTGTTCTTGGGAAAGTGATTAGTCTCTCAAAGATGCAAGGCCCTTTCCAGAAGAAGGTTACCTTGAAGGTTACATGACAGCCCCAGTGGCATTTGCTCATGGGTGGCAGGGTTTTGTCCCTCCTCTTACTTACACCCTCCTCTAGGGATCCAGGGCATGCATTTGTTTAATCTCATCATTCATTCATCACACTCTCATTGAGCTATTAACATAATGAAGGCTCCGCTCGGCTCGGCTCGGCTTGGCTCTGCTCTGCTCTGGGATGTGGCACCAGCCTTACTTAATTCTTTTGGTTTCCTCCCCACTTCGTTTCAAAGAGACACAACATTCACTCACATCCAGGGCAAACTTAACAATCAAGAAGATCTCTTCATCCTGTCTTTAAAGTTGCTAGCTTTGTTCTGGGTTTAACATCAAGTAAGGAACACCTTTGGGATTGCTTTTCCTATCTCCTCCCCCCATAATTATAGCTTAAATAAATAACTTTATTTATTTTGGCCTATTGAAATTCTAAACACACAAAGCCAACTTTATTAATTTCTCTGTCTCAAACTCAGGCAAGAAATACTTATTATCTCTTACTTTTTCTACTGGAATAATATATTCCCTAGATGGGGAAATATAGCTCCATTTATTAGGAATCAGGTATAGAAAGACAGATAAAAAGAAAAATAAAGAAGTGGTAATAAGTTATTCTGAAAAGATAGGACCAAAGCATTTTCTAACGTAGATGATTCCGTTCTCTGTGAGAGTGAGGGAAAGTGGGGTATGAAGAGTCAGGTAGTCGCTCCGTGCAGTTCACCGAAAGAGGTTTTGAGGATATTTGATTTGGAACCACTGTTCTTTCTTTTCATAATATTCAGCATGTTCCTAATCATTGTATTCCAGATATTGAACATAAGCTTTTAATCCCTTCTACCATAATGTTTTGTGCCCATTTGAACACTTCTAAATTGAAATTCTAAATCAGTATTCATTGAAAACTGGTTTGACACAAAGAAAGGAACATGAATGAAACCTTCTAAGCCTTCTTTGCATTTCCAAGTGCGTGTTCAGTTCTTTAGGAAAGTCATTGTTATTGGTTTAGGGAAGATTTATTCAATTCCCAAGTGCCACCTCCAGAGGGCACAGCTGTCTCAAAAAAAAAAATTTTTTTTTTAAAGTTCCTTCAGTTTTGCACAAGCTCTTGGGTAAGGGGCTCTATAGTCTGTGATTGTGATTCCTGAAATCCAAACTCAAAATATTTTTATGTAATATATTTTAGATGTTACGGTAGTCCCTTATTTTCAGTGAGTATTTAACATCTATTATTTTAACTTTTGAAAATGTGAAAAATTAAACCCAATGTTGTTAATGTGCCCCTGACTTAAAAATCTCTCTGATTCACTCCAGTTTTAACCCCAAACAGAACTCTTCTAATTTTTTAAAATGCATTTGAAAATTTATTTGCCTGACTTTGTATTCCCAAGAGATTGTCCTCAAGGCCCTAGGTCTCCTGAAAAAGTCTGAAATATGCTATATCTTCCATATAATATTTTGGATTTAGTGCTCAATGTATTCTTGTAAAGTATGATATTATGTTCAGAGTAAATCCCTCCGAAGCTTTTTACTCCCAAAGCTACACAAAACATCTGGGGGATTTATTTTTGCAACATCAAAATTTATGGTGACTATTTATTTAAAAATGATTTTATTCATTTGCAGAGGAGGGAAAGTTGACATGAATTTGCTCAGAAAAGAATGGCGTTATTTTCCTCCAGAACGTACATTAAACGATTCACTCTCTCCCTCCTTTGTCTCAGCCACCTCTCCTGTGTTTAGTGTGAAATTGAATCATGTAAAGCTAAAATCTGAGAGGGAGAACCAAGGATTCAGGCAAACGATTTACATATATTTCCTTCCTGTGTTTTCTTTCAAGCTCCTACTTGCTGTTCACTTTGGGCTATTTTTCTTTTCCTGTTATTTATTTTTTTTTCCAGTTAACATTGCTCACAAAGAAACTGGCAACAGGGTGTGAAAGGGACTGTTTGTAAGTATTTAAAACTGTGTAACATCTATTTATAAGAAAAAGATTTTTAGGTCTTGGAAGCTTCTTTCCACATTGGCATGGAAAATTGTGGAAACTAATACAGGGTAGGTGTTGAAAGTGTTTGTGTCTTATAAAATGGGAAAGAGATAGAGCAGTCACCAGAACAGTTTGTGCTGTAAGAAAGCACGCTTTGGAAACAGTGTTAGCTAAATGTCTGGAAGAATCAAGAGAGGGCTCGAAGAAATATCCCTGAAGTCAAGTTAAGCCAAGGATGAGCCCTTCAGGGCTAAGGTGTATGAAACAGAAGCATAATTAGCTTTATCCCTCTTCTATTTCAATTTAAAAAACTAAATGTTAGTTTAATGATTTATTCCTTGGCTTCATGTATTAGTCTCGTCTCCCCAGTGAGATGGTAGAAGATCTTTGATGGCAAGGAGCCACACCTGAGATATATCTATATATATATTTCTTTTTTTCTCTCTCTATTCCATCATAGTAACTAGCTCTGCATTAGACCAAAAAGACCTTCCACAAATAGATATGGATGGATCATTAGCCTATGAAATTGTTGACCAGGACCTGCTGCCAGTTAGAGATGCCAGACTCCTGAAATTTTAAGGTCCTCGTAAAATCCAAAGTCCTTTTCTTTCTTGTGTCTCCGTGAGGCTGGTAGCATGCATTTCCTTAGGTGAATGGATGTGGGACTGTGATCAGATAGGTGACTTGCAAGGAATTTATCATAGGCATTTGGGATTTCTGGTGCTGTCATTCTTACGAATTGGAGAATAAATTTGAGGATGGTGGAGTGGAAAGGATTCACACGAGGGTGAAGTTACATAGAATATTTGAAATGGAAAGGTCAGGAAACCAAATGCTTCAGGAAAACAGAGATAACTAAAATAAAAATATGTTCTCCCCTTTATTCTTCCCTCTATCCATATATCCTAGAACTTTGCTTATCCATCTGTAAATGTTACCTGCTCCATACAAGATCCCGTCCCACTGAAGTTGAGCGACCCATGAGAGCCTTGAGAAGTAGACATCTCCTGTCACTGATGGGCTTAGCAGAGGCTATCAGAGATGTGTCTGTGGTGCCTCCTGACTGAGCAGGGAGGTTTTATTAGGTGACCTTTCAAGTCACTTGCCAGTCACTATGCGATGTGATTCTGTGTTGAGCTCACATTTACACTCATTTTATTAGAATCAAAGACAGTTTTACAAATGCTGAAGCATCATAAGGAAATGTGAGATGAAGACCAACAAGCTAAAAGCATGGCATCATTTGATTAAGGGTGTGTCATCCCAATTTGGGGTCATATTTCTTGGTCAGCATTGCCTGTTAGCGTAGAGACATGTGTTAATTACATGGGTAGTTCAGATTTGCTGTCTCTGGCAGTTGAGTCTAGTTTGCAATGTTTATCATTCTAATTCAATTAGAAGTGCATTCACAGAGCTAATGGTATTTGCAAGAATTTAGAAGTAAATTCCTTAGGAAAGTAAATAGAACTTGGGGAAAGTGGAGCATAATCTAATTTTGCAAAGTCTGAATGTTCTTTTATCAGCTTTGCTGGAAGTCTGGCAGAACTTTCAGGAGAATTCTGGTGTAGATGCAGGACTCATGTGTTCTCATTGTCTGACTTAGCTCAGAATCTGTTGTCAAGTTTTTGTTCTCTCAGCTACCACGACAGTCTCTAAAGACAATTCATTTATTTTAAAAAGTCGATAATCTAAACAGTTCGTATTTTTCCCTTCTTGTTGTCAAGGCATCCTCTGGTTGCCTGTAGATCCATGTAGATTAATGAATTCCTAGTCAGGGGCAGCGTCTAATTCCGTGTTGCAGATGGAGTGTAATGCATTATTGATGTTCAATAAACGTCCAAACAATAGTACGATCACCTTCCCTTGGTTACATTCCATGATTTTAGGGCAGTGTAGTCATGGGCTGACTTCACGCAATCAGCACCTGAAAGCCAGGACAATACTATTCAGTTTAATGTAAATGGCCTCCTGGTGGCACTAGAAGGACACTTGCACTGCACAGAAAGGCCACACATTTGGCAGGTGGAAAAGATACAGGACACACTATCCACAAGTCACGTTGTGCCTTTTCAAAGTCCTTTTGCTTACATTGGTTGTGATGTGGATGGGTTCCTACAATTTATCTTCAGTCTCAGAAAGTGGTTTGGGGCTGGACACACATCCTCGTGTTTGTTAATTCCTGAGGTGACACTTTTAAGTCCCAATGTTTGATGTTCCACAGTTGCAGAAAGAATGATTTTTGACTCTTTGATCCTATATATATGAAAAAAATCAAATTGTTTTCTTTCTTTCAATTCATGCCGATGGCTTTCATTCCCTCATGGTTTTAGCAGATATTTCCTTCTCAAGCAACCTAGAATCATGGTGGGGGGAGGCCTATTAGGACATTGTAATAATGTAAATAACAAGTGGGTGGAATTACAAATACAGCAGAGGAAATCTTAGAGCAAAAATTGGTTACGGTTATCAGGCGGGAGGACTCTTTTGCATGGTCCACAGCTCTCTTTTAATGTCATGTCTGTAGCATTCTTTACTTTTAAAACCCTCCTCTCCTCGCCAAGCAGAGAAAACACAGGCTAAAGAATAAAATGATCTGGACACATTTCATTTAGTTAGGTCCCCCGTGCCTGCTGGGTCCTGCTGGTGGTTTTCCACCCCTCCAGTTCTCTAATAATGTTACTTGGAGAATTCAAGACAACCTGAAAAAGCAAAACAATAGCAAGGAAGAAGGGCAGCGACCATGACAATGAACTGAACCCTCTAGACTGTTCACAGAATGGCAGCAAAGACAAAGAACTTACTTTCTTCTTTATAAAAGCTGTCGTTACCTTTCCTCCCTTTCAGTCCTTTTTCTTCCTGTTCTTGGCTTCCTTGCAGCTTTCAGCATCTTATCCTGAATGGCTATTTTAACTTCTTTTTATTACTAAATTAGGTGATGTTAATGTTACTAATTTACTATTTGGAAAGTAGACGCTTGAAAGTGGCACTCTTGTTGAAGATTTTCGAGAAATTGCCATTTTAAGACTTTTTCTTTTTCCCTTTTCACCCATTGAATTTACTTTTTCTCTTAACCAGAGTGTTTTGCCTATTTTTTTACTGCCGGTTTTTTTTACAAAAGAAGGATAATTGAAAGTTGTTCTACAAATACAGCTGAAAAAAAAAAATCATGTTTCTCGGTGAAAAACAACCACACTGAAATGAAAGGCAGCTTAAATCAGACCATAACAGACTCACAAAGTGAAGCTGACATCCTGGAGGGAGAAGGGAGAAACGCTAATGTCCCAAGTAATCAGTTTGGGCCATTTCAGTGCTAAATGACAGGATCAAGAAGAAAAATTTTGAAATTGATTTTTAAGACTGTCTGAAATAGGAGACTGAAATGAATACTAAGTGATTTCTTTGGGGCCGTCAGAAATAATAATGGAAGAAGAGACAGGTCTCGTCTTGCTGCTGATGGGAAGATCAGGGATTTTAGAGTCAGTGCAGATTGGAGATGAAGTTCGATGCTTCAAGTTTTGAGAAATGTTAATGAATGAAGGAAAAGGTAGCAGCAAAGGAAGCTAATATGAGTAGATATGAGCTAGAGGTGGGAGAGGAAAAGATGTGGCATGGTGTGTCTGAGTGTTAGGAAGGAGGTACTATGGTGGCATGTGCTGTGCTCTTTATTCCACAGGGATGACAGAGCGGCCCCTTCCCTGGAAGGCCAGACTGCGTGGAAGTGGATGTGGGGTTGGATTTGTCTGGACACATCCATGTTCTCTCCTAGCCCCTTCCCCACCAATGGCCATGCACATTTATCAGTTGGCTGGTTGGCGTGGGGCTCCAGGCTGGCTGTTGAGCAAGCCCATATGGCATGAGAATTGGATTCCTGTCTTTGGTCTCATTAGCACCATGTTGGAACCAACAGAGTTAGCTGACTAATTAATACAGAGATGCGTTGGGTGTTCTCTGGGATTTGGAATCAGTTTCCCTTAAATTAGCCATGTCAATTACCACAAGTCCATAGATACCCGGAGTTGGAAAATGATCTGGCAGGATTTAAAAACAGATAAGAAAACATGGAGAATTTGAATAAAAATAGAAAAGAACACTCGCTTTACCAGGATTGTGCTTTTTCAGCGCACTAAAGCTAATCGTCATAGCTTTGTGAAGGACTGATACAGCATTTTGGTGCATGACTTTTTCTACAATTTGTTTTCAGAATTTTTAAAATTCCCCCTTTTTTTTTTCTTGTTTCCTAAATACATGGGCTGGAAAACTTAATCTTCTTTAGCTTTCTACTTACAGCTGTTGAAATGGACAGCAAACATTAATTCCCCTCTTTTGGACACAGTAACCTAACATCCTTTTTGGAAACTTACCCACATTTTCTTTGTCTTATGGGATTGCACATCAAGGTACCTGGTCTTTCATGAGCCATGAAGTAGGCAGTTTTGTGATTCAATGTAAGCCAGTGGTTCTCAACTGGGATAATTTTGCCTACTAGGGGACGTTTGGCAATGTCTGGAGATATTTTGTCTCAACTGGAGGGGATGCTACTTGCATCTAGTGCGTAAAGGCCAAGGATGCTGCTAAATATTCTACAATATACAGGACAGCCCCACCTACAACAAAAAACTGTCTGAAATGTCAGTCAGACTTTCTCTTTTGAGACTCTGAAACTTCAGTGATGTGGTATAAGCAACAAACTCAAAAAATGATTCTTCACTTATTCATTCCAGTAGCAATGCCTAGTTGAGACAATCAAGTTGTTCCTGCTAACTAGATCTCCTCAAACCTTTCTTGGTTTCTACCTTTTTCTGTGCGTTTTGATCTGTTGTGTGAGCTCACTTTACCCTTTGGATACAGTCTCTTTCTCCTGCAATTAGCTACCATAGTTTTCTGTTGTTTGCAACCAAAGAACTCTAAACCGATGTGGAATAGCTCACAGCTTGTTAACATGTAGGTGTCAAGTGACACCTTATAAATAGTAGTACCTTATAAATCCTATATATGGTTTTTAAGTAGCTATCTGGCGGTTCAGGGCCAAGTCAGAGCCAGCAGAAACAGTAGAAAAGAGAATCCTATACACTTGAGGTTTCTTGTCTTGACCTCCTAGGACCTAGGCCAAGCAACCACTGCAATGATTCTCAGAATCAATAGACCAAAGGATTGCCTGAGAATTCACTCCAAAGCGAGGAAATAAAAAGTCTTTCAGTGTGGCAGGACGTCAATGATAGCAGATCAAATGCAAATCCTGAAGTGTAGGATTAAAAAAGAAATAAAGTGACCTCCCATCTTTTAAATAATGCCTCCCTTTGGCCTCCTGAGGCCGTTTTGTACAATGGCTAAGCCAGGGTCTGCAGATGAATAATTTCTTTTCTCTTTAAAAAATCATTCCTCTCATTTCAAGCTTCATTTTAAAATAATGAAAGCATAGATGGCAGTACCGTACTCACAGGCATAGAAGTTTTCTTTAAAGATTTTTAAACTCAAGGCTGACACTGAGCTTGATTCTTTACTCCATTAAACAGGAGAAACTTTTTTCAAATTAAGACGATCCAGTGAGTAGTCATTTGATTATGGAGGCTGGAATAGGGACTGTGGGAGGTTGCTTTAGTCCATTTAGCTGTCGGAGATCTTGGGGGCTGCCTCATAAAAAAGACCTGTTTTCTTGGAAGCTTCTTTCACTAAGTGCATGGGTTGGAATATGTTAAAGTATTCTTCAGTGAGCAAAATCATAAAAATAACGCGAGCATGCAAATAGAGGATTCGTGTTCGAGATCTCATGAGGTTCATTGTACTTCCAGGAGAGGCTTGCTTTTTTTAAGATGCCAGCAAAATGCCATGGTATTTTATTTTTGTCTGCGATAAATTGCTCTGGAAACTTAAACAAATTAAACATCCTGTTTTGTGTTTCTGAGACTCACTGGGGAAACTCAATCTCTTTAGTTTGATGTTTCAGGAGGGAAGGAGCATCAGAAAGCAAGATACTGTTTGTAATCACCTTTTTGAAATAGTTATGCTTGTAGGGTGAGACGGGTGCACAGGCCATTCAGCATCACCTGCAATTGCAAGCAGTTATGTTTATTACCTAAAGAAGAAGAAAACAGAAGTGAAGTTTTTGGAGGTGTAAGAAGGGGTGTGTGTGTGTGTGTGTGTGTGTATGTGTGTCTGAGTTTATGCTATAAGATGAAAAATCTGTTTGGTTGCTTTTTATATTTTAGCAACTGATTTCTAATACAGTATATTAGTGATAATTAAAATCCATTGTTCAGGCCATTTTGAAACAAATTTAAAATGAATCCTAATAAAAATAATAATTAGTGATCATCATTCTAATGAAGGCAAAGTGACAGAAATTAGCAACTAAAACTTAGAGCTTGCCTTTGGAATTTAATGGGGCTCTATTTTCCTGATCACTAACAAACATTTTTCTTCGTTTCCAATGTTGGTAAAATGGAAAAAATTACACCCCACTCCCCTACCCCACCCACCACCACCACATACACAGGATTTTTCTGGAATCACAGTATTGCTTCCCTTTGATACCTTCCTGCTCAGAAGAATGGAACAGTCTGGAAGGTCCCACAGTCAGTTGGGCTTGTGCCCCTGGGCCTGAGGGGCAAAATTAGCCTTAGTGGCTTGGTCCTTTGACAAGGTCTTCTTGATAAGAGGAATTGTCTGGCTTGGTTACTTTTCATAAAAACATCTCAAACCATTCCCTCCCCCAACCCCCAGCTTGAACTCTCAGCTGAATTATTACATTTAAAGGCCAAATAGAACCCAAATGAATGGATGATTTCAGCACCCTTCAAATGTCACTTAGAAAAAAATCTATGAAGTGAAGGCTCAAGTCCTTTGGGAAGGAGCAGAAATGAACTATCTGTCACCCTTCTCCACCCTCCTCCCTCTGCACGGATACTGGCGCCCTCGTCTGCGCTCCCTCCCCATCTCCTCTGTCCCTTCCGTGCCCCCCTACCTCCTCCCACACACACCTGAGCAAGATGAAATTCTGGTTTGGGTGTATGCCCCGGAGGCTGAACTATGTGAGAAGTGTCATCCGAGGAGGTGTTTCCTTTCGGAATGTCATTGTTTAACTTCAGGGTCTTGTTATTCTTCTGTGAATGAAATGTCAGAAACGAATTTCACCGTGTAATTTCCCAAGCATTGACAGGCCTTTGCCATCTGTCATTGGATCGTGCTTTTACCTTTGGTTTCCTGCCATGTTTAGGGTTTTGACCTATCCCTTTGAGTCTTGGTAATTTTACCACTCAATATAGCCTCCGATGCAGGTCTGTGCTGCCAGGTGTGACTTTTGTAAGTTTAGGCAGTGGAGTGATTTCTTCCATAGGCTTTGCTTATTATTATTTTTAAAACCTCAAGTGTCACAAATCCCGTGACTTGAACAGTGTTGATTTGTGATTAATCCTGTGTGTGTTACCTATTTTTGTCCTCAGTATTTGCTGATGAGGAAGGGCCGTCATACACAAAAAAATCTCAGCTTTGCTTTTTGAAATGTAGGACTGAGTTCTGTTTACTGAAAGAGGCAGTTTAGGGGAGAAGAACTGGTATAGGAAGAGAAAAAAATTGTAATGGTTTTTATAAAGAACCCAAGCTTAATTGGAAAGAAGGGAAACTGAAGGTTTTCACTCCCTACATAGTGAAGATTTTGAAAAATCCTACTGCTCTGAAGTCGGAAGACGGATTTTATAAAGTACAAGCAGATTGTCTTTGAACTGAATTTTAAAGCTCTGCTGTCAGAGTTGACAAGTTCCCGAATTCAATTTTCAAACTAAAACTTAGAAAACTGGGGAAGACACTGTGTCTCCTCAGTAGCTTATCAAAAGAAATGAGGTGGCAGCTCCCACTGCTGTCTCAGGCTGGCCAGACAGAGGGGGGCGGATGCACCCCATCACGGTATCTCTGCTCCCTCTCGCCAATGATGCGTTTTTGTGATGGGCAACGATGTGAAGGGCCAGGGCAGCTCCAGCTTGCTGGGATTGGAGGACCATGACAGGCGGCTAGCTCTTCTCCCCAAGAGTGGGGAGAGTTTTACCATTTTTAGAAGCGCTTTAAGCTCCAGTGATCCTTGCCCAAGACTTATTGGTCTTCATGGTTGGCAGAAAAAGGATTAAAGCACGTAGGCCTTAGCACACTGGTTGTTGCTTTACAGGGACAGTGTTAACCTATATAGAATTCCAGGCAAAGCCACCACCAAGGCTCTTATCTTTCTTTTGAGATAAAAATTAACTAGTTATGGCTCCTAAGTTCTCATCTTTCTTATGTATTTAGAAAATAACTAGTTGTCCTAAAAAAAGAAGACATGTGCAACTAACTGCTATATTAATATTAATATAAGTAAATATTAAATATTTACAATGTGGCTTAGAGCCCATTTAAATCTCATAACAACCTAATGAAGTAGATAATATCCTCACCATTGCGCAGATGGGGAGAGTGAGCTTATTTGAGATTTCCCAACGATTATAGTAGGCAGAAGAGCTGGGATTTAGGCCCAGTCTGTCTGACTTCTAACCTTGTCCTCTTAATATTATACTATAAAACCTCCTCCAAAATAAGGACAGTGATGAGCTCAGTGGTAGAATTTCGTCCTACAGATTTTTTTCAGAAGTAAATAAATACCATGACCTTTTGAATACTCTTCAGGTTGTGGGATTCTATGAATTCTTAAATTTTCACAAGCTTTCATTTTGTATCCATTTGGTCTTTGAAAATTCCAACTTATTAGCTGCTTTAGTTCCTTTTTATTCCTGTAACTGTTATAAAACTTATTACATTGAAATCTTATTACCTGGAACTCTCAATTAGCCGACTCCCCCGCTGACCTCATACTCTACTTGTACTCTACTTTTAAAAGAAAGAAGAAAACCATAGAGAAACAAGCTCCTATCAGAATTCCTTTTAAAGGTTAAATATGGCTTATAGTTCTATGCTTTTTAGTTAGATGTCAAAATATGAGTGTATTGCTTTATGATTTTAAAACACTTAGTCAACTGCAAAGTCCACTAAAAATGTTAAGGTGGTTATATTAATAAGGGTAAGCTAATGGCTGTGACCAAGAGTCCCTACATTTCAGTAGCTCCAATGCAATAAAAGTTGATTTCTAACGCACCCCACAATCCAAGGAAGTCAGTGGTGGTAGTTTCTTTGCTCCATACACTCACTCAGGTACTTGAACTCTTACTATCCTGTGGCTCTGATATTCCTCTAGGATCTCACAGATCTCTCCTGAGTCTAATGATCCTGAGTGGCAAACAAAGGCAGGCAGCCAACCTGGAGGATTCTCTTTGAAGTTTTTTGGGGCCAGGGTTGAAAGTGGCACACAGCTCTCCTGTCCACATTCCAGTGGCCAGGGCTCAGTCACATAGCCCCACCTAACTGCAAGGGAGGCTGGGAAATGTAGTCTAGCCCTGTGCCCAGAAAGAAAGGGAAATAGGGTTTGATATCCACCTAGCCCTGTCTCTGCCACACTAGTGTTGTTATATTTCTTCCTGAGATTTTACAGTGCTTCCAGTACTGTGAACCATCTAAGAAACATCCAATTATTATTGAGATTAGTGGTTTCCAAAACCTGTGTAATTGCAAAATATCTCTGAAACTTCTCTTAGACCCACACAGAATCAGAATGGGGGTGGGGTGGGGATAGAAGCAGGCCAGGAATCTGCATTTCACAGAAGCTCTGCACACAATTCAAATATAGCCAGTCCAGCATCAGTGTGTTGTGTGGGAATCACCTATCTAGATTATGCACAGGATAAGGCAGGGATATGGATTAACTCATTTCAGGAAGGTATTTAGCAAAAAGAAATAAGAGGAAAAAGAGTGATCTTTAGTTGCTTAGTAAATTAACCAGAACTCCTGTTTAACCAACCATTCTAATTAATCAAGATTTTCAACATTTTCTGTGATCAGTTTTGAAAGTCCATAGCATACATCATAGAAAAGACATTTTCTTTTCCCAGTGGGTCTCCCCTTACAGAAGGAGAGCTGTCCTGGATACTGTGGACAGTGACTAACTATATATTATATAATTAGTAAAAAAAAATTTCCACGTTTTATTTCAATCTATTTCACTCTCCTCTCAAGCACAATTATAGATTCCTAGTCAACAAACCAGGGGTCCCCAACGTATGGAGAGCTGTAAAATTATTTCACTATATATTACAATGTAATAATAATAGAAATAAAGTACAGAATAAATGTAATGAACTTGAATCATACTGAAACCATCCCCACTCCACCCCCTGGTCCGTGGAAAAATTGTCTTCCATGAAAATGGTCCCTGGTACCAAAAAGGCTGGAGACTGCTGAACTAAACTACCCCAGTAGAGGAGAAGGCAATTGTTCTAGTTAAACTGTTTTCTGAAGCAAATAGTCGTTGGGTTTTCAAAGGGAAATGGAATAGTTCCTATTTTCGGTCTTTAAATATATAGAGTTGCCACCTTGTTCCTTGCATGAAATACAGGTTGAGTATCCCTGTGTCCCAAGATGCTTGGGGCCAGAAGTGTTTTGGATATCAGATTTTTTTGGATTTTGGAGTATTTGCATATACATAATGAGATATGTTGGGGATGGAATCCAAGTCTAAACATGAAATTCATTTATGTTTCCTATGCAACTTATACACATAGTCCGAAGATAATTTTATATAACATTTTTAAAATAATTTTGTGCATGAAATAAAGTTTTGACTGCATTTTTCCCCTGGCTCATGATATGAAGTCAATTGTGGAATTTTCCACTTGTAGTGTCATGTTGCTGCTCAGAAAGTTTCAGATTTTGGAGCATTTCAGACTTTGGATTTTCTGATTAGGGTTGTACAACCTTCACTTCTGTTTCATGTAGATTTGCAGAACAGTGTGTGGCTTTGGGGGATAAGTGTAGCTTCTTGTAATCAGTAAAAGCTGTGGTGGCAAAATTGTTCCCATCAGTTTTGCAGGACCCTTCCATGGTTACCTCCCCAAGTGGAAGTGGGAGTGCACACCATGACATTTCAGGTTTACGCATTTGTGTTACCATCATGTTGGATTTATGGAAGGCAGCAGAAATTTATCGCTCTTCTCTATTATTCTGAAACTATAATTTTCTAGACTCTTGTTTGCTTTTGAGCATTTCTGATAAAATGCGCAGCTCTCTGAACCTTCGTAACACAAATTTATTTAAGATCTTAAATTATTTATTGCTATGATCCAAGTAGTTGACGAGAAACTGCTGGTGGCTGCATGTCCATACTGAGGGCAGCACCGCAAACCATTCTGCAAAGAGCTTTAATCTTATTACCCTCGAAATTCTTCTGTATTCTACGCTGTCTACCTACTAATGTCCACTTTCCTTAGCCTTGCATTCAAGCATCCTCAGAATCCGACCTCTACTTGAAATTGTCGGTGAGCTTTCCAGCATTTAGCATATAGGCTGCTTACCCAAATCTCTACCCTAGCCAATTAGTGGATTCATCATCCCCTACAACATCTTGAGTTTCCTGTCCCTTCATCTTTTTGTTTCATATTTCCAAACCTCATCTCTTCCCAAATTCTTTAAGATTCAGTTTGAAATGACATAGACTCTGAAACTTCCCCTGTTCATCATAACTGTGACAATTGTTGCCTGCACATATTACTTCCCATGATACATTTTAGTTTGGGGTATGCATGTAAAATTTTTTACCTGAGTGTCATCTCCTGAAGATCAGCGATCCTACTTTATTTACATCTTGTTTCTTGTAGTGCTTTACCCATAGCAAGCATTCGGTCAATAACTTTCATAATAAATAGCATTCCATTGAGGATTATGACACTAAGTGGAAGCCAAATCTTAGACTATTAATTGAGAGCATGGTTTCCCAATGTGGAATTATACAAGTTATACAAGTTACTTCAGGAAAAAAGGTCTGGTTACATTTGCATACTTCAGTGCAGGGCTTTTCAGAGCCTTTAATATGCTTATAGAATGTAATGTGCTAATGAGACTATCTTTGAGAGGAGGTCATAAGCATCATATTTCATATTCTTTTGACCACAGAGCTCTTTTTTGTGAAGCCTGTTGATGAACCAGGGTGTTTGGTAATGTGTTTCGGGAAATGCTAGTTTGGAGTAATAGTCTGCCTTTTTATAGTACCCTTTGTTATCAAAAGTGCTTTCACAATTAAGTCACCTTCATTTTTCTCTGCATATCATTGTCTGCTCCTAAGAAAACAAAACAAAAAAAATGGTGTTCTCTAATTTGCACTCTTAGACATAATTATTTGGGGTGTTATGTGTATTTGTTTGTAAATTGACAAAATTCACCAGATACACTGTTGCCTTTAGGTAAGAGATATGCATAGTTCAAAAAAATTCTTGGTGATCTAAATGGAACCTATAGCAATGAAGACATACAGAGTATTTTCTTGTCAAACATCTTTGAAAAGATATGCAAAGGCCTTTGTCTTAATAGCAATTTTCCTGAAGGTCACCTACCATTCAGATTGCTTATGTAAATCTCCATTAATGCAAGTGGTATTGAATGATTTGCTGCATGTAAATCAATGATTAGGGTTTTATTTATTTATTTTTCCATTATTGATTTATCTGTTGCACATCTTCTTTTTGTGGACACACAGATTTTTTTTTTTTTTTTTTTAAAGTCAGGTCATTGTGTGTTTAGATTTCTCTCCTTTAAATGAGGTCTGTTATCATCAGCAGTCACTTTCAGGGCTGTAATTGCTTGTACAGTGAATGAGATCGAACTTCAGAGCAAGAGGAGTTAAAGGATCTTTTAAGTTGAAGTTAAACCTATGATTTTTTATGATCTTTGGGGCGCCTAATTAAGCGATTAGTAACAAGCAGAAGTTTCCAAATGTCAAGTGTATAATTATGAAATAAACAAGAGCTGGTCTTTCCAATAAACTTCCATACTGTGCCCTATTCCCGCTCAATGGGTCCCAAACAAAGTATTCTGGTAAAGAGTATAAAATTAAGATGGATTTGCACAGCTGATGGAAAGAAATCTTGTCATCTGAAACATAACTACTAAATACACAGAGTAAGAGTAAGTTTGAACTTGGTAAATCTATAGTTCAGTCTTCATTTTAACTCTCAAACTACATGTTATAAAGAAATGCCATTTTATTCCTTTTATTGTTTCCTTCAGCCTCTCTTATGATTGAGCTTCACCACCATTTTAGAATTCAACAATAGTTACTTTATTTTTTACCGAAAAGTAAATTAAATGTGGTGGAGAGTAGAGGATTGAATCTCAAACCCTTTAGTTGTGCATAAAATCTTCTCCTGTGTTAGGGATGATAACAGAAAGTGAACAATCTTTTAGGTTATAAAATATTGGAAAATTATTGGGGTGAAGGATCTTGGTTTTTAAGTCCCCATCCCCATTCTCCGTTTTCTGCTGGCATTTCTGTACACATTGTGTTTGACAGATTTCTAGAGGTTTTAGGCAAATATTAGGACCTAATATATGCTAGGAAGAGTGGCAGACACAAAGAAAATAAAGGTTCTTTTCTCTGCCCTTGGGAAGTTTGAAAGATCATTCAGTAGGCAAGGTATATACAGAGTAGAAATAATTAGCAATTTTTGTGATAAAAGTTTTTGTCATTTGTTGTTACATAAGTAATACAAGAATCTATTATTTTATTTAAAAATATCATAATCACATATGGCTTATTTTTCTCTCAAGTGGATGAAGAGGTAGAGACATAGAGCTAGTTCTTTTATTTTAACTACCTTCATATCAACATACTTCATTTTATTTATTTTGCTGTTAACAGGCATTTGCAGTATGTGCCATATTGGCTGTGTGAAATAGACAGCAGTGGTGCAAACAACATAAAAGTTCATTTCTCTCTCCTCAAAACGAAGTCCAGAGGCAGGCAGCACAGGGATGCCATGGCAATTCCATGATGCTGGCAAATATCCAGGTCCTTTCTAGATCACTGCTCTGTCATGTCCTTGTCTTCATGGTCCAATGTGGTTGCTGGAGTTCTGTAATCACGCCTGAATTCCAGGCAATGGTGGGGGGGGGGAGGAGAAAGCTATATCTCTAAGGACACTTCCCAGATGTTGCACACACACTTTTGCTTACACCTCATTGGCCAAAATTTAATCCTGTGGCTATAAGTAGCTGCAAAGAAGGATGAGGCATGTGTTTTTTATTTGTTTTGTTTTTGTTTTTAGCTGGATGACAGTGGGCCCATCTAAAGATCAGAATTTTTATAATAAACAAGAAAGATAGAGGAGATTTTGGAAGGCAGCTGGCAGTCTCTGCCACAGATTATTACCAATTTGACAATGCAAAAATGAACATTCTTGAACATGGACAAACAGGTTGGTTTAGATTAGTAAGAAACATGTGTTGAGAGAGTTACAGAGATTGTCCTTGGGAAGGGGCTTAGAGGTGGGGTTATCATGGTGGGTTGGGGTGGCCTGGGGGTATCAGAGTAGAGGCCATCATTGTTGAGGTGGGTCTGAGCTTGCTCCTGCCTCTGGGCAAACTGCAGATGACAGGGCCGATTGGTGGTACAGCCAAGCCAGGGAAATGCATACACCAATTCATTCTATCATTCCCTCAACAGCTATTGCTTGAACATTTACTATGTGCCAGACTCTGGTCATGCAGAGATGGGACTGATGCAGCCCCTGCCCTCATGGGCTCTCTCAGCCAAATAACTCATGGCACTTTGATAAACAGAACAGTGTGCCTTTCAGATGGGATGTGAGGGGAGTTGGGCTGGATAAGAAGGCTCAGGCCAGACTAAAGGGAACTTGGAAGCCTAGTTAAAGAGATTAAACCTGATCTTACAACCAGTAGGGAGCCACTGAAAGCTTTGATCAAAGGGATGATCTGATCCGAGCAGTGTTTGAAGAAAACAAATCTGACATGCACAGGTTAACTGGAGGAGGCCAAGGAAGACTTGACAGAAGGTGGGCACCAAGAAGCCGTTCCCAAGCCTTCCCTGTGAGTGATGGGGGTCTGTGCAGGGTGGTAGCTGGCTCCACGCATGCTCTCTGGAGAGTGGACCTGAGTTTGGATCTTAGCTCTGTCCCTTAGTGATGGGTTGGGCATGGTCTCTGTTTTAGTCTGCTTGAGCTACCATAACAAAATACCTTAGTCTGGGTGGCTTAAAAAACAGAAATCTATTTCCCTGTGGTTCTAGAGGCTGGGAAGTCCAAGATCAAGGTGCTGGTGGATGTGTTTCTTAGTGAAGATGCTCTTCCTGGCTTGCAGATGATTTTCTTCCCTCCAAGTCCTCACCTTGTAGAAAGAGAGAGAAAAAGGGTGTCTCTTCATCATCTTATGAGGACTCCAGCCCTATTGAATTAGAGCTCCATCCTTGTGGCCTCATTTAACCTTTATCCCCTCCTCACAGACCTTATCTCCAAATATAGTCACCCTGGGGGCTAGGGTTCCAATACCTGAATTCTGGGGGGATGCAAACCTTCAGTCTGTAACAGTTCTCTCCCAGCCAGCTGAAGCACAATTTCCTCATCTGCAGAATGGGGGGAGACTCCATGCACCTCTTCCAAGGGTGCTCATGAGGCTTAAGCGAGGTGAGGCTTGTAAAGTACTCAGCATGGTTGGCGTCTGACATACAAGAAGTGTGCAGAAACCGGAAGCCAGAGGAGACAAATGGAACAAACATTTCCATGGAAAAATTTTAGGACTTGGGGAACGGATACAGAAGACAAGGGAGAGTGAGGGTGCAGAGATGATGCTGAGCGTATGAGCCAGGATGATGAGGAGAATGATGTCAATTGACAAAAATAGAAGAGTCTGGGAAGGAGCCAGTTTTGGGGGAGAGATTGATGGATTTGATTTTAGGTGTGTTGCACACGGTGAGATGGCTGGAGATGCAAGTGGAAATTTCCAGCAGACAGTTGGGGTTTATTTACAAGAGAGGATAGATATATGGCTGCTAACGACAGCTCCTGGGGGACACGAAATTGGTAGAGGCTGAAATTCAAGAGGAAAGAAACAGAGAATTCAAATGAACCTGCACAGACCCAATAAACTGGAGGCTGTAGCCTATGCAGTAGGAATTTAGTTTCATAAATTTTTCTGGTTGAACAAATGAATAGGCTGAGGCCAACACTGACCTGGGAGCAGAATTCTCTGGATCGTTTGCTCAGTTCTCTACTTTTGTAGACACAAGGATATAGTCCAGGGTCCACAGCCAAAGAAACCCACAAAAAGAAATTTACATCTTGAGCATTGGGGTTATGGATTTCATGTGAAAGGAGAAGTGGCTTTCTCAGTAGTAGGACAAAGTAGCTGGGGAAATTCTGAGCTAGGATATTGTCTCCAAACATTGCAGGGTCTTGGGCAGTCTGAAAGGCCCTTAGCACTTCAGGATCCAATTAAAAGAGAATTATTTTCCGTTCCACAGCTAAGGGAATGGATCAACAAAGAGGCTGAATGACTGTTTTAAAACCTGACAGATGTAACACGGCAGACAAGGAAATGGGATTTAGAAAGCTCCTCCTTTCTGAGATGTTATTTTCTTCTTAGTGTGATCTGTCAGTTCTAGCAATGAGTCAGTGGAAATCAACCTTTGATAGACTCATGCCAGTATATAAAACACAACTCACCTTTATCCAGTTGCAGGCGATGGAAAAGAGGAAGTACTTAAAATATATTCTTTCTCCATCTTTTGGGCTCTACCCACACCATTCTTCATACTGCTCTAAATAAAAGTAAAATATTATTTTCCTCACTTCAGTTTACATCCACTTACTCTGTTCTGCTGAAATCTTATGAACAGCCGGATGTATTTTAATCATCAAATCCACTGGGCTTTTTTAAAAGCTCTTTTCTGGATTTTTCTCCTGTCATTACTTCATGGAGCTCTCTGTCCTGTTGGCTATGTTGACACCTCACTCTCTGGTTGTCATGACACCTCACGGACTATTCTTTTTTGGTTTCCTTTAGGGGACCCCCTACTGCTTCCCAGTTAAATTCTGGAATTCTTTTCATCCTAAGCAAACTATTTTTCTCATTCTGTACACTTCTCTCGCCTGGTTGCTCTAATCCATTCTCATTATATCGATTAACATCAATATACCAATGACTCCTGAATCTTATCTCTGGCCCCGATTTTTCTCCCAAGCTTCAGACTTACATGTGGAACTGGACAGCTTCATTCTGATAGCTCACGTGCCCCTCGAGATAAAAATATCTGAAACTAAGTGGCTCTTTCCTCCTCTGGGGAGGGATCTCCTCTCTCCACTCTCTCATCTATACAATTTGAAATCTGGGAACCGATATCCGTCCCTTTCTCCATCAGCGCTTTCAGCCCCTACCTGGTACTCAATAATTCACCAGCTACTGCCAACATTACTTACATTTCTCAAGTCGAGCATTTGGGGAAGATAAATACAGCGTGCTTTATAGGAAGGAAAAGAGATAAAAGTTAAGATCTGGGAATGTTAGATATATAAATGCTGTGGTTAAGCTACGATCACTCTCACTTTCATCTTCAAGGTAGACTGAACTTACCTAAAAATGATCCACATATTTTGATGAGATACAACTTTTTAATTAATTATTATTATTTTTTGTGAAAAAGTAGTAAGTACTGGAAATTAAAACAACAACAACGTTGAATTTCGTATCCCAAAGTGCATCCCCTTCTCCCATTTCCAGATTAGTACATGGAAATCCGGGGAGTTAAATGTCTTGCCTAAGGTTGTAAAGCTATTTTTGCAGTAACTTGCAGGTCTTTTGATCTTCTTTTCTGTACTCTTTCTCCTCCTGCAAGGCTTCCCTTTGTAATGTATGGTGCCCTGTACATAGTAATGACTCAGGAAACATTCACGGATTAGAGTCACTGGCATTTTCTGAATTTCATTCAATCCTTTTTTAGACAATTCATGCTAATTATGAAGATGGGGTTTGGACATGACCAGATCAGCCTAATTGCACACATCATCACCTCCCCCTTCCCTCTGCCAGGTGTCACCCATAAGTTATAGCACTGTATCCAGAAATATCCCAGGAACAGCCCCCAAGTCCTTAACACAGGAGTCTAGGTAGTTAATGTCAATCAACTGGAATTTGTAAGAAAATTGAAACCCATTTTTCGTTTCTTCCTCAGTTGTTTGAGCCCCCATATCTTTTGTTTCTGGGGTCTTTGCAGTAGGCAGCGATGCTCTAAGGAACTTCATCAGCCATTTGACTGATTTCTTATCTCCCATCATGTGTCTATAGGTTATTATGGAGTAGGCAGTCCATTGTTTTTCTAGCACCTGTCTTTCCCGTGCTGAATTCATAATCCCCTATGAGACTGTGTGCTGGAGAGTTACTTCCTTCCTACTATGGACTTTTTCCATTAATCCAACACTGTGCTGAAGCCTTGCTGGGTTCTGGATTTCTTCTTTGTGTGAGTTTTTCAGCCTAGAGTATTTTCCACGTATAGATGGAACAATTCAGGCCCCAAGAAAGGAAATGTATAGGTATAAGGCGGAAAGTCAATAATGGAATGTGAGCACTTGGACTTCCCAAGCTTTAATATCAATAATACCTTCCTAACACTGATCACACAGTGTTTCCTAAACTTCTTCTCAGCTTTAATATACAGTTCTTTGTTTCTTTATGTTAACTTGTTGATGGTATAAAACAAATGATATTTCTGAATTGATAGAGTCTCTGAGACTCAAAATCAGTGTGCCAGATGGTGGAAGCAGCAGGAAGCATATCTCGTCAAGAGTCGAGAGGTATGGAGAAAAAGGTGAGAGGCGCTGTAAAGTGATGAGGGAATAAAAAGAGACTAGGTTTATTGTAATAATTTAAGAAATAAATTCTTGTTGGATTTAAAGACAGTCAATTGGTCATAGATATTCATTGTATGATTTATTTATTTCCAATACTGTCCTAGGTATCTTGAAAGATATGCATGATATGTGGTTCTGTTTTTTGTTTTTTTTTGGAGAAGCTTAAAATCTCACCAGAGAGATAAACACTCATAAAAGGTTTAGAGAGAAATGTGAGTTGTATTTCCATCAATTTCCATGTCTAGAGTTGGTATCTCACCCTTCTGATCTTAGCTCTGGGATGGCCCCACTCCTAGTCTGATGCCCGACCACCACCTTGGCAGGTCTCTCTCAACTTCGTTTTCATCTCCTTGGTGATCAGTCACCAAGGGTTACATCATCTTTGTTCTTTCATCTGCAGCCCTTTGCATCCTTTCAGGCCCATGAAAGACACTCAGGAATTGTTGGGTTGTTGTTTCTCTCTGTGCTTTGGCTCTTGCAGCTTTTCCTTCCAATTCAGACATTTGGCAAACTCAGATTTACCCCCTCCTGACCTCACACCTGGGTTATTCTACTCTCTTCCAATTTTTCACTCCTGCCAGACCAGTCTTTCTAAAATACTTTCTCAAATTGTTCCCTTGCTCAAGGATTTATAGGTGTCTCCTCTTGCCCGTGGTGTCATGTCTGCTTAGCTGCTAAGGCTACCCCATTGTTTCCATCTATCTCATCTCTGTCTTCTCCACCATTATGCTCAAAACTAACTCTGGGCTTCATTAAGGTCAATCTCCTTCTCGATTCCTGGCTACTATCACGTTAAATCTCGCTTCTGGGCTTGTGAGCTGGCTACTCTGCTGGCCATGAGTAGCCTTTACTTTTCTATGTCTTCCTAACAAGCCCTGCATTTTCCAACAAGCCTCTCTCAGTCATTTATTAATAGTTAGTCAATCAACCAACATTTAGGAACCACGGAAATAAAAATCAGGAAATGTGATTCCTGCCCTTAAGGATCTCACACTAATTCAGCACCCTCAGCCTTGTGCTCAGCACAGTGTTTTGTGCGTTTCTGTTGAATCGAGTAATAACGGTGGCCACTCCACTGCAGGGTCGTGGGGAAATTACCTAACCCTTCTCTGCCTCAAGGTCCTTATCTACAAAATGAGAAAAACAACAGTACCAAGTATACACATCTGTAGATACTTAGAGTAGTGCCTGGTTTATGGCAAGCACTCATTAAACCTTAGCTGCTATTCTTGTTACTTCGATTCTACAACATGTAACACAGTAAGAAAAGAGTCTTGAATTGTCTTATGAGGTGTCATCTGTTTAGCTTGCCCTCTCAACGGGGCTGGAAGCTCTGTGTGGAACAGGTCTTTGTCCTTACGCTGGTGGAGGCTCAGAGTCTGTTCTCAGAAGGTTCTTGTTGACCAAGTGTGAGTTTGCATGAGGGCTGTCACATCTACCATCAGGGCCAGCATGAAAGAACCCTGGGAAGTCACTGTAATGGTCTTCTAAGATGCTGGCCAGACAGCAGAAGCAGGAGAGCAAGTGGTTACAGAAAAGCAAAAATATGCACTTTTCTGGGTATCCAAATTCACATATAAAGAACTTTAGATGAGAAACTAATCCTGAAGCTGGGGGTGAAGATGATGAAGAGCATTTGCTGGGCTCTTCTTGTGTGCTGGACCATAGGCTTGCTGCCTCTTCAGGCCCATCTCATTTAATGCTCACAGCAGCCCTGTATAGTAGCTAAAGTTATTTCTAGTTTACGTACAGGGAACCTGAGGTTCAGACTTGACATTTGCCTGGCTGAGCTCACACAGGCAGCCGTGAGTAGGTTTGTCTGCTATACCATAGTAGGTATGATATTTGTGCTATGCAACAGTTCCTAAGAAAGTCTAGCGAAAGTTGTGTCATTTAATTGAACTTAATGGGACACATACAGACCAAGTAACATGTTAACTGTCACCACCCAGTGTTGTTTGTGCCTATGATTAGTTCGTACTCTGCCTTACTTTACGTCCTTAGCCTCAGAATCTCAAAGGTAGGTAAGTAAATAGGTTAGTCGTGGTGCATTGAAGAGGACAGTGCATCCCTTATATGGTACAAATGTATAAGGGATTGTTTGAGAGACATCCTGATTATGATTTGAGAAACACGAATAGACACTTTTCTCCCTCTTGTGTCAAATATAAAATGCTGGCTTATCTGGAATTTCTACATTACTTATTTCTTTAGGTAAAGATATTAGAGGCCTCTTTTAAAAATTGACAGGCATCTCTGGAAGGAGGACCACATGGAGCCATTATCAGCCATCAGTATCCTTGCTCAGTGAGTGGACCAGTCATGTAGGCCCTAGATGGAACAGGAAGAAAGACAGATAATTTTTTATTGCAAAGAGAGAAATGGAAAACATGGGCACCAGAATGGGGCTCCTGGGTAGCTTGCAAGAGTAGGTGGCTGCCACACACAAAGAGGTGGAGATGGCACCAAGGATGGACTGGTAGCAAAGATAAGCTTTAAATACTTTGTGTCCTTTAACTTAGCACTGACCCTGACCTTCACAGGCATGGCAGGTGCCATCCCTGGGCTTCCCTGCTTATTGGTTGTAGGTTGCGGAGCATCCCCTGACTTTGTTTTGTTGGAAGATTCTTTTCCTTAGGGTCATTTTTCATGAAAGCTCTGCTGTTCTGCATTTGCATCAGGGTAAAATCTTCTTCTTTAGTCTGGAATAGCCTGCTGTGTTTGTCCTTTGGAGATGAGCTCATTAACTGTCACAGTAAAGGGATTGTGGAGTGCCTCTCCAGTAGGTCAGAAGGTCCTTCTGGGCCCAAGAACTGTTTATGGAGGGGAGGAAAGGTGAGAACAGTGAGTACACAATAATATTCTCTCAGTGGTACCTTGTTCCTTCTCCTCCCACACCAGAAATTCACCCTCGATCACACATTGGGATTAAAACAGTAATTGAACAGACTGTGCAATCATTAGGTTAAATCAAACCAGGTAACTTTGATTTCCAATCTCTTAAAACCTGCAACCTCCTTGAAGTGGAGGGAGAAGAGAACATAAAAAAAATCGATTGGAACCTGCCAGCTGCAAGTCTGTTTACCTGGGGCATGATGACATGTGCAATAATCAGTCTTGTTTCTACTCCCAATTATTCTTGGGACATAGACCCAGATTATGGGGCAGGAGTGCAGGGAATAAAACCGAACATGTTATGTCCTAAGTAACCTTACAGCCAAGTATTTGAGAATCTGACCTAGTTAAGACTTGGAGCTGAACAAAACCACTGTAAATTATTGTCTAAAAATCCTTTGCAACGGAGTTGAGCACTGTGTAAATCTTGCACATCCTTTCTTCTAGAGGTGGAGGGAGAATGAGCATAAAACTGTACTGCCCTTTTCAAATTTCCAAGATGAAATGTGCATCAATCCAAACGTGCATTTTAAATGCAGCTGTAAAGGTTTTCTATGAAAGTGGGCTGTGTAGGTGCTAAAGGGGATGGAGGTTGCCTTGTTGAGCTGGGTGATGATCAGAGGTCGGAGCACACAATTATTTCATAAATCTAAATAGATTAAAAATGGTTGGTAGAAAATTATTGTCAAAGGATGAGTGTCTTCATTATGAAAAAGACTTTTTAACATGTATGTAGTTACTGTGCATGTCATTTCATTTCACTGAGTATGTAATTCATGGTAATGGGAGGTTCTTTGTCTTATGCATTGCTTCATTTGCATAAATAATCTCACTGCTTTGTGAGAGTGAAATATGATCCAATACAGTTTCTTTGGAAATCCCCAAAGAGGAAATTTTGGGAAAGTTCATTCATCTTTAGAGCAGAATTAGAAGGTAATAGGCACTGGGCAGTGCGCAGATCATCCTTACCAAGACAAGGGTCAGAAAGAAAGGAAAACCTTTGGTATCACTGACTCTTTTACATTTTGAAGTCATAGGATCATTCTGTAATTGTCAGAATATAAAGCATTTTTAAAAATATCCTAATATTTTGTTATGGCTCCTTTACATGATATCAATGAACTTTCTTTTTGTTTACATTTACAATTGCTAAAAGTTCTTTAAAGGCTTACATATAAGGCTTTCCAAAGTAAAAATAGTTAGGTTGTAGATTGGGTTTATTTTTTTTTTGTATGTATACAAGTTAGGAATTAGGTTTCTAAATGGAGATTTCAGCCAAAATACAGTTCAATAACTGACTTGGATGACAATCTGGGTTCCTTTTTTTGTCGCATGCACGTGCACACACGCACATACACACACGTGCAAGCTCTACAAGGGGGCTGTCCAATAGAATCTTCTTTGATAATGGAAATGCTTTCTATCTGCAATGTCCAATACCATAGCCAGTAGCTACATATATAGCCATGGAGTACTTTAAATATGTCTATTTTAACTAAGGAACTGAATTTTAAATTTTACTTAATTTAGATTAATTTAAATTTAAATAGCCACATGTGGCTGGTAACCACCACATTAGACATGGAGCTCTAGAACCAGAGGTATGCATTGAATCCTAGTTTCATTACCTTCTAGCTCTGTGACCTTAGGCAAGTTTCTTTACCGCTTTGTAGTTCAGTTTAGCAGGCTTTCATTAAACCCCAAATTCCTAACCTAACTTTTAAAGAACTCTGTGCTCCAAACCTAACTTGATTTCTCAGTCTTATCACTTATTACTTTCTTCCATGTTTCCTAATTCCACACAAATTAGACTGCTTTTTAGAAATGGCTCGTATTTTCCACCCACATTAAGGGCTCTCAACTGCAAGTTAAAGAAAATACAACTCAAATTTATTTAGGAGAAAGAGAATTTATTGCCTCTGGTATTAGGCATGCCTGGATCCAGGAAGTAATTTTATTCCATCTCTTTTTCCTGATTTCCTTTGTGTGACCATGTTTCCTAGGTAGACTCTTCCATGAAAGATAATATATAGCCACCAGGAATTGCAAATATATCCTACCAGCTTAGCAACACTGGTGAAAAAAAGAACACCTGTCAGATATCTTCCTGATAACCTCTGTAAAAGTCTTGGATGTGAATCTCATTGATCCCAAGTTCCTTATCCACCCTTGAATCAATCAAAGTGATTGGAGGTAGAATATACTGATTAATCAAGCCTTGCTCCCATACCTGCCCTTGCTATCAGTCCTATCAAATCGCATGGACTGGGAAGACTGAATATTATTTCCACAAAGGAAAATCAAAATCAAATGCAGACAAAAACAAATAGCAGATATGCCTTTGATTGTTTCCTCCAATCCTTGCTCATCTGAAGTTTACCCATTATATAAAGCTGTGGTAGAAAAGGTTGGCTGTCAATATGATTGGGGCTCCTCTCTTATTGGAAAGAATTCTTGCTGGGAAGCAGTTGCCTCACCAGAGACTAAATTTAGCAAGGCCTCTTCCTCTATCCCCCCACTTTTAGGAGGAGCTGTATGACTCATTTTTCACAGTGGAATGTGAGAACTTTGTTCCGTAAACCCCCCTTGCATATACACTTCTCTCTTCCCCCGTCTGTTGGCTAGATAATGATTTCCAGAGCAATCTTGGAAGCCATATACTGATAGTGGTGAAGTCTCCATCAACATGAATTTTTGAATGTTAATGATTGTGTGAAGCAAAGTCCACTCCAACCTTTATTTCCCCCTTTCCCCCATCTGATTGGTTTTCACATGGGTGACATTAATGCTTCTATTATTCTATCAAGACATCATATTTATTTGCTAGAGTAGCTAGTTTTGCCTTAATACAAGGGCTCATTTCTAATTTTAACACCTGTATTAATTTTTTTCTGTCCCTAAGCTTCATTACATCCTCTTCTCAACTCTCATCTCCACCCCAAAAAGCAATCTCTTCTTCCTTTGATTGTCTTAGTTCATGGTACATTTTTGCACTTACTGCATTGGCTTGTGTTATATTTTGTGTGCCCTTATCTCCTCCATTATGTTTGATTTCTACTGATAGGAAGTTAGAACTTAAAGGAGGCAAGAAAGAAAAAGGTGTTTTGGGGTGTGAATGAATGCCACTTTGTACTGGGATTTTCTTTTTTCACCTTAGTTTTACTGCTACTACTACGCACCTACTCCCACCCATACTTTGCCTATCCAACAAAGCCAAGCCAACAAATGGCTGCTCCTTGCATAAAAGGACTGGAAAACATTAACTAACCTCAACATTTTGTCTACTTTGACTGAGACCCTGAGATGTCATGATTTAGCTTTGTTAGCAACTAAGCTAGAAACTAGAATCCAATTCACTTGACCCTTCTCTTCTGATATTTTCATAAACTGTACAATGATTGTATGTAAAACCATCCATAGATTTGGATCAGAAAATATAGCTGGGTGTGTATTTGGGGGAAGATTAGGCAGGTGGAAACTGGCTGAATGCGAAATAATGGAGGAAGTAACAGGGAAAAATACCTCACAGCCAAAATAATAATAAAACAGTTAAAGTAATTCGAATGATAAAAAACCAGAGCTTATCCTTTTATTTTCTTTTTTTCTGAACAAAAACATCTTAGTTTATTAATCTCTTCACCTGTAAAGTCTGACCTTATGTTTCAGTCAGATATAAATGTAACAGTAACTTTCATATTTATAAGAAAAAAAATAAGACCCTCATCCTTCCCACCCCAGCTTGATTAACAAGAACAGAGGTTTTATAAGTATTAGCTGAAATAATATCCATCATTTTTATGTAACAGAGTTAGACTTGACTTGGAGTGAGGGAAAAAACTTGAAGATTTCTCAGTTAAAAATGGCCAACTTAGTAGTAAATGCATGGGGGAAACCTGCAGCTTTCATAGCTTGAGGTTGTGGTTTTGATTGGGTGAGTGATGGACCAGCCAGATATTTAACTGAGGAAATTTCTATGACATGGCATAGAAGGACTAAAATAAGCTCTCCGCATATCCTGGCTAACTGGAAAACTATGCACATGCACAATGAAGACCCAAGAGAGATCAGTGGAAAATAAAGCCAGTGAAGGATTGAAAACTGGTTAAACTTTTAATGTATTCCCCAATATACATACAGATTAGAGTATGTAAGTTATATAGGATGAGGTGTTTTGTGGTTTGGGGCAGAACACAATCTTTGCCCAAATAATTGGCTCACCACTAAGGTATATAAACACAAAGGGTGGATCATCAGAAGTCAAGCTAAAAAAATAAAAATAAATAATTAAAAACTAGAGATAGATATTCATTGCTTCACACTACAGGGGAGACAGAGTCCATAGTTTAAGTATAGGCAAGTTACTTCACAAAAGCCCTTAGAAAAATGCATCATAATTTAGAGTTGCTACAATATATTATCTAAAATTCCCAGTTTAAAACAAATTGTGAGTTAAAAAAAAGAATAGTGTGATGCATATACAGGAGAAAAAAACTATCAATAGAAACTGATCCTGAATGGGTCTGGATGTTGGGCTTATAAAGATTTCAAAGCAGCTGGTATAAGTATATTCAAAGAATTAAAATATGAAGACAATGATTCAACAAATAGAGAATCTCAATAGAGAAATATAAACTAAATTATAAAAAGTGGAAATTTTAGAGTTAACAAGTAAAATAGCCAAAATGTAAGATTCACTAAATAGGCCTAACAGATTTGAGGTGGCAGAAGAAAGAAAACTTGAAAATAGGTCAATAGAAATTATCCAATCCAAATAGCAGAGAGAAAAATTTTGAGGAAAAATGAGGATCTGAGATCTGTGGAACATCAAAAATAATAATAAACACATAGTGGGAATATAAGAAGGGGATTAATGAAGGCAAGGGTCAGAAAAAATTATTTAAAAAAAGATGACTGAAAACTCCCCAAATTTGAGAAAAACATTGATCTACAGATACGAGAAACCTAACAAACTCCAAGAAGGAAAAATGTAATGTGATCCACACTTATGTATGTCATAATTAAACTGATGAAAAACAAAAAAGTAAGAGGAAAATGTTGAAAATAGTAAAGGAAAAATGACTTGTGACAGGGGAACTATAATACAGTTAATGGTTGATTTCTCCTGAGAAACACTGGAGGTCAGAAGGCCATGGAATTGACATATTTGAAGTGTTAAAAGAAGAAAAAGCCATCAACAAATAATTCTATAGTCAGTGAAACTATGTTTCCTAAATAAAGATAACATAAAACACTTTCAGATAAGCAAAAAACTGAGAAAATTCATTGCTAGGAGACCTGTCCTACTACAAATACTAAAGAAAGTCCTCCAAGATGAAAAGAAATGACACAAGGTAGTAACACAAATACACAGAAAAGAATGAAGAACACCAGAAATGGCAAATTTGTGTAAATATAGGATGGATATATATAATTATTTTCTCTTTTATTCTCTTATTTAAAAATAAAATATTGATTAAACCAATAACTATAACCTTGTATCACTAGCTTTATAACATATATAGATGTAATATATCTAACAATAAAAGCACAAAGTGGAAGGGGTGGGGAATGAAACTATACTGAAGTTAAGTTGATATATGTTACCCAAACTAAGTCAATATTAACTTGAAGCATATTGTGGTAAAAGCTGTATATTATAAACCCTAGAACAAGCATTAAGAAAAGAATTTTAAAAAATGCACAAAAATCTAACAGAGGAATTGTAATGGTATGCTAAAGGATATTTACACAGAAGACAGTAAATGAAAAAACAAGAATAAAAAATGATGAGGTATATTAAAAACAAATTCAACTATATCAATAATTATCCTAAAATTAAAAATATGAAATCTAGTATTATAGCTCTTTTAGAATTTTTCTAGCAGTTTTCTGGTCCTCACCAGAAGACCCCTAAACAAACAAACAAAAGAAATCTAAAAGCAAATAAATCTACCACATTAAATGAAAAAATAAATACATAATAATAATTCCATTAAATGCAAATGGAGTAAACACTCAAAAGACAACATGATTAGATTTGATAAAATAGCAGGACCCAACCATATGCTGTCTTCAAGAAACAAACTTTAAAGACACAAATAGGTTAAAAGTAGAAGTATGGAGGAAGATATAGCATGCAAACAATAACCATAAAAGAGTTGGAAAGGCATATTTATATTATATCAAAAGTTACTTAAATAACTCCAATGTGCAGTCAGAAATGTGAACACCTTTATCCACAATGGGACTGTAGAGCATCATGGAAGGTGTCTAGGAGACACTTTTGAGAGACAACTTGACATTAATCAGGTAAAGAAGGTGATGAGTTGAAGGTCATTTTACTGAAAGGGAAGGGTGCAGTGTGAGTCAGCATTAGGTGCTCAGGGAACTACAGTTTGTCATTGTTCCAGGGTTAAGTGAGAGGTGAGGAAAGGTGGAGGCGACATATGTGTGGAATTGACAGGGTCCTGTTAATAAATGGCTTAACATAGCATATACATAAGACAAAAATTTGCTTATGTTGTCATATTAGGTTCACTATGAAACATGAAAAGGTAGAGGGAAAAAGGAGACATATAATCACGTAGTATAGAGGGATAAGACTAGTGCAGGGAAAACAGGAGAGGGAGAAAGACAGTGGGCTAGTTGCCTTAGGCCCAGGGACCCATCTTTAGTTTTCGTACATGTGTTAGTTTGCTGCTTTGTGGTAAAGGTGTGGGTGGGTTAATCTGGTTTGCCATGCTTCCTATCAGCAAAGACATACTTGAAGGTATTTTTTTTCATTAAAATAATCAGTGTATTTGCACAGAGAAAGTCTAGTCAATTTCATCTGTGTCCATTTCAAATCCAAGACCTCTATAACTGGAAGTGGCCCTCTTCAGAACTCTTAGGATATGTAAATTTCCACAGTTTGAGTCTTTACAATACAACTTCTTTCACAGTGCATTGTCTGTTGTGGTGATTACTGAACTTTTGTGTTTAAAATGTAGGTAACAGGGTCCCATATCCAGAATCAGTATCTCTGGCGTGGGGTTCATGATTCTGCATTTTACCAGCTTCCAAGGTGATTCTGATGCAGGCATTTGTTGGATCCCACTTTGAGAAGTATATAATTCCAGAACTTTTATCCTTGACCCTTTTTTTCTGGGTATAATATGATATAATATAATATGGTGGAAACTCTTCTCTAAAATCATGACTCTGTTCTGAAATTCAATGACCTAAAATTGTTGGAAGGAAAGACATGCAAAAACTAATTTAAATGTCAGCAGATCAACAAAATCTTCAGTGTACTTAAATTGGAAATGTTATCAAACAGAAATGAATGTTAGGCAACAAAATACAAATCCGTTACTTGAAGAGCTGCCAAAACTATTTTCAGAGGTAAGAGTTGGATGATGCTATTCAAAACCAAATTCAATTTCCTTCACTCTGGTAAAGAAATCTTTATCTCACCAGCCTCCATGATATTGTAGAAAGAACAAGGGGCTTTGGAATCTGACCTAACTTTGAATGCCAAACCAATTCTTCACAAGTGCGTTCCATTGCATAAAGGTGCTACTTGGCCTATTTGAGTTTTGTGTTTCTCCGAGACAATAGACGGGAAAGAATACAACCACATGGGGTGGAGAGGGGATTAAGTAAGACGTAAAGCACCACATACGAGAATGTACTTGATAAATGTGGATTCCTCTTTATGTATGTCCATAGGTACCCACATTTGAAACTAAAGTTGTAGCTGATAATGGAAAGGATACATTCTAATAGCCCAGAGAATGGATTAGTAGGTGGTAAAATAGCACTGGCAGTATAAGGGTGCAATTCAGCATGCTGATATCCTTCATCTGTTTCTCAGGGGACTGTTCTCCTTCCTCAGTAGTCAAGGAGGAAGACAACACTCAGGCCCTCCTGGCCTGTATGGGGGTAAGGGTGGTGAGGGGCACTGCTGTCTACCTCAGGGGTTCTTTTACCCCTCCTCTAGTCCTCACCTAGTCTAATCACAGGCCTGTACTCCTCCTGCCCCTCAAAACTTTACACCTCAAGACCCACCCCCCTACCACTAGCAGATTTTGTTTGGAAAGACTTTTTTAATTACCATGTGCAAATGCATAGGAGAACTGACAAAAGGTAATGAATCATGAGGTTGACATTTTAAATATGGGCACCGTAGACATGCTAATACATTTTCTCTCAGTAATAAAATGTTTGGCCCACCCCATTTCTAAAAAGATTCACGTAGCATAAGAAAATGCAATACACTGAAAATGTAATTATTTAGGTGTCCACTCTGACAATAGTACTTAGATTGCATTTCAACTTTTTTGGGGGAAAGAGTTGGTAATAATATTTAGAGTAGAAGGTTCTACATCTTTTAATAAATTCAGACTTCAAGGCAGAAATGAGCATTTTCTTTGCTGAACAAAGCAGACTAGCTTGGCCATGGCTCTCGGGCAGCTCCAGGGGCACAGGAAGAGGAGGAAAGGTGATTCATAAGATGAAATAGACTCACAGAGGGTGCTGTTCCTTCATCTTGATTCTCACAAACATTGCATTTTTTGGTTTTGAGATTGATATAAAATATAAATTTATTACTGAGTTTTACATATTGTAAATCTAAAATTCAGATGTCTTTTTACTGTAAAGAAAAAAGCAATTATATATAGCCTCTGTTAATAGCAACAGGCGAGGCAATATTTGCCAGTCTGTAAGTCTGAAGGTTCAATTCTGAAGTGCAATCCAATCGTTTTCTGTAGGAATGATTACAAAAAAAAAACAGTTTCATAAGCCATCTTTTCTCTTTTTCATTTATTGCCTGATTCTGAGAAATGGAGTCAACTTTAAGCGAATAATTTTAGAAAAAGTCCTTGTTTGAATAAAGAATATAACCAATTAAGACATACTAGACAATACTTTTTTTAGTTTTAAAATTCTATCTAGATTGTGTTATGTTTTTATTACATGATTATTGTGTTATTATATGAGTGTATGTATTGGGGGCAGGAATTTATATATATAAATCTATCTGTGTTTTAGGTCAGCACAAATTTCTGTGTTCCGAAGTTACAATTCCTTGTAATGAATATCTTTCAAGTGTGCTTTTTGGTTGAAACGATATTGTTGAGAAAATTACTATTTTGATATAAACTAGCTTAAGGTTATAAGAACACTCTGTACATAAATATGATGTTTGAAATGCCCCAACTTCCTATTGTAAGAATAGGCAGACAAGAATACCTTTTTAAAAAAATTTTAACACCAAAGTCTTAGAACAAAATTAAAACTGAACATATTTGGCAGCCTATAGTTACCTGCATTTTTCTTAAAACAACTCTGGTGACTTACCAGTCAAAAGACCTTTTCACCTCAAGACAACACAGCGACAGCCCTACTGGGAAAGAGCAGGTTAGTCTGGGAGAAAAAAAAGAATCCACGCAAACAAAAGCAGTGATGGAGAAAACGTAACTGTGTATATTTTACGGCAGCATCTTGAAGAATAAAAGCGGCTATTTCACTTGGCTGTTTTGTAGATGTATGGATTCCAGATACTTATTTTAGGTATAAGGAGAGTATCGGACATATAAAGTTTAAGTTTAAATAAAAGAAATGTCCCATTTCATGCCAAGAAATGATGTGTTGACTCCCCACCCTACCCACAGAATGGAGAATATTGTATTTTCTTTCTAAAATAAGGAGCAGGTAAGGGGAGTAGGAATAGCTTTTGTAGCTCTTTCCCTAGGAAATTTGATGCTGCCAACTTTGCCATTTTTTAGTGTTCTGCTTGAGTTAAGTATGCTATAGATAAATTTGAAGATGCTGAATCATAAATAATAGACACAGTTAGAAAGCTGCTGGAAATTTTATAAAATTGCCAGTTTGAGCCTCAATAAGCCACCAGGTCAGAAGCAGGTTCCCACTGCTCTATTCTCTGAGGCAAGTGATTGTATGCAGCCTTGCACGCATTCCAAAGGCTGAGCAAAGTGTGTTTTTTCTCTATATTCATAACTACGACCTTAGCAACAAGCACTGGGGTAAAATGCTTTTTTCCCTCTATACTCATAATCAAGACAAAACCCTATTGGATTCTTTCTAGGTTTAGAAAAATGTCCTTGTCGATTTTTATGATAAAATTCATATCATGGATACATAACCTTAAAATTAAGGGTAAGAATATTTACTTTATTCCCTGGCACTAAAATCACTTCATATACCATTTCCACATGGAAGTTCCTTCTTTGGAGGAAGCAAATCACGTACACAATTGCAAGATAGGCTTGAAAAAATGGAGCTATTCTGTGAAATATAGAGAGAGGCGATATAAACAGATATCTCTGATTGTTTAATGTTTCTGAAGAAAAGGGGAGACTCAGGCACCTCTTTTGAACACTTTATTTTGTTCCTTTCCCTTCCTCCCTTCTTTCTTTCCTCAGCTAATTATCCCCCACATTTAATTGTAATTTTAAAAAATGATGTCATCACAAGTATCCGAGAACTTTCCTATAAATGAAGAATTTTTTAGTTGCTACTTAGAGTTCTTAATGCGGAATAATATTTAATTAGGAAAGTGAAGGTGAAGGGCAGAGGCATTTTCTATACTCAGGGACTGAGTACATACAAGCATCTTAAATATATTTTGATCATATTTATTAAGGATCAGAAGGCTTTTGAGAGCTAGTTTTAAAAAACCCTCTAAGATCTAAAATAACCACCAAAGACCTTTTCATTTTGAAAGAATAAACAGGATTATAAGAATAGGTAACTTTTTCCTTGAGGAGCTATAAAGGCAAGTCATTAGTAAAGTTCATTCACTCCATTGGAATTCATTTCTTATAAGGTCTGTTGGATAATTATTCTTTCTAAACACGACAACAAAAACTGAACAGATGTTGAGGTAGATAACAAGTTTGATGGATAAGATATAATGAATTTGTTCTTTTCATTGTTTTTAATAAAAAAGAAATATCTGATGGTAAGATTTCTTCAAGGTTCTTAATAGGAATATGTTCCGTAGATTAAAGGAGGGGAAAAAAAGGTGGTATAGAACTTGATGTGATACTAGGATAATGAAAAATGTATCACTTAACAAGGTTTGCATTATTCAGAGTTATGCCCATGCAAGTGTGTGCTCTAATCCCCAGCCAATACGTTGCTTGGTAACCGGTTACCTGCACACCTGCTCTGTAGCTATAAGAGACAGTGCATGTATGGTTATTGGCCATATTTAGTACTGAAGAAAGAGATAAAAATTCAACAAATATTAATATTTCATACAAAAATATATCTTTCCCTTATTATTGCAGTCACTGTTTAGCCAAAGATTTTTTTATTTTCTAAAAAGAGTTACTGCTTCCCATCACACTATCACCTTCCGAGTAGCAAGAGAAAAGACTTAAATTCCTTTCAGAGCATCTGTAATCAACTCTGTTTGCAGCAGACAACAGATGCTACCATTAGGAGGGGTTTTGCACTTAGGTGAGAGGGAAGGCTGAAAGGAGGATTTCAGTTGATAAAAGATTCCAACTGTGGAGGCAGAATCACTCTAGAATTGGTCTGACCATAAGGGTCTGTCTACATGAAGGCTTGATTAACACAGCCCCAGAAATATCAGTCATTGTGATTAGGCTGCGGTGTGGCTGGACTCTCCCTGATTACTTCCCTCTCAAGTTACAGTAAAGAACAGTTCTGCCATTGATTGTGTGACTGTGACCTGCGCTGGGAGCCAAAAGAGGCAAGCTTTGGGCCCAACACATGAAGCCCTTGTATTATTTTTTCCCATTAGAAGGCTGATTGCACACTATGCATTTGAGCCTCAGGGCTGCTAGAACGGATGCCCCAAGGGCCTCAAAGTCATTTCCTTTAACTGCTGGCAAGATCACAGCATTTAAAAAAACAAAAAGTTAGAAGGTACCTTTAATGATCATTCAGTTCATTGGTTCTTAGCCCTGCTGACACATTAGAATCACCTGGAGAGCTTTTAAAATACACTGATGCTTGGGCCCCACCCCAGAAGATTCTGATGCTAGCTCTAGGGTGGGATTTGGGCCAAAACAGTGAAGAAGTAGAACAAGGTCAGGTATGTGATAGTAATTGATGACCCTTCACTTAAAAGGAAACATCAAGAGGGAGGAAGACTCATCCTCTTTCTATTAGTTATCATCTTGTTATTCTCTTATTAGCCTTAATCTCTTGTTAGCCTTAACCATTTGGGTAGCTGGAGTGGGGCTCTCTCACGGGTGGGGGGGGGGACATGATCAGCATGCTCCCACCCCCTGCCTGGTTTGCGTCTCTGGATATCATCCTGGAGCCACCAGTGGGCAATGAAGATTTGCTCTGAGAAGACTTTTAAAATGGATCAAACAAGTCCCTTAAACGAACTAACTCCAAGGCTACTTGGTTTCCATGGCCATCTGTTCACCCTTGCTCTATTTTCCATTGCACATGATGATGGCACATTACCCATGTCCTCCTGTGGGATTAAATGACATCATTACTGTATTTCAACACCAAAATCCCAACATTATAAAGATGCATCCAAAGTGAATATTGATTCCCCTATTAAAATCTAAAGCCTTAATAAAATCCAGGGGAATTTGAGTCCAAAATCATATTGTCTTGCTATAGTGATTTAGAAGTCCAAGAAAATTAAAATCAATAATCCATCTTCCTCACTTTGTTGTTTTGATAAGTTTTAGTGGGAGGTGTTCTTGATTCTGGATAGATTTGGGGATTTTCCAGGAATTGTTGCTCAGACAGAATCTAGGGAGAATTGGGGAGTTCTTCTGTAAGAGTTCTTCTTCTCAGTTAAGTTGCCTTGAAAGAATTACAAGTCTCCATGAGCATCTCTTCTTACAAAGAAGCTAAAGAGTGAACAGGACATCCAAGGTCATTGGTTAGAAAATAAGCCAGCTCCCAGCCCTTGAGCTGTTGTTCCCTATCTCTGGCAAAATAGTGTTCCCAGAACATAATACTGAAGAGTTGTCAAAGGCTAGAGCATAGATGCATGGGCAACTGGGTGGGGGCCCAAAAGAGACAGAGTTCAGCTTCGTGAGGAAGCCAGTCAGTTGATATCAGTTGTCTAAAACACATGACCTGTAACCTTAAACACAAAATAGGAGAAATATCCCAGCAAGAGTTTTGCTAATTTGGGGACTGGGAGCTTAGTATAGCTGAGGGAAAACATCCCCTATATAGCTGTCTCCTCCCTTTGACATGCTATCTGAGGCATTGGTGACCTCTGAGAAGGAATGAAAATTTGCAATGGAGACAGGTCCTATCATTGGATCTTATTAGAGCTGTATTTTCTCCCTTTCTTATCTCATGCATTTGAAACCTCTTTATCTCTTTTCCCCTTTGTACTACCTACCTATAAGGCACTGAAACATGCAACCTATGACCTTAAAAGCAATGGCAATGGGAAAAATATCCCATCAAGTGGTTGGCTTATTTGGGCACTGGGAACTTAGCATACCTGGGGGAAAACATCCCCTGGACACCTGTATGGCACTAACAGTTTAAACCCAGAGCCTCATGGGGCTCCACTGTATGTGTGGAACTCAGCTGCTTTACAGTTTAGAAGGAGAAAAAGGGATTTTTTTGTACCATCCCTCCTTTTGCCCCACCCCTCCATGGCCTGTCCCTCTTCTTTGGTGAGGACAGACTCTTGGTAGGGTTCCACTCTGCATCTTGCTTGTGTACTGAGCCACAGGAAGCATAGATCAGCCAAGGGGAAAACCATACCTGGCCTCTTGTCCTGGCCCAGCAGTTAAAAGCCAAGGGCATAACTGTCAAAACTGGCCACGCAGATCATCTAAGCTGCTATAGGCCACCAGATAGCCTCAAACCATGGGTACCACCCGGGACTCATGCATCCTCAATTGCCATCATTTTGTCTCATTTCTCAGTATTCCTGGTTCATGCACCAGCTGTTAGGGGCAGTGATGTTATTTTCTAAAATTGTAAGGTTTCTCCTCAGTGGAAATGCAGAGTAGAAAGTGTACTTTCTAGAGGCAACTTGCCACCTGGAGAGAGGGAATGAACGTCTCTTTCTCTACCAAATTCAACATCAGATAAAAGGCTACAGCTTGAAGTGGGTGGAGGTAAGAGGACAGAGAGAGGCCGGGAGTTTTATATTAACTGATGTCCTTTCACGTTTAGGGAAACATCAGGTGGGGAATGAGACTTTCCCTTCCTAACACTTGACCCTTCTTATTCTGCAGTCTTACTCCTGTCCCACATCCAATCTCCAAGTGTTCTCCTACCCACCTCCTAAAAACCTGCGTATCTGCCCATTCTTCTGTCTCCACTGCTACTGCCCAAGTCAGGCCTCTGCTTTCTCTTTTACTAAGAATTGCATTCTCTTCGTTACTGGGACTCTGGCCTTTGTGCTCTTCCCTCTTCCAGCTTCCTCCTCCCCAACCCTAACACACAAACAAGCAAAACTGAAAAACAAAACAAAAACAAAAAACCTACTTTCCAGAGCACCAGAGCGACCCTTTTGTCATGCATATCCAGTGATGTCACTCCCAGTCTCAGTATCCATCAGTGGCTTCCCCTTGCCTATGAGACACTTTCTAAACTATTACATTTGGAGTACAGGATCCTTTATAATTTGAAAAGTGGTTAAGCTTGTGGACTCCAGAGGAAAAATTATTGCTTCAAAGCCATTGACTAGCTATGAGACTTTGAGTTAGCAACTTAACGTCTTTGTGCCTTACTTCTCCCATCTGAAATTAGAATAACAGTACTTATTTCAAAGAGTTGTTGGAGGGATCTAATAAAATAATCCACATAAAATACCTGTTGCTATATCTGTTACATAGTAAGTGCTCCATAATTAGTCATTATTTTTATTTGGCCTCTGCTCACTTCCCGCTGATCTTTGCATCTTTCATCCACGCTGGCCCTTCTGTTGGAATGCCCTTGCCCATCTTCACTGCCTGGCAAAGTCTTATTCATCCTTCAGTTCTCAGTTGAAGTGCTTTGTCCTCAGTGGATAGACTTAAGTGTTACTTCTCTTGGGTCCCCACTTCCCAGTATACTTGCCACTAGTAAAACCAATATCCCCATTCTCCTAAGACTGTACTCCCTGAGACTGGGGACTGGATCATTCTGTCTATTTCCTAGCGCCTAACACAGCAATAGCCCCATGGGAGCTGCTCGGAAATGATTACTGAATGAATGACCATGCAGATGAGAATGTTCTTTTCCAGGGGAAAATTTCAGGTTTCTAAACCTTTGCAATTGCGGTGTTTTATGGAGAACCAGCCCTTTAGCCTATTGTTGATGCAAGTCAGTGGAAACTTTAAAAGAAAAAAAGAATCTAAGAACACATAAACATCATTGCTATTTTCACTCCAACTACTTTTTAAAGTCTAAATTCAGAACTAATAGAGAATTTTTACTAGTACTAAGTTATTGTGGAGGCTAGGAGGAAGGGGAGGATAATTCACCTCTAATCTTTCAGCCACTTTCTTTGTTGAAACAACTTTTAAAAAACTAATGATACAGTTGATGAAATCTCTTTTAAATGAGTTGCAATATTGCCTTAGGTAAGTTGGTTAGTCTCAAGGCAAACAATTCTTGTATACTGATCATTCAGAGCTTTTTTTTTTTTTTAACTTTTTAAAAGGTCAATTGGTTTATTTTCATGTATTTAGCAACAGTTTACAAAGCAATCTTTTAGAGCTATCATTGTATTAATTTCCATGGTTTTAGTAATTGTGAATTTTATATTTCCTTGGGAAGCAATTAATACATTTAGGAAATTCTCCTGGGTTTCATAAACACTTCCAATTAAAATGTATTGATTTGGCAGTGGTTTCTTCTCAGTATCCATTTACAAGGACTAAGAAGCAATTCATGTGGCTTTCTCTAACCTGAATGTAAGCAAAAATGGGACAGCCGAAGATATCATTTCTTTTACCCTTCGAAGTTAATTAGCTCTATAGGTATTATTAGTCTGGAAGCACCTGGTGGGTAAGGATAATATCTTATTCATTATTATATTTTGCCCAGGGTCTAGCTGAGTTCCTGCATCTACAAAAAGCAGAGATTGGTGTCCCCAGCAGGGAATTTGCATAATTGGGGAAGGTTTGTGCTGGCCAGTGTGGAGCCTGGCGGGAGAATCAGCGGAGGGCTTGGGCAGGAGCTCAGAAAGTGTGAGCAACAGGGCAGATGCAGCCTCTCAGGGGCACCTGGGCCTGAGTACAGTTCTTAGGAGCCCTTGGTAGGAAGCCCAGGAACAGGGAGGAGGAGCCACTCAGGAGATTTTTGGATGTGGTACAAGTCCTTGAGTACATTTGAGGTTGAAGTCACCTAGAGAACATGGGTGAAGAGACGTTTGCGAAGACTTGAAAAAGATTCCACAGTCTGGGGACAGGAGTTCTGCAAAGAGCATCACTGTGGTGTGTGGTGTATGAGAGTGTGTGAGGGGTTTTTGTGTGGGGTTGTGTGTATGTGGCTCCTTATGGAAAAGTAGGCCACTATCAGAGCAAAGGATTAAGGACTGGATTTCTCTCAAAGGCTAATTCTTATGTATAAGGATCAGTAGATGTTTTGAGATTGTGGTCCTGATTGCCACGTTTTCCTTAAAGCACACAAAAGACAAAAAGTGGGTAGGAAAAAAATCTTAGATTTTTCTTTTCTTATTCCACGATAAGTCTCCTACTAAGGGGTCTTCTAGCTCCACCTTATTTCAGAGCTGAAGCAGCTGAGGACAGTCAGGTTGGATAACTTGTTCAGTTACAGGCAGAGATAGACTAGACTTTGGATCTTTTGTTCTAAGAACCAGTCTCTCAACACAGTTTTATTTAGTTACTACTATGTGCCAGGTCCTCATGAAGCTTACATTCCACATGAAGGAGACAGACAATAAATAAGGAAATTATGCTGTATATCATATATGTATGCATTATGTTGTATTATACACAATGTGAAAAATTCTACAAAGAAAAATAAAGCAAGGCATTTGAAGTAGGGTGATCAGGGAAGTCCTCAGTGAAAAGGTGGTATTTGCACAAAGAACAGGGTGAGGGAGGGAGCCATGAGGATACATAGGGGAGAACATTCTAGGCTGAGGGACATAAGGTACAAAGGCCCTGGGGTGGGGGATCCTGGTGTGTCTGAAGAACAGTGGGAAACCCGTGTGGCTGCAGTGAAAAGTAGAGTAGTAGGAGGTAACATCAGGTAAGTATGGGGGCAGGTGCAGATCCTAGAGAACCTTGCGGGCCATGTAGGGCTTTCTGATTGAGGTGGGAACTGCTGGAAGGTTTTGAATGACATTATGTATTTTATATTTTAAGAGGATTATCTGAGGTTGGTACACTTTGATTATCAAACAGTGTGGGGTATTGATTACAGGTTGAGTATCCAAAAATCCATAATATGAAATGCTTTAATGAGCATTTCCCTTGAGCATCATGTTAGTGATCAAAAAGGTTCAGATTTTGGAGCATTTTGGATTTTGGAATTTTGGATTAGGATGCCAAACTAGTAAGTATATAAGGCCAAGATTCCAAAATCCTAAAAAATTCAAAATCCAAAACACTTCTGGTCCCAAGCATTTCAAGTAAGGAATACTCAACCTGTGTTTTCTAGGCATCGTGTCAGGCACTGGGGATCCAGAATTGTATAAGAGCCAGTTCCTCCCCCTGAGGAGCTCAATCTTATAGAAGAGACAACTATAAAAAATACTAAGAACATTATCATGTGTTGTGGTAAGCTCAATAGAAATACGTTCAAGGTATGTACAGACGCAGACCCAAAAAGGAAGGGCAGGCAAGAAGGGCTTCTTTGAGGAGCTGTGGAAGAGCAAGATTTGTGGGGCAGAATAAGCTACTGAGTAGCTTATTTCTATTTTACTCTTGGTGCCGCAGTAGGTTCAAAGTAGTGAAACAGGAATCCCTAGTTTCCTCTGCCATGCCCTCAGTCCAGCCCAGCAGGCCTTATGGATTAAGGTCTGTCTTAGGGGAAAAGGTCCAGGCAGAGCGAACAGCCAAGTGTAAAGACCCTAAAATATAAACTTGCTTTGTGTGTTGGGGAACATCAGCAGGCTAGAGAGCTGGACTACAGAGGCAAAGGGAGAATATCCAGCCAGCCAGCCAGATGCCTTATAGCCATGGAAAGCACTTTGAGGCCATAGGATTTCATCTGGAGTTTTTCCTTATGCCAAAGTGGTATATTTTGGGGAGGTGTATTCTGCTAACCTTCAAGTACCTACCTAATAGGGTTGCTATGAGGAATATGTAAGCTAATGTATACAAATTGCTTAGCACAGTGGCTAGCACACAGTAAGTGCTAAATAAGTGTGTGCCATTATTATTACCACCTTCTGGAAAAAGCAGTGCCCATGCCTGCAAAGAACTTTGACAGAGGCATTATGTATATAAGAGGACAGTCACAATAAAAGTGACCATGTGGCTCAGACACAGGGCTCTTCCCTGTGTAAGCCCTGGGATTCTTACAGAACTCAGTGAAGGGATGTGACCAACAGCACCTGGGATTGGATTTCTTACCAACACTGGCAAAAAGAGGCTGAGGCAGTTTTAATTTGATCTAGAAAAATAAAGAAATGTGATGTTTCTCAAGTGTCTCATGAAGCAAATTCTTACTTGTTATGTGTGCTTAGGGAACTATAAGGGGCTATAAATTGCTGTAAGATAGATTCTGAGGTGAGGATAGTTGGCTAGAAATGATGAAAAGGTGAGTGGATCAAATCAAGATGGACTTTAAATGCCCTTCTAATGACCTTGGCCTTTATTCTGTAGATGCTGGGGAGCCAGAGGAGGATTTTTAAGCAGGGTCAACATAATCCAATTTAGATCTTTAATAACTGTTGGCAGCAGGAGCATAGATGTAAAATTGTCAAGACTAGAGAGAAAAAGTGATCAGTTAGAAGGCTGTTGCAACAATTCCGAGGGGAAAGCACTGGGGCCCAGATTAAGATATTGACAGCACGGATGAAGGAGAGACAATGGGTTGGAGACATATTTAGAGGACTTGGACCTGAGATTGCAGACAGGGAAGTTAGGCTTCTGGCTTTGGGTATGAGTAGTCCAGGAGGAAGATAGGTTTGGGGATGACAGTGCATTCAATTTGACTTCTGTTAACCTTCGGATGCCTGTGTCTAAGTGGAGGTGTCAAACTGGGCTGGGTGAGAGGTTTAGGAGTCATAGGATGGAAGTGATTAGGGAGGGAGTAGAATTGTAAAAGGCAGGATGGTAAAGTGAGGAGAGAAAGGGCCAAGGCAAAGGCTGTGGTGAGGATCACTAAGAAGGAAGCTTAGACTGACAAGGAGAGGGTAGTTGCCAAGGAATTAGGGAAGGGGTTTCTGGGATGCCCCATGATTACTTTCAGGGATTTTAAGAACCGAGGACTGGAGGAGGGGCAAAATGGCTGACGAGAAAAACAGCCAGCCAGAGTGTTTCTGCAAAAAAGACAGATTTTAGAAGAAAGTAAAAAAAAAAATAAACAGACAGACAAACACAGATCAGATGAGGGTCAGAAGGAAGGGTGCCTGAAAATACAGGAGACTCCACAGGAAGAAGTTGTGGAGAAGTGGAAGGAGAAAAGTCCCCGAGAGGCTTGGAAACCATTGATGAGGGTAGGTGGAGCGGTTAAATTTCCCTTCCCTTGTATGTCAGATTGCTGGTGGGCTCTTGAGCAGTCAGAGAGACCGCCAACACCAGCCCAGAGATGGCCGCCGCCAGTGAGCAGTGAGCCTGTTGCGCACACGGCACCAGACTCCCAGCTCCCTCAGGGCACCTCCCATCCACAGACCGGAGCCGATTGGCAGGCGCCATATTGCTTCATTCTCCCCTTCACCTCCCCTCCCCGCAGCTGCTGAGAGAGACAGTTTAGCCACCACCCGGAGGTATCTGCAGGGAACAGGACCTTTCCTTTTGTTGCCCTACAGTGTACTGAGGGGTATTCAGACTGTGAATTCCCTACCCGCCAGCCTTCCCAGGTGCTGCTGGCCTGGTGATTCCAGGAGAACGGGGCAGATCCTGAGGTGGAGAGGCATCGATCCAGCTTGGGCACCCCGTGGGTGACTTGAGACCAGCACTCCTCTCCCTGGCAGGGTTGGGGATTGATCTCCAGGGCCCAGGGGACAGGCCTGCAGACCATATCCCATACACCCCGGTCTCCATCACATTGCCCTGGGGCACAGAAGGGATATTTGTGAATGAGCCTACTGAGGTGTGTGTGCCTTCAGGGGCAGATCAGCGTGCTTGAGGGACAAATCTCCTCCCATGGGAGGGCCGCGTGCCCAGCTCAGGCTGTGATCCTAGGCAGGGACCCTCCTAGCTGGCATCATAGCCAGGGGAGACCCGCTGGTGTGAGGTCCTGCCTGTTGGCAGAGACCCAGGAGAAACCGTGGAATAGGACAGGGTGAAAGGGAGGGAGACTTGCTTCAGACTGCGGGTCTCAGACGGCCCCACCCGCAAATGCATACTTTTCCATTCAGTGGGGCCATTTCAGCCCCTCCCTGGAAGCTTTGCTCAGAAGCAGAGAACAGACCTTTGACCCCTGATAACAGCATTTGTGGTGCTTGAGAGCAGGTTCACCCAACCCAGCTCCACCCAGACTCATTCCCCACCTGCTCTTACTGAGGTGGAGAATAAGGACACACCTGGAAGTCCCAGGGCCCCCCCCCACCACTTGTGGCACTAGAGTGCTTCTCCAGGGGAACAAAAGCTGATTACAGGACCCAGAAACAACACTGCAGCCTACTCCTCCCAGCAAGTACCACCTACTGATGGGGAGGTCATTCTGCACACCTTTTAAGTGCATCTGCTGACTCATCATACAGGGTGTGGTCAAATCTCACCCATAAACACCACCTGTAGGCTCAGAGACTAAACAGGGCATGTCATTATTCAAAGACAATCCTAAAGGTAAGAAGCAACAGCTGATCCAAATGGAAGGAATCACGAAAGAACTCTGGAAGTATGAAGAATCAAACAGAAAGCACACCCCCAAAGGGTATGCTTTGAATTTTTAAGTCTTCCAAAATGGTGAAATGTAGGACTGGAGAGCTTGGAAGGAGAAGTTGGGCCAGAGTGAGCTGGGCCTCACTTGTGTGCGAAGGAGTTTAGACTTTATCTTGAAGGACGTGTGCAGCTGTCAGGAGCTTTTGGCAGGAGTTTGTTGATGAGATTTGTTCTTAAAATGTCTCTCTGGTTAGAGTGTAGAGGTTGCATATGAGAGGATTGGGGGAAGGCAGATGGGAGATCAGTAGAGAAGTCGTGGACATAACATAGGTGAGAAATGACAGTGGACTTCACCCAAGGTAGTGAGGTGGCAGCGATATGGGAAGAGGCCAAGAACTGACAGGGCTTGGTGAATGGATGTAGAGGTTGAGGGAGGGGACGTAACCTAAAATTATTCTCATGATTTTGGCTTTGACAACTGGGCAGATGGTCATGCCCTTCATGAGATAGGGCATTAAAAAGAACAAAACAAAAAAAATGAAAGCAGTAGTGGTGGTAGTAGTAAGAGGGATGGAGGTTTTATGAACTTTAGTGAGTTCTAGGCTGTGTGCTAAATGCTCTAACAGACTATCCCATTTAATATTGGCAACAGTGCAATGCAGTAGTTACTATTAATATGTGCATTTTACAGAGGAGGAAACCCAGGCTCGGAAAGGTTAAGGAACTTGCTGATGGTCATGCTTCTAGGAATTAGTGAAACAAGAGTTTGGAATCAGATGGATCTGGACTCAAATTCTGGATCCCCCAGTTGTGGGAACTTAGGCATGTCAGTTAACTGGTCTACGACGGAGATGACACTATGTAAGATTCAATGAGATGACGTACAGGAAGTCTCAGCATAGTGCCTGGTGAGTGGTCAGCACAGTGGACAGTAACTCTCACTGGCAAGCTGTTCTCCAGTTAGTATCACAAACCTATAAGCCAAGAGTTATAAATATTCTTATTTCACAGACTTGCAAAGCGAAGCCCAAAAAGGATAGTTTATTTATTTATTTATTGCAGTGTCCAGAAGCTAAATGTGTTTTTCTCATTTCAAAGTCTATCTTCTTTTTGCTACACCAGGCTGTCTTTCATTTGCTTGGGAGTAAAATGATCAATAATTAGCTTTTTGATGTCTTGAAAAGTTATTAGCCTCCAGTGAAGCTAGAAACTATGTGGGCTCCCGAGGTAATTCTGGCATTGGTGGCTGTGTTATAAATTGCATCTTGAGGGTTCTAAGCTCTTACTCTGTTCTCATTAGTAGATGTGATAGATTAGCTCTCCAGGTGGTTCTCATAGTCCCTCTGTGTTAAGTTCCACTGTCCTAGAGAAACACCAACACCTTCAGGGTAGTACTGTTTGTAATAAGAAAAAACTGGGGGGAAAACCCCCCCAAAACTCAAATGTGCCTTGACAGAAGACAGAATAAGAAAGTGTGCAGTATATGTTCCTCAATGGAATTTAAGCACCAGGAGGATAGAGATTGTGTCTGTTTGTTCACTGCTACATCCCAGCACCTAGAACAATGCCGGTAGACATTCACATAAGCACTCAACTATTCTTTTAGCAATGAACATGGTATATTGACATCATCCATTCTGTGGGACATCTGAGAGCAGTGGATGATGAATGCATGACAGCTACATGCATCGACAGGGCTGGATCTCAGAAACATGAGTGGAACACGTGAGGCAAAAGAATAGCTGTGGTACTATGTCACTTCTTAAAGCTCAAAATTAAACAAAACCAAATAGCAGGATGATTCGGTATATAGCCAGTGTGATACATCTGTACATAAACACGAGAGAAGAATGAAGAAGTGAGATTCAGGATTGTAGCTACGGCAGCAGAAGGGTGGGGGCCTGAATGTTACTGCGGGAGAGGAACATAGAAACGTGTTTTGGAAATGTTCTCTTTCTTAAATTGGGCGGAACGTTCAGGGAAATTTGTTTTATTTTGCTTCATGATTTATATGTATTGATTGGCTGTACAAATATTGTTTTTTTTAAAAAAAGTACTGATGGTAAGTTGATCAAAGAAAAGCAGGTAACTAACAGAAGGATGGTGGACCAGAGACGAAACATGTGGGCTTGGCTTTCTTCTCGGTTTAGCAGGGCCTCCCTCTGTGGGAGGCTACAAGAAACCCCCGGAGTCCCCACTGAGGTAGACTTCATAGGATGGTGAGTGTATGCAGGCTCCTTGGACTTGTTGACGGGCAGCCATGGGGTGAGAGAGCAGCCTACGTTCTGGGAGGGAGAACAGCTTGGAGCCTTGGGGAAGGCTTGGTGAAGGAGCTGACCACAGGCCCGGTGCTGACCTAGGTTTTCTCAGTGGCTGCTGCACACTGCCTGGGATTTTGGCCTGGGTTCTAGCTTTGACCCGCCCTCTAATTTACCGTGTGAACTTGGTAGACACCATCTCTCTGGGCAGTCATCTTCAACCTGTGTTGGTGTCACCATTGGAATTCCATGGTGATTCTGTCGGGTCACTTGGGGAGGGAAGGGCTGCAGTTGAAAAGGAGGTCCCAGCCTTGCCACTCACAGTCAATCAGCACAGCCACTCCTATGGATTTTATATGGTTATTTCTGTTTACGATTTCATTTCAGAGGAAGGTTCTGCTGCTAAAACAAAAAGCAATGAAAACCCAAACAATTAAAAGTGTGCAAACCACTAATCTAAATCAGTGTTTCTCAAACATACCTATATATCCAATTACCCTGACAAATTATTAAAAAAAAGAAAAGAAAACCCAGATTCCCTAGAACTTACCCTTGATTTACTGAATCAGTATTTCCAAGAGGAGAGTCTCTAGGGGCTTTTATAACAAACTCCTGGCGTGGGTCTCACAGGAACAGCCCATTTCTGGTCCACAGACTGGTTTTTGGAATCTAGAGCCGTGAAGGAACTTTGGTTTTCTTTTCCAAGCACTAACATACCAAGAATCTGTGTTTATATTCCTCCTGTGTATAACACCTTCTGTTCCATTTGTTTATTTTTTTTCCATTCCTATAAAAACAACAGCTTCTAAGAACCAAAATATCAAAATGAAGCTGCCATCCTATTTTTATTATTTTCCCATGTACAAAATTTAGGTTTGTTTTTCTGGTTTTTGTTTCTCCCCCCAACACTGAATATTGTGTGCAAAAATAGGCTCTTTGTTTTTCTACACTGCCTACTGTGGTAGCTCCCACATGCTTTGGAAATCATGCCAATCAAGTTTGAATAGATACTAAGGGAGCCCGGGGAGTAATTTCCCCTTGCATCGTTTGGGCGACAAAATATTTCCAAACTGTGCTCTGACACTGACTTTGAAATATTTCTCCCTTCCTGTCTGGCCCCCACCTCCTGAAAACATACAAGCATGCCTGATTGAATAGCCCACTGGAGAGAGTTAAAGATAAGGCTGGGAACACCTGCTCTTGAAATAGCGTGTGTGGTTAGTACCCTTTAACAAAGAAATATGATTCTCAGAAAGGCCAGTGAAGGGCACAGGGAAGAATTGAGGGAATATGTGGGCTAAAACATGAGGTCAAATTAAGAAGATTAAGACTTTCAACCCACAGAGATGAAGGCTGCATGGGGAGATGATCAAAGGCAACAAAGCCACAAAGGGCATCAATATGTTTGTGTTCACCAAATTCCAAAGCATGAGAATAAGCAGGGAGGACTCTTTGAAGCCTGAAAGCAGAGAAATTTAGAAAAAAATAGAAGGAAAAAATCCCATTAGTTTACACAGTGAGTCATAAACTTTTGGAACAAGTCACTCCCAAGATATGGTCTGGGTTAAAAATAATAAAGGTTCAAAGAAGGTGTATTTATGAGTGGTAGAGGCATAATGGTTTTGGGAGAGTGAATTATACTGTCCTATGGTACCTCTCTGGCCTTTTGTGTTTAGCCACGTCGAGACAGAATGCTAAGCTATATTTGCTCTACAGGTGATTTAATATGACAAAATTTATGTCCTTAAGGGAAATACACCTTATTCAGTCAAGTGCCTTAAGAATCTTAAATAAGGAACACAATTTGCTCATTCTGTAGGGATGTCTTTTTTAAAGAAAACTCTCCACATCTTCTAGAAGGCCCAGGGTTTGTCAGTTGGTGGGAGCTGTTTTCATGAACACAGTGAGGCCAGGGTGGGATTGAACTAACAGTAATGGTGGATGCATCGTGTAACCTCTAAACAGATTAACAGGGTCAGAGGGGGACAAGACAGGCAGGGACTTTCAGAGGTGCCATGATGTACCCCATGAGGCCCATACCAGCGAGAAAGCCATCTGAACAACCCCTCGTGCCATGTGTGGGATGCCCTCCTAGGCAGGTGTGGCCTTCACACCTTCTGGTCCCTCTTCAGTTACGCAAGGGCTGACCCAGGAACCTTGTATCCTGGAATGAGAAACCAGCCACTGAAACAGGTAGGGATAAGAAGGGACATAATAACAGCCAAGGTTAGCTTTCCTTTAACTCTTTCTTGGGTTCCAGTGAAACATATCCAGAAAATTATTCTAATAGTACATTATTATTCTAATAGTACATTAGATTATTCTAATAATTATTCTAATAGTACATTAAACAGCAGGACTAAAAGTTGATTCTTTCTCAGTTTATCAGAATTTTACTGTATAACTGGCCGAGTCAAATAAGAAATTTGACAAGAAGCTTGTTCTGGTTATTTATTGTGCTGTAACAAACTACTCCAAATTTTAGTGTCTTAGAGCAACAACCATTGAATTAAGGCTCCTGGATTCTCTGAGTCAGTAATTCAGATGGTTAATCTCTCCTCCGGAATGAATGGGGACTCTAAGTGGCTGAGGGCTGGGATCCTCTGGAGGATTCTTCACTCACATGTCTGGCACCTCAGTAGGAATGACTCAAAGGTTGGGCTCAATGGGAAATGTCAACCAGGGTACCTGCACATGGCTTCTCCATGTGGCTTGGGCTTTTCACAGCACAGTGGCTGGGTTCCAAGAGGGAGTATCTAGAGATGAAGCAGATGGAAGCCACATGGCCTTTTCTGACATAGTCTGGTTTCAGAAATCATGAAGTGGTCACTTTTCCTGCATTCGTTGGGCATAAGTGAATCACTAAAGCCAGTCCACATTCAAGAGAAGGGTATTAGACTCCCCCTTTTGATGGGAAAGCAGTGAGTTTACATTGCAGAGGAGCTTGTGGAGTAGTAGATATCGTTATGGCTGTCTTGGAAAATGAAGTACAATCTAGCACAAAGATGTATATGTATGTACATGTGTGGATATATATTTACCTGTTTTTCCATGTTAAGATCTGAGAGAATTCTATTGGCATCCAGGTGACAGGAAATATAGGACATGTTCATTAGGGAATGGGAAGAAGGCAAGGGATTAAGAGCAATATTTATCCATCAGAAGAGAGGAACTGAGTATAACTCTTTTCAGTGAAGGATGTGCAAACTAACAAATAAAAACCAGTGTGGGACTTTCTGAAACTTGAGAGAAGGGAACCACTGACTTCAAGATATAGATGGAATGTCTTTGAGAAATGACCTACTAAAGGAAGCAGAGGAATGTTTTTGAAATCTTCTTTGGAAGGATGAAAGAACACAATAGACACTGCAGAAAGTAGTGTCAGTTTCCATGAAGAAAAAGTCGAGAGGCTCCTTTAGAAAGCAGAAGAAGTGATAAAAGACATAAGCATGATGATAGCAAAGCTAATCAATATGGAAGGCAGAGAATAGACAGTGAAACCACGTATCAGGGTTTTGAACATAAAGTCAGCACAAACGGTATTAAAGTAATAATAAAAAATACAAAGAAGAAAACTTGCCCAAATGGAAGAAAGATGGAATCGGCATTTGATAGCATTTAGTAGTTCCCAGAGAAAACAGAGTTAAGACTTACTTTTAGATTCATCCTAGCAAAAATAAAAGTTTGAACCTCATAAAAGCATTGATGCAAAACCCTAAATCCCTGAAAGGTTTTATATACAACCAGAGCTGAATTTAGATTTCATCTCTACACTACTAAACATCAGATAATAATAGGGCAATCTCATTATGAAGCAGTAGATAGTAATAAGGTTTTGAGGACAAAAAGTTTTGACCTAAGTATTCATACAAGTTTTATTAATGTGTGAAAGCAATAGAAAAGCATTCTCATATATATAAGTGTTCAGAAAAATTGCCACAAATGTATGGTTTCTGGAAAATAATTAAAATATAATTCTGCTGATTTCTTCTGGAATGAGAAAATATACATTATAAGAAATTTAACACATTACCTGCCATGTGAGTTGTATTTAACTCACGCTAGTTTTGAGCCCAGGGCCTCTGAAACATATGTAACGCACATGCCTCTTCACCTTGGGAGCTGTGAGAACTATTTTCAAGTTGGATGTAACTCACGCACAGAAAACAATAAACAATAGCACATTTTTCATTAAATTAGAAAAGATCATTCTTTTTCAAAGTTTTTGTTCTATTTTTGCAATAAAACACCATGGCCCCAAGGAAAAAAAAATTTCTAGTGTGGCAGTCAATGTGTTAATAATAATTATGTGAATTTCATATTTCATATTGGAGTAACAAAGACTGACAAGTAATTAAGGGAAAGACAATGCTGATGTCCTCAACTTACGTGGGGGGAAATGGCAAATATATTATTTCCACTTATAGAAAGCAGATTGAAGATCAGTAAGGCAGAATGGAGAAAACCTTGCCATAATTTTGCAGAAGAGGTTGCAGCTGAGAAAGAAACCAGCCTGCCTAGAATATTCCAGAAAGTCTTTAGCCTTCGGCTCAGAGTCAGCAGATAACTGAGAGTGGGAATGAGAGTTTGCAGAAAGCAGAGAATTGAACGTTATATTTAAAGACCTGTTTGTATAAGGACACATAGTTTGCTTCCTTCTTCCCAAAGTCTGTTTTGCCCCAAGCAAAAACAACACCAACAAAACAAAAACTCAGAATGTTCTTTTCTCAAGAAATTGAACAAATATTTGGGAAGAGCTTGGGCTGTTAGCACGGTTGTTATCACCCTGGAGTAAAGCCCTTTGCATCCTGTCATTTAGAAAGCCCACAGTACGCTGATGCTCACTTCCTCACCCTGTTACCCACAAGAGAAGACTGGCAGTTGGAAACTTCTGTTCCTAGTCAGCCTTATATTTAAGGAAGTTTACCACATGGCAGATAAAGTGAAAGGCAATCATAAAAAACTGACCTCTGAAGAAAGAGAAAATTCAGGGAACTGAAGATAATTTAAAAACAATGACAATGCTACTGCTCTCGGGGAGATTTAAGAAGATATTGGAAGCTGTTGCCTCCATAAGAGGAGAACAAGATGCTATGGCAATGAAAAATACAAAGAACGAGGAAGAACACTTAGAAATCAGAGAAGTGATGGTTCAAATAAAATATTCAACAGAATAATGGGGAGAAAAAGTTGATGAAATCTCTTGGAGGTAGCCCAACAAGGGAGGATAAGAGGAGAGAAATAGTAGAAGTCAGTTAAGGTGAGGGCTTAAAAGTGTGCAGTGCATGGATTTAGCAAAAATGGAGCAATTGGTGGTGATCTTGCCAAAAATAGTTTCAGGGGAGCAATAGAGTGAATGCAACATAAATATCCAAATGACGTGATTCTATTCAGCTGGTTTAAGAAGATTGGCTCAGGGGTTTAAAGTTAGTGAAAAAGAGTCCTGGATCTCATTATAAATATATGATCCTAAATTATCCATAGTTTAATGGATTTGTGACTTCACAGTCTTGATTTCTTAATCCAAAACTACCTGCTATGCATTAATAGTCACTTCCAGTTTTAGGTGGGAGGTAGTGACCTCAGGCCAGAAATGAGCTGGGCCAAGGTTGTCCAGATGATTAATTTATTTTTTCAGGAATCTAGGTTGCATGCCATTAATTATGTTTAGTTGTAATTCGGCAATCTCTACTAGGAGAAGGACATATAGGTTATTTGATTAGTTTATCCATTACCATATCATAAAATGGAGTATAATTTGTTATATAAGCAGTTAGAAAATTTTTCAGGGGAAGAGTTTTTGTTTTCTGCACATAAATAGATACATATTAGAAAAAAACAAATGAAGAGCAGGTGGCAAGAAAAGTGATCCTTAAACCACATTTTTCAAAGATTTCCATGTAGTATTCATTGACACTAAAGTAGCACGACACCAGCATCAGGACCCTAAGAACACTAGTAGCTTCCTATATTGATATTATTATTATTATTAGATTTGGAGGGGGGAAAAGGTTGCCTTCCAGGTAAGAACTGTCTTGGAGCTCATTGTTTAACTACAAATGAAGGGTTTCTAGCTCTGCGGCACTCTTCATCTTTGTCCCATTGGCAGGAGGCAAAATGATAACAGGTAATAGCTTAAAAAGTCACTTTTTGTATAGCATGTGAGCTTGAGACTTTCAGTCCTGCAAATTAAGTTAAAATGAATGGCTTCTGAACAGCACATTGGGTGACAGGAAGTTTATAAATGTTATGTCTCCTGAGATGTTCCGGTAATAGTAAGTGTGGATAGAATAAGCTTTTTCTATAACAGTCTCCCTAGAAAGACCAGCGGTCTCCAAAGAGACTGGTTAATAAGTCAGTTACCTGAGTGTTGAAAATGAAATAGAAAAGGTAGGGGAATAAAAAGGAGTTTGAAGCAGAAAAATGTTAATTTAGCCTGTTCAGTGCTTCTCCTACTACTAGAGTGATGTTCAAGGCTGGCTACCCCACTGTCTATGATCTGACTCTCATTTCCATTGGCGGATGGCCTTCCATAACGCAGAGTTTTGTGTTTGGGTCATGCAGAGCTGACACGGAGACGACAGTGAACGTGAGATCGAGGCTTGGTGCCGGCAGAGGGCTGGAAATGGTGTCAGGAGGGCGACCAGGTGTGCTGTCTGATTGCACAGCCCCGCGTGTGCAAGACGGTGTCACCCCGCGGACTTGGCTCATTCTGCTGCTGGTTCTGCAGCTCTCAGCAGGAGTCGAGGTAATGGTGAGTGGTAGCTCTGTATGTCACTATCTGACAGCCATCCCAGCAAGAGCATTTTAATTTTCTCACGTAAAGGTGCTCTCGGAGGAAACACAGTTAATTGGCTTCTGAAATGCCTTGACACTTTGAGATCACTGGACAAATGGTGCTATGGAAGTTTAAGAACAGAATGTGCTTAGGTGTGTACAGGAAAGAGCATCTCCTTGAAAAAGGCAGTGTTGCTTGTCAGAAGTTTTCTTTTTTTTCCCATCCTTGGGATGGGGTAAGTTTCTGTAGCAGCAGCAGCAGCAGGAGAGAGACAGAGAGAGAGACAGAGAGAGAGAGAGAGAGAGGGAGAGAGAGAGAGATTGAGACCTCTTCAGAATTCACAGGCCACCAACCCAGAAGCAAGTCTCATGGTTTCATTTTATACACGTAATCCTACATATGTTTACACATAGTTTCTCCTATTTTCTGGTAGCCCTGGAAGTTAATAGTGTTGTTGTTAAATAAATGAATGTATAAATTTTAATGTGGAATGATTTTTTGAAAACGCAGTAATGTTTCCTCAGGAAAGCTTCATGAAGTATTAATTTTTCTATCACCACACTGTAAATCTATTTGCCAGTTATAATCATTTTAAGATTTAGTTTGTTTGCTCTTTGGTTATTATTTTGACCGCAAGGGCAAGGAGGGGAGCATGGCATGATTTTCTCATATCCCTCCCTCCTCTGCTCCCAATGCCGTTGCCCCAGTTCAGCCTCACATCCTTTCCTGTCTGGACTATTGCAGTAGCCTCCTTACTCCAACTTTGTCCCTCTGCACATCCTCCATACAAACACAGTATGTCTGAAGGACATAGCTGATCATGTCAGTTCCTCCCTTGATTTTCTTTGCTTAGAAGATACCATCCAAATCCCATGCAATGCCACTCGTAAATTGCCCCATTTCTACCTCTCCAATCTGGTGATTCTCAACTAGGGTCAATTTTGCTCTTCAGTTGACATTTGACAAGGTCTGCAGATATTTTTGATTATCACTCTGGAATATGTGTGAGTATGTTACTAGCATCTAGTGGGTAGAGGCCAGGGATGCTGCTACAGCTCCTGTAATGCACAGGACAACCTCTACAACGAAGAGTTACATAGTCCAAAATGTCTGTTGTGCAGAGGTTGAGAAGCCCTGCTCTTCTCTAATCTGCTCATTTCTCCTGTGCAACCTGTTCTTTGGTCATAGGAACTATCTGCCCTTTCATGAACATGCCTTGCAGCTATGCTTGTCCTTATCTTTGCATGTGCCATTATCTCTGACTAGAATGCTGCCCTCCACTTGCACATTTGGTGATAAAGTGTTATTCTCCCTGGACTCTAATGGTACCTTGGGCCTCTGTCTAATTTTTGCTTATCTTGCAATGCAATTTTTTTGTTTTGTTTTTGTCCCCTTCTCTCCTACGAGGCAGAGCTATTGATGGTCAGGCATCATGTCTGGCATTTTTCTATTCCCACCATCTGGTACCAGTCTTGGCACAGAGTAAATGTTTGGCATACCTGTTTGTTGGATACTTGTTTAGATGCATGGGTGAATAGAATCTGTATTCAGATCAGATGATAGTCAGTAGTCTGATGTTGTTTATAAACCAGGCTACTAATATTCCAACTTGGAAATGAATTCCTCTTTTGGTGCATTCCTTTCAATGTCACCTTCTTGATTATTTTCTTTTGATTCCTACTTTGATTGCTGGTGTGTTGGATGTGGTGGGTGATCAGTAACTATTTCATAAAGGAGTGTTGGCCATAGGTCTAAGTTTAAACAGATTGTAGCATTGGATAACCTTAGAGTCCTTCTCCTTGGGAAAGCAGGAAGGAGCTTTCTTTCCTTCAAAATCGATTTCCCCGTGCCACCTTTTCCCTACTCTCTTTCCCTATACCCCAGTGGGACCTCCCAACCTCCCCCAACCTCTCCCAACCTCCCCCAACCTCCCCCACTAGAGCTCAGCAAAAGCCGACAGCTTGGGTGAAGAACTGAAGACTCCTGGAATGAAAAGGCCTGGAAGCTTCCCACAGATTCAGCTGCCTTAATTCAGCTCACCCCGCTCAGGTTTAGAACATTAAATCCCATCCCTGCTGCGCCAGTCATGGCAGAGATTTATCTCTTCTTCGGGCTGCAGCCTCTTCCCTGGGTTCTGTTACTTTCAATTATGAATGCTGGTTGGTTTACCCGGCTGCTACCTTAAATCCCAAGGTGAGCTGTTTTCTATCTTTAGCCTTCTTTTTTGTCACCTGGAAGAGAATGGTCTCTCCACTTTCTTCAGAATGTCCTTTCTTCCTCTGGTCTGAAACGTGGATCACTGGAAGAAGTAACTCTGCCCGGGACCGTATCAGAGTGACTTCCCCACTCCCACCTCGTTCCCTCAGTACAGTCGGCTATTGACAGGCTCTAGTTTGGGACCCTTTTTCTTCTTCCCTGGCTCTTTCATTTTGTTACAGACTCTGGTCCTCATCTATTTGCAAGATAATTATTTTCTTTCTTATCAAGTCTCCAGTTATTCTCCTGGACTCTTTCTTGTTCTTTGCCCTCGTTTCTCTATGGGTACCTATTAGCACTTACGGCTCTGCCCTCTGCATTTACCATAGCCTTTTTAGGCGATGGCATTTTTTCACAGGCTTTTAACTTGAGACTTCTAACTATTGTGCATCTGGAGTAGCAGATGCTTGGTGGTCTTAATCTCCCAGTTTTATTGTGTTTCGGAAATGGAGTTGGAGTGGGGGGAGAAAAGGAGTATTTAAGGAAGAAAGAGGCAAGAGATCTTCATTTTGCTCTTATCAGAAAAGGGCAAGAGTCACCGTGATGGGGATCTTTTTCTATTAAACTCAGTTCCGAGTTTTGTAGAATTTCCTTTTCTTTCTTAGAGCCTTGATCTTTACTTCTACCCATAAGCAAAGTTTCAGAAATTTGTCTGTGGAATTTGAAAAGGCAAAAACCAACTTCACGAAGGTTGCTATTGGAGCCTATTTGGTGCTGGGCCTGGCATGGTAAGGAACATACATCTTTTCTCAGGGGCAGCCAGGGGGGAGAGTGGGTGTATTCAAGACTGGTGTCCTTGGATCAGACACAAACTGAGGCAGGAAAAAGTAAGTTTCAGCAAAGATTCCAATCAAGAAGTTACCATTCCCATAAATATAAAATAAAAACAAACAGGCACCAAACAAACAAAACCTTCTCTTTCCTTTGTCACAGGCAGTCAGAAAATATAGAGCAGCTCACTGAGAGCTGAGAGAGGAGACAGGCAATATGTCACAAAACATCCTGAACTGAGAGACAGACAATGTATTCCGGGAGTTTACACGGAAGGCAGACAGCCGGCAGGTTACAGAGGATATGGGGCGGAAGCAAAGTATCCTCGGCCATGTGACTGATAATGAGGGTGTGGAAAGTGAACCCTGAGGTGCATCAGGAGAGATTTTAACAAAAGGGCACTGGTGAGAGATGCAGCTACTCCACTGTGGACCAGGGTAGAATAAGAAGAGGGTGGTGAAGATGGAGGAAAAGGAGCAATTCAGATAATACCAGAAGGACAATCCCCTAACGTCAATGGCTGAGGGTTTTCAGCAATTACTGCATAAGAAAGAACAAGATATTCCTTTTAGAACTCTACTCTCATTGCACTTGTTATTGTCACGAAGTCTCAAATTGACCTCACGTGGTCTTGTTGCAGACGGACAGCTGACCCTAGTTCAGCAAAGATTCTGGTGACCAGAATGGAAGGAGGGGTGAGCCACGCCTCTTATAGACTGCTGCCCCAACCTGTCTCCCCCACCCTCTGCCATAGGTTCTTTTGTATAAAGGATACACCTCCTCTGATCAGAACCCAATTCACCAGGATGTTTTTTAATACTCCCAGCACCCACCCCTACTCATTGTGGTTTTGAAGATTTTGTTAAGTTTTATCAGAAAATGATCAAATATTGAGAAAATAGATGGTGGCAATAATGAGTACATGAAAGATCCTAAAATCTATTTTTGATCAATGAATGTGTATTCTGGGATTAGTGTAGGGTCAGCTCCATCTCCTTTACATGGTTTAAATCAGTAGCCATGGAAACTACTATTTGAAGTTTATTATAATAAGCTTGAAATGATGACCTCTGTCATCAAAGACTCAGCTGTGTTCAGGATGGTGAATGTACTTAGGCTGGAAAGGGAACTAATAATGGATCTTAGAAGGATTTAAAACAAGGGTTGAGGCAAGGGGTTCAAGAACATTCTGATACCTGTTTTTTTTTTTTTAAAAACTTGGCTTTTTTAAAATGACAGTTTTTCAAAGGTACGAAAGGCAGAGAGCTTGATGTAATGATCTAGAGGTTTAATTAGATTCGAGTTCAATTGTTGAGGCAAGACTCTTTTCTAGGCAGTGTTTTGTACTTCCTGTTGCTTCATGTCATACGGCCAAAAGGTCTGGTTGTCCCATTTTAAGGGCTGCTAAGATGGATGAGTGTGTTGAGGTGTGTCAGCCTCATCTCTCCATTATAAAGTTTCCATTCCTTTGATGATCACTATCTAGAGCCATTATTTCATTTAGGGGCTTGCAGAAGGTGATTGTCTAGTTCTTTCATTCCTTCTGCATTTATTAGGGGAAGTTTTCCCATTAAGAAGACATTTCCTTCTCAACTGCTTCATTACTCTGAAACACAGGGAATGTCACCATAAAATACAGGAAGGACAGAACAAATGCCTGATTCACTCTCTTCATTTATCAGCCTCAAGAGTCCTATGTCAGGGCCCCAGCAACCGGATATGAGGCCACCCAACAAATGTGACGAGAGGAGTTGTTTTTACATTATTTGCTAAGGTCATTGGTGAAAGGCGTTTGTCCCCTCTGGAATTATTTTTTTGGCTAAATGTCACCCTCTTACCTCATCACAGACTCCCTGCCTCCAAAAACTAGTAAGTGACAGTGGAGGCATTGAGTTGAGGGAAGAGTTATGGTTTTTGTGTTCATTCTTCAAGTATTTTATGATTTGTGTTTAATACAAGGACCTCCCAGACCTGACATTGCAAGGGTAGGTTTAAATATAAATTCTAGGTGTCGAGAGGTGATGTATGGCCTCCTTCTTCCCTTGCGGCAGGCCTGTTGCAAGGATGTGCACAGGCTTATGATCTCTGGACAGGGACCTGCCATGGCAGTGGCATTTCTCTGCACCGGCCCTCATGCTTCCTGGCAAGGACATATTGGTGTTACAGCATGCCTTATCAGGTATTTTAGGAAGTAAAAATGGCATGAGTCCACACTAGGCTTAACCCAATAAATCATTGGCACTCCTGTTAGTACTTTATTTTGGGGGTGGAGGGGCACGAGGGAGAAGGGAATTATTTAAGATATTCAAAAGCAAAAATAATTGTCAGATTTGTCCTGTTTTCCCTCTTTTCTGTCATCCCTTGGCTCTTCTTCTGAATTCAGAGTTTCGTGACCACAAAACGGAGGAAGTTAAAAGCTTATAGGATTTGGATAAAAACCTTAGTGAAGTTCAATTCTTGGAAGTTGTTTAGATTGTTTAGATTGTTGTTTAGATTGAAGTTGTTTAGATTGAAAACTTTTAGAGAAAAGAATTCAAGGTAACACAAAAAAGACTTTGGAGGATGAGGTTGCCAGATAAAATACAGGATGCTCGGCTAAAGTTGAATTTCAGATAACAATGAATTTTTAGTAAAGTATATCTAAAATATTGCATGGGCCATACTTCTGAAAAATGATTTGTTGTTTATCTGAAACTCAAGTTTAACTGGATGTCTTGTACATTTGTTTGTGAAATCTGGCAGGTCTACTAGGAGGGCTTCAGGGGACAATCCGCAAGTGATTGCGGAGATGTATGCTGAGCCGTTGGAATTTTGATTGTTTCCAGAAAACTGTGGGGAGTGCTACTGATGACCATAATATTCCTGTACAATGTGCTGATACTCATCAAAGCAAAGCCTGCTGTTCCCTGATACGAATACCTTTTAATGACCCTCTAAGCATAGAGTTTTGTAGGGGTTTGAAGCCCCCTGCCAATCCGTGTTTCTCACTGAGCATCTTAGTTATATGAGGTTGTAGCTTGGGAACAATGAAATGCTAGGAGATGGGGCAGTTGTCATTAGATTTAACCAGGTGAAATGAATGTCAAATAAGATTTTGTTTAACTTGTTCAGATATCCAGTGAAGAGACAAGTGTGAAACTTGCATTTTCCCGACCTGGTTATAAAACTGGAGAAATGTAAGAAGCTGTATCTCCTTATTTTAATTGTTGTTACGTGAAGTACATCACATCAAAGCCTATATTTTGTGCTGCTCCCTGAGAAATTTGTACCTGAGGTCTCTCTATACTTTTGGCATTAAGATTATCAGGAATACCTAGAGGTATTGTTTTCTCCTAACAGTACCCATTGTTCTGTTGATTTTTGTAGTATATGCAAATCTCAAACAGAAACAGGGAGATGGCTGCCTAGTCAAATTTATGTGATATTGAATTATTTTTTTCAGGGAGGAGTTGTTCTTGTTATATAGTTTTATTTGTAGAGGTTCCCTGTGTACTCTGAGAAGACCCGCCTCCATCAGTGTCAGACATGTGAGGGGACTTCCTAATTGTCAGGGACAGTTGGGGATGCTGAAAAAGATTCGGAGCCACATCCTTGAGTGGCCACTGGGAGCAAACCAGAACCAGGCCCGTCCACGAAGTTAGGCTGTGGAAAGGGATGGTGATGTCTTGAGAGGAAGCCACAGTACAGTAACATCCTGCCCTGGGCCTTCGCTCTCACTCGCCTCTCACTCACTCACTCACTCGCCCAGAGCAACTTTCACTTCTGCAAGCTCCATTCATGGTAAATGCCCTGTACAGGTGTACCATTTTTTATCTTTTCTGCTGTATTTTTACTGTACCTTTTCTATGTTTGGGTATTTTTAGATACACAAATACTTACCACTGTGTTACAGTTGCCTACAGTATTCAATAGTAATATGCTGTACAGGTTGTAGCAGTCTGTATTATCTAGGTTTGTGTAAATATACTCTACAATGTTTGCATGATGACGCAATTGCCTGATGACTCACATTGCAGAAGACATCTTCATTGTTAAGCAACATGTGACTGTTTATATAACATATATAGTGTTGTATATAACATTATAGCACATAATATTATATTGATAGTATTTAGTGTTTTGTATATACCTTGATGAGATCAAAGGACATTAGGGTGGCATGTGTATGAGCCATTTGTTTCACTATTTTCTTGTATGTGACGTTAGCTTATTCTAGTTTTTCACTGTCACAAATAATATGACTATGAATTCCTTTCATATAAATCTGTGTCCATATCTATGATTATTTTCTTAGAATAAGTTTCTAGAAGCAGAATTAAATCCAAGAGTACAATTAATTTTATGGGTCTTGAGACCCACTGCCAAATTGCTTTCTAGGAAGGGTGTGCTAATTTATATTCCATCCCCACAGTTTATAATATTTCCTATCTCAATGATTGCATTATGAGCTTTGAGTGTTATCACTAAAATAAAAGTCATAGTACAGGTGAAAAATGGGTATATTTTGAGTTTTCCACGTGCTTTTTACTCTATTAATATGATGTATGATATTAATAAAATTTCTTTTATTGCACTCCTTAGATAAACACTATTTGTGCTAGAATTGTTGTTAAAAAGAGAATTCTTTTTATAAAAGAAATATGTTCAAAGTAGAAAGTACAGGCAAGCAGAAAGAAGAAAATAAAGATTACCTATAATCCTACTTCCTGGAGATAACCACCATAGAAGCTTAGGTGTATATATGTTTAATCTTTTTTTTAATGAATACATTTCAGCAGTTTTCAAACTTGGCTGCACATCAGAATCCCCTGTGGTGTTTTTAAGAAAATACAGATTACCAGACCTCCTCTGTGGAGATTTACTAGGTTCTTCCTTAAAACACTGTCTTCCATTGTGTCTAACGGGGCTGCATTCCACATGCCTTGGAGTTTTGTTCATTTACCCACCCACCCTGGTCAACTCATCTTTTGCCAAAGCTTCAACAACCTATTGAGAGGCTGGTGATTTGCACCCTTAGCCTAGATGACTATGTTAAGTGTCAGAACTCTCTTTCCCAGCAAGTATTCCTCAACTCTACAGGGGTGTACTACAGGACCCCCAAGCTCAATGTATCAAAAACTCATTTCTTTCTTACAAAAGCTGACCATCCCTTTAGTATTCCCAATAATATGGCCATCTACCCTCTTATTCATTCCAACCTACATAGCCAGGCAGACTCAAACATGGCCCAATGATCCTTGCCTTCTGGTATTCATGTTCTTGTGGAATCCCTTCCCCTTGAGTGCAGGGTGGCCTAGCAACTTGTTTGTAATCAATAGATAGAATGGGCATGTCACTTCCATGATTAGGTTACATAAGACTGTGACTTCCACCTTGCTAGAGGACTCTGTCCTGGGCTGCCATGTTGGAGAAGCCCACACAGCAAGGAGCTAAGGTCCTTAGTCTAACTGCTGCGAGGAACTGAATCCTGTCAAAAAACACTTGACTTGGAAGCAGATCTTGCTCCATTTGAGAGACCCCAGCCCTGGCAGACACTTTGATTGCAGATTTCTATGAGACCATGAAGCACAAGACCTGGCTAAGCCGTGCCATACTCCTGACCCACAGAAACTGTGAGATAAAAAATGTATTTGTGACAAGTTGGTGGTGATTTGTTATGCAGCAATAAATAACTAAAATACAGTTAATCCCCAAGTCTGATTGTTTCAGTTTCCTTGATATCTCTCAGATCATATATTTTCCATGTCTACAACCAGATCTCTAGGTCAGACATGATCATGAATCGCTTGAATTGCAGCACCTCCCCTCTAACTTATCACTCTGTTATTTGTCTTGTAGCACCCAACCCCAGTTTCTTCTTTGTAGAATCATCTTTCAAAATGAAAATTGGATCATATTCCACTGCTTAAAACCTTTCAGCTCTCTTACATTGTTCTTGGGGTGTAGTGCAGAGTGTTAAACGTGATTCAGGAGATTCTCTGTGACCTCGACCCCTGCGTGCCTCTGGTCCAGGTCCTGTTCTCTTGGCTCTTGGCCTTGATCCTTGCTGCTCTCTTGGCCTGAAGTGCTTACCCACTTACCCTGACTCCAAACCTTTCACCTACTGACTGCAACTTGTTTTTCACATGCAAATTAACAATTTCCTTTAGCAAGTCTCTCCCAGATACCCAAGTCTGTGCTGGATGCCTCTGTGGATGATCTGTTACCTCCATGTACTTCACTGTTACTGGGCATATTGTTGCCATTACCTATTTACTTACATTACCAGTAAGCTATGGAGCACAAAGATCATGCCTATTTCTTTGACTGCTTTGTTGACACTCAGTAAATATTTGTTGAATGAATAAATAAATACATATCTTTGGAGGACGTTTTTTTCCCCTCTGGATTGGTGAAACCTCTGAAGTACAAACCTGTTTTCTGTATGCACCATGTCTGGATTCAAGCTGTGGCTTGATCCTTGTCCCCGGTATCTAATCTCCCTCTGCAACGCAGTCCAGCATATTCCCAACCTTGCGCCAGCTTTCTGTTTTAGGCGGCTGCCAAGTGAATCGTAGGGCCATGTTCTTTCCAATGTCAATGATCCTCAGAGGCAAAATGGAGTGCAATTGATCTCCTGTTGTCATAAATCCAGCCCAAGCCTCCAGTTTAGGAATATTGATAAGGGGCAGCCAGGACTTCCTTCACTTTCATCCTGGATTTGCTACTCTTTCTTAGGAGCGGGCCATGTGAATTGAACACATTCTGGATCTTCTCTCAGTCTGGCTTTATCTTCAGTGATGAGAAAGTTCTCAAAGTTTTGCCATGTGATTGCCATCCTTCCCTTCCAGGACATGCTGCTACAAGATTTCCCCTACGTGCATTGGGAAGGTGGGAAGGAAGGAATTAAATGGCTGGGCTTAGTGCGTTTCACCTGAAAAAAAAAAATTTGTGATGATTTGAGCTTAACTCAGTAACTCATGTTGATGGCTTGCCACCATCCTCTTAGATATGACTGCTTGATTTCTTAGCTTCTTTTTTTAATTCATGTTTATTCATGGTAATGTATTTTGAAGTATATTTTTAGATGTATTACATTTCGAGGCTGTCTATATCTTTGCTTCATACACTAATAAGAAATTGTGAAGTATAAAATATTTAGATACTAACCTTTTCTCTTCAAACTCTGAAGCTGTGAATCTGTTATCCTCTGGCCTTTACTATATAGAGGAGAAGTCTGAGGCCAGCCTGATCTTTTATTTTTCCTTGTGGATCACAATTTTCTTTTTCTATCTGAAGTCTAATATGATTATCTTTGTAATTCAATTCCCCAAGCCTGTAATCTTAGTTCTTAATTTTGCCTAGAACAAAGTAAGCCCATTTGGTCTGTATACTCAAAGTCATTTTTTCCAGCTTTGGAAAGTAATTTTCAGTCTTGTTGCTTCTGTTTCTCTTATACAGACTTATGTTTTAGAAACATTTGTAATTCTTAAATGAGCTTTCCATGTCAATTGTATTTTTCTTTTTTCTTTTCTTTTTTTATGTCTGAGGCCTGCTTTTGTGCAGAGAAAAAGTCTATACTATTATTCAAGGTTTTCATTTAATATTCACTTATTAAAGGTACAGTTTTTTTTAAAAAAAAAACCAGCTTTTTTCAAACCTTTAAATTCACCTTACACATTTTATTATTTGATTTATGAATCTCGTAAATTTTAAGAATTGCTTTCAAGGGAGATTTTGAATAATGCTTGATCAATTTAAGTTGAACACATTCAACTCCCAAGCAGGTTCCTTCACAACTTAGTTAATAAAATCCCCTTAAGTATTTAAACTCCATTTATAAATTTAATACATTCAGTTTTCTTTTTAAGCCTTTCAAATGCCTGACCTACAAGCCAAACCTTAACAACTCTAGTAAATCTAATAAATTAAATAATGTATCACATGTTCTCTTAACCATTCCAATACTATTAAACTTGATTATATTCTCTAAATCTTTCCACTTAAAGGTAAAAGTCTAAAATCCATTACTCAATGACACCATTAAATTGGAATCCCAAAGCTAATCTGTCATATTCACTGATAATGCCATATGCTCTTAAACATTAAACTTTTTTACATACTAGGTACATAAATATTGCCCCATTATTAGAAATGTATTCTTAAACTTAATATAAAAGTATTCATTCTGTAGGGTTGGTGTACTTTATCATTTCTATGTTTAATGCAAACATTTCCTGGAGTGAAAAGATACATGCCCAGTAGATTTTATTACCAAAATAAATTGGGGTTGCCATTTTAAACAAGTTGGAGTTACCATTTAGGAAGAACTGGGTGTTCCATCCGTTGGCTGAGAATGCATATTGGCTAGAGATTTTTCACCAGAGTGCATAGGATCTACGGTGGCAGGGCAGTATTGTTGTTATGACAACAAGGGACTCCTAGTCCATTGCATGTGAACAGATTTGGTACCTTTTGGTTTGAATTATATAGTTCTTCCTTTTGATTTGAGCAGGAGAGATCCTGTAGCCCACTAAACATTGCAACTAATTCTAAAACTGTTTAGAGTTTGCATTTTTTTCACTTCCTTATTTTAATGTGTTTCTCTTCATCTGTAGGGCCATCTATATAATTCTTTCCTCTGATTTAAATAACAACAATAAGAATAATAACACAGTAACTGACTAACTGTTCATTTGTTGTGTGCCAGATTAAGTGCTTTGCATAACATAGTCTTTTAAATCTCAGAGAAGTCCTATGATAAAGGAACTATGATTAGTCCCATCTTATAATTTTTTTATAATTTTAATTTTTTAGGCAAAAAAAACCCTTGACCAAGGTCACATGGTGATATATGCAGGATTACAACCCTTGCATTGCCTTTGTGCTTACTCAGTATGAAATACTATTTCTCTATTGTAGCTAAGATCAAAGGAGACCAAAGAATTTAAACTTTTAGAAGGGAGTGACCTCTAATAGGTTCAAGTTATGCTTTTAGTTTTGTAATGCATCTACAAAGATTGTAGCTAACTTCCTTCCAAAACTCTTTGCTCTTTGAACTCTTAATGCATTTGTAGGATCTTCATGCAAATGAAGAGCCATCATTCATAAGATTGAATTTGCTGATTTCTCATGCTTTTGTCTGAATCTGTTATCACTATTAAAGCCATACTAAGCACATTTTGTTATTTGTCCTGCCTTCTTACCTGGCCTTTGTAGAGAACTGAGTTCTGTTCTCTCCCACCCTAGTTCTAATTTGATTTTCTGCAATGTGAATTCCACTGCTTATGAGCTTCAACATGTGTTTTAATTCTGTTATTGAAATTTCAGTTATCTTGAAATTCTTCCTTGTTTCACAGCTTCTTTTGAACTCAGTTTTCTGTTTTCAAAACTCATCCAGTTGTCTATTTTCTTGACTTCTTAATTCTTTCTTTCCTAATGGCTTCCTCTTTGAGTATCAGAGAGGGTACATCCTCTTGTATAGTACTCAATTGAGACTGCCCAAAAAATGCTTAAAATTCTTTCTGATTCCTCTAAGTAAAGGACCTTCCCATGGGGAAGGGAAGAGGTTTTGCCACAGTGTCCCACAATAGAAGAGGAAGTAATGTATCATTCACTGTCTGGTTCTTGCCTTGCTGGGAGTTTCAGTCTGGAGAATTGGAGAAAGATGGTTTCAAGGCTGGGTGTGGTGGCTCACGCCTATAATCCTAGCACTCTGGGTGGCTGAGGCAGGAGGATCCCTTGAGCTCAGGAGTTCAAGACCATCCTGGGCAAGAGTGAGACCCTGTCTCAATAAATAAATAAATGAATGAATAAATAAATAAGAAAGATGGTTAGGTTAGAGCAGGTGGAGGGAGACCAAGGAGAGTAAACAGCTGCTGGTTGCCTAGTTTATGGTCCTGCAAATCAGGGTCTCTGAGGCCTTGGAAGCATAGTTTTAATCCATGTTCATGAGCCATATATTTAGTTGCAATACTTCTCTGACTGTAGTAATAAGTTGTCTGTAATTCTTATTTATTTATTTATTTTTGATGGTTGTGGGGGTTTTATATTTTTCCATGACTTTATGGATGTTTTAGCAATGAATTGAGAGAGGCCATATCAAGGCTTGCCAGCCAGACTCCATTTAAATCCAAAGTATTTTTAGCTATAATTCCTGAAGATCTCTATGGAATAAGTTTTATATCCCAAATGACTTATCTCCTGGATTTTTTAGTGGACTTGGATTTATCTCCTCTTTCTTCTTTTTATCTGAAAGATAATCTTGCAGACTTTATATTTCTAAATAAGCAGAACTGAGTATTATTTTCTTTGGGGGACAGAAACATTGGTTACTCATTCGCAGAAAACCCAAGCCATGTATGTGACTTAAAAAAGATAAATATGAAACCTCTAGTTTATCTACGTTTGTGATATAGATAACAAAGAATCCAACATTTTATACTGTAATTGTGACAAATAACAAGAGGAGAGCTGGCCAGATGAGAGGAATGGGAGGGGAGATTCTCAAAGATAAATCTTTAAAGTCCCATCAGAGAAGCACTATTGGCTCTCCATGGTGGGCAGTAAGTAGAGTCTAAATGCCTGCGCCTGGTGTTTAAAGTCACCTACAATTTGGGTCCTTTCTGCTTTTGCAGGCTCATCTCTTATCACCTCCTTATGTGGACCCTGCGCTAAAGACAAAACAGGGGACAGAAACAAAACAAGAACAGTCTACGGTGCTGAACTTGGCAGCAACCACTGTGCTCTACTACCCTACGTCTTTGCTTGCAATATCCCTTTCTGGGATGTTCTTCCATTCTACCAGAGTCTGCTCATCCTCCATGGCCCAGCTCTGATGCTGTCTCCTTTGATTCCGGCAGCCAATAGTTGTCTCCACACCCTCTGAAACACGCCAGCGATGGTCAGACATTGCCTGGCATTGAAGCTATCTGGGTTTTCATCTTATCTTTTCAATTCCATTGCACTTTCCAGTCTAACAAAAATCCCACATTGTATTTACATTTGTCTTGGGACCCAGCAAATTGATTTGCACAGAGGAGGACCATATTGAGTAGGTTATTTGATTGAAAAGAGAGGTATAGCAGGAGGGAAAATGAAAGGGGGAAAAAAGAGAGATGGGACAGACAGAGAAAACAGAGAAGACAAAAGAAAAGAGGAAAAGGCAGATAACAGGGAAAAGAGACAGACAGACATCACTTTCTTTAATTCAGAGAGATGCACATATTTTTTCACTGAAGTGCTTGTTACCATGCCAGTGCCTTCAGCGTTCGTGAAAAGAGCCTGTCTGCTTTTATTTACAAATTTCAAAGTGTATATTTGAAACAAACATTTATTTTCCCATGGAATGCCCACAGATTTTGTATTGTGTCAAAGAATGTGTTCAAGTTTTTAAAAAGCATTTTGCAAACTCCAGGGTGTCTATCAATTTTCTAGTTATTCCTGTGAGTCTCTTTGACATTCACTTTCTATCATTTTTGCCTAATCTTTGTTATTTGAGAGATTAGGGCTGTCTCATTTCATAATGTCTAAAAGATTTTATTTGAGAATAGCATTTATTTCATTATGTGTGTATTTTTTTCCAAACCAAATCTATCATTTTCTCAAATCCAATCCTTTTTGTTTTTGTTCTAATTGTTTCATGGTAAGGATTATATGTAGAAGAAACTAAGAATGCAAAAACTCATGCAGAAGAAATGAATTGCTCCCTGTTTGTGGCTCTTAAGCTGTTCTTATTAAACCTCTGGAGGCCTAATTCTGAGTTCAGTCATCTCCAATGGCCACTGCAGCCGTCCTAGTCTGGGGGTTGTCAAATGTTGCTGCTGATTCAACAGCACCGCATAGCAGCTTTTCTCCAGCCAAATGAAATGAAGGCTAAATGTGATTTCTAGGCGATTTTCCCCTTTTGCTTGCTCTGAGGTTCTAGTCAGTAAGAGGTTTAAAGGATCCCAAATCCTTTGTGATGCATACTCTTGCTAAATAGGGTAGAATTAACTTGGCAGCTTCTTGAATTGATATCATTCCTTTATGGAAATGAGTTTCCACACTTTTCGTCTGAGTCTACTACGTGGCAACACATTTTAAGGCGGTTGATTCTGGGTTGTGGCTTGGAGACCTGTTTCCTCCATCACTACCTTCAGAGGGCACTTCCAGTGGAGAGGGAGGTGTGTCTGGAATCTCTAGGGAAAGCCACTGGGAATGATGTACTATGGAAGAAGCTTCCAGTGCTACAGTCATTTCAGGATAAAAGAATACACACATCCCCTGCATTACTGATAATTTTGACACTGGAAAGCCAAATTAGAGAGTGAGAATACAGCAGTGGAGATGGAAGGTGGAAGGGAAGAAAGAGGCATCGGCATATGCAAAGACCCAGGGAGGCAAGAGAAAACAGCGTGTGATTTGGAGAATGGAAAGAGATGAGACAGACAGGGGACCTCAGCCAAGGGCCTCATATGCCAAGATAGGAAATTTGGACTCTGAGTTTCAGAGAATAGAGGGAGCTGGCTCCATGAAATGGGCTGATGACAGTGCGTAGATTCAATTCGGTAACCGTGGCCTGGCACAGCCCGAGTCAGGGCTGCTGCTCGCCTATGCAGGGCCTCCAGTGAGTTAGAAATAGGTCCTGGGTGGGTGATGCTTCCGTTATCCATTGCTATATAACCAACAACTCCACAGCACACTGGCATAAAACAGCCGTTTTTTAGTGCTCATGGACTCTGTGGATCAGGAATTCAGACAGGACCCAGCAAAGATGGCTTATCTCTGGCCCACAACATCTAGGACATCACATGGAGAGACTAGACCAGGCGTCCTCAAACTGCGGCCCGCCGGGTGTTTTTGCCCATTTTGTTTTTTTACTTCAAAATAAGATATGTGCAGTGTGCATAGGAATTTGTTCATAGTTTTGTTTTTAAACTATAGTCCGGCCCTCCAACGGTCTGAGGGGCAGTGAACTGGCCCCATGTTTAAAAAGTTTGAGGACCCCTGGACTAGACAGCTATAGGTGACCCAAGAGCTGAGTTTCATCCAGAGATATTTTCAAAAACCTGTTTGCTAGTTGATGCTGGCTGTGGGACAGCACCTTAGCTGGGACTGTCAGCAGAACACCTGGATGAGGTATTCATCCATGTTGCCTGGGCTTCCTCACAGCATGGCAGCTAGATTCCACAAGTGAACATCTCAAATAGCAGGAAGGGGAAGCTGCCACTTTGTGCCTTTTGCTATATTCTATTGAATAAGCAGTAGAAAGCTCAGATTCAAAGTGGGTGGACCCTAGGCTCCACTTTTTGGTGGGAGGAGTAAATGACAAATTTGGAAGCCATTTTTTAAATTGCCATATGCTAATTACAAAAAGATCCTCTCCACACCCCTCAAGGAAGACACATCCCTTCAGGTAAGAAAAAGTTACCCCTTTCTCCAAACAAATGTAGCCCCATACCAGAGAACATGGGTTGAGTTCAGCCCCACTCAAGGCCTTTATTGGAAGCCTTTGTGGAGTTCACAACTTGTACAACTGCACACAGAGACCCTGGGCTCAGCAAATCCTAGGTATTCACTTTCTCTCTACCACTCCTCAAAACCAAAAAGAAAATGACCTTTCTTCATGAGCTTCCAGCTTTGCTCTATTTTTTTTTCCCTTGTGATTGACTCCTTAAAATTATCTTTTGTCACATGGCTTGTGCTGGCCCTGGGCTTTCTTTGGTTGGTCATTTTACAAAGGACTTCTCACTATCTGTCACTGAATATTTTCTTTTATTTATTTATTTATTTATTTAGCTTTTATTTCATCATATAATGGGGGTACAGATATTGTTAGGGTTACATACATT
>VBSM01003169.1:16601432-16659752 GCA_008086735.1 Cheirogaleus medius
TCTATTTCTTAACAAGAGTCACAGTTAAATAACTGAGTTCAAATAGTGATAATTTGCTGCCTATACATTTACAATTTGTGTGCTATTCTGTATGTGTGTTATATTTCAATAAAATTTTTTAAGTTTCTTTAAGAGAAAAAATATATATCTTAGAATCAATAAAATATACATATTTGAATTTTTTTACCATTTTCTGTATAATTTTACAAAGATACAAACATTTTAGTGTAGTCTATTTATCCCTCTTTTTCCTCCACCATCATTGCCATACATTATTTATATATATATCATATAATTAATTTGTATAACATAATATGTAAAAATGTACGCTACATATAATCCATATTTATCTTCATCATCATATAATCATGTTTGCAAACCCCCCACATATATAAATGTAATATTTTAAGAAGTTTCAGTATGATTTTATAATAATGTAATTCTTAGAAGCATTTAAAAAATATATATAGATTTTCTCATTCAAAATACCTTGTGGAAACCCCTTTTATCCAAGTTGACAGAGCTCAGTTCATTCCTTTTTGATGGCCGTATGACATTCCACGATGGATCTAATTGGTGAGCATTCACATTGTTTCCATTTTGCTGTTATTTTCTTGGCTTTTACATCAGTAGAGATCCTGTACCATATTCTTATGTGTTTGAGCTTTTATTTCTTTGGCTAGATTCCCAGGAGGGGGATTTTTCTTGGGTAAGAATATGTATATTAATATTTTTATTTTTAATGATTATGGACAGATTGTTTATCAAAAAGGCTTATATAATTCACATTTCCTTTTAAACATATTTTAATCCTTATACACATTTTTGTCTTTAAGAAATATGAAATGGACATTTTAACACCAATAGTAGTGATTATTATTCTTTCATACTTGGCCAATCGAATGGGCATTTTATGTTTACATTTTACTTTTACATTTTCTGCACCACTAGTGAAGTTTGAACATCTTCAAATATTTTCTGGCCATTTATATCAACTCCTCTGTAAATTTTCTCCTCTTATTCTTTCCTTATGGGGGACAAAAGTTGTCTTCTTAATTTGTAGGAAGTTTTGTTTACACATCATGTATTAACTGTTTTTCTTCTGTTTTGCAATTTTTTAAAAATTTGTTATTTGTTTTATTTTTTTGTTTAGGGTAATGTTTGCCATCAAAAGTATCTAGATTTTTACCTAGTCAACTATGTTTATTCTCTTTTATAGTATGTGAGTTTCCATTTTGAATAATACACATAGCCTCCTTGATTTTCTTGAAATATTTTTGTTTAATGTTTTTATGTTTATATATTTAATGCATATAAAATTTGTTTTGTTATATGGTGCAAGATGGTAGTCCAAACAACTTTTTTCCAGATGTATAACCAGGATAACTTATTAAATATCCATTTTTTTACCCAGTGAAGTGAAATGTTACCCGTTTCATGTATTAAATCCTCATATGCTGGTATAGTTATTCCTTGGTGTCTGTGGGACATTGATTCCAGGACCTGTCACAAATACCAAACTCTGTGGATGCTCAAGTCCCTTATATAAAATAGCACAGTATTTATATATAATCTATTCACATTCTCCTGTATACCTGAAATCATCTCTAGATAACTTGTACTTAATACAATGAAAATTGTATTAATTCATTGTAAATTATTATACTGTATAGTTTTTAAAATTTGTATTTTTTATTGTTGTATTATGTTGGTGGGAGGGTTGGAATATTTCTGATCCATGGTTGATTGAATCTGTGGATGCAGAACCTATGGATACTGAGGGCTGACTATATCTAATATTCTGGATTTTCTACATGTTCCAAAAATCTAATTTTCTATTTCTAAATTAATACCATATTCTCTTTATAATATGTTCTGACATCTGGTAAAGCAAGTCTCTCTTCCTTTACTCTTCTTTTAAAATTCTTTTCTCCACTGTTCATTTATCCTTTCATAAAAATACACAATCATTATAGCCAAAATTTTTTAAATGTCATATTGGAACTCTAATTGAAGTTGCATTGAAAAATATATAGATAAATGAATAGGTATTAATATGGACAGTTTCATAGTATTAAATTTTTCTATCTGATAATATGGGCCAACTTTTAAGTGAGATTGTACTCGTGTTTTCTTTTTCTATTATCTTATCACGATTTAGTGAAACAGTAAAGCTAGATTCAATTAAGTGATAGTTCCTTCATTTTCTATGACCTAGAATAGTTTAAATATCACTGGAATTATCTGTTATCAGAACATTTTTAAATGCGCTGATGTTTTGGTTATCTCAGTGCTAGTGAGATGCTAGTGTTATTTCGTACCTGGGAGCCAGGAATGGGTTAACATTCAGCAATGCACGAGACAGTCGTGTATAACAAATTATTATTCTATAAATATTGCCAGTACTGCCCTAGTGGGAAAGCACTAAATTTAAAAACTCAGCTGAGAACTATAAGAGCTCACTGATTCTTTCTAATGGTAGGTTTTTTTTTTAAGTTTATAAATTGTGCTATGCAATTTCTCTCTGACTTTACTTATTTTTGTAAACTAGAGTTATATAATTTTCAAAAGGATATAATGATGTTTCAAACTAAAATTATATTTATATCAAGATCTTGCATTTCTAAGAATTTTAGCTGCTATCTCATATAGAATTTTATATATAGTTTTTTTATATATAGTTACTATCTTATTAATCATACCTTTTGTCAAAACTTAATGACCCTCTATTTCTTTGTTAGGGCTTTTAACATTACATTCCACCTTGTCTAGTATTAATAATATCTTTACCTTTGTCTTTGCCAATACATTTTTCAACCTTTCTTCATCATTTTGTTGGACAATGGTGGGTTTTTTTGTTAACTGCATAAATCAAGGTTTTCTCTTCTAGTTCAGTGTGACGCTTTCTTTCTTACAATGGGAAAATTTAGTCCACTAGTTGTCGGTGTAATGACTTGATTTTATTAATATTTCTCTCTTCTTACTTTATAATTTATGTTGTTCTGTTTCTTCCTTATCTTAATTTTAATTGGTTTGACCATTCCATTCTTTTGCTTATTTATTTGGAAGATCTACGGTACCATTTCAGGTCCATTAGCAGCTACCTCTCTTTTCGCTGTACTTTTAATTTTATATGCATTTCTCTAACATTATTCGAAAAATAAGATGCTAGTTATTTTTCTATCCTACCCATCCCAATGGAGTGATGCTTAGAACACTGACATTTACCTCTTTCCTACCTTTTATGTCACCCTATCAAGATTCTTACAGTCCTTTCTGCTCAGTGGTCCAGGAAATGTTACTTCATCATCCTGTGGGTGCAGGTGTAGCAGATGAGAAGCCTGATGCCTGTCTTGTTCTTTTTCCTTCATGGTAACTCGTTTTGTTTCTGTCTGGAAGTTTTTTAAATTTTCTCTATCAGGAAACTCTTAAGTCTATGTCTTTTCTTATTAGTCCATGCTTGAAATTTGTCCTTTCATTCTACAAACTTAAGTCTTCTCTTCAAGTTCAGAGAAAATTTTCTCCATTATGTATTTTTTTAAACATTGTGTCTGTGTCATCTCTTCCTGCCTTCTTCTGGAAAAAAAAAAAATCTGAGTTCTTGGCTTTGTCCTCCAAATATTTTTGTTCTTTTAATCTTTTTATATTTTTCATTTCTTTATATTTCTATCTCTTTATACATATATATATATATATTTCCCATTTCTTTATACTTTGGATTTGTGTTTTGAGATGTTCGTTATACTTGGGAAAGACACTAATTTGGATCTTAACAGTAAACATTCTCTTTTGAACTTCATCTACCAAACTGTTTATTTGAGAAATCATTGGTCTTTGTTTTGACTTTCCTACAGACAGTGCTTTTTTCCTTCACTTTGTGATTGTTCTTATTGTAATATATGTCTTTTACATCATCGTCAGTTATTTCCCTAAAATTCTATTTTCCTAGACGTGTTTCAGTGTGCTCCAAATGATTTTGCTCTCTCTGTCTTTATTATAATTTTTAAAACTTTTTATTTATTCATTCAGTCATTCATTTTTTTGGTATCCTTACTGAGGTGCAGGCCTGATCATTGGCAATCTGAACTGGTAGCAGTTTAGGAAATAATAGAGGGCAATGTGGTCTGTGCACTGGGGGTGGATGGTATAGCTGCAAGTAGGCTGCCAGCCTCCCAGGAAGGCCTCCTTCCTAAGAAGATACCTCCTGTCCCAGTTTTTCTTATATTCTGCAGGGCTGGGGGCAGGGAGGACTAGGCCCATCTGCTTAGTTTCTTTTTACTCACTTATCTACTACTTATCTAAGGAGCCCAGTCATACTCATGGGGCTTAGAACCCAGAGTTCTGTGGCCTAAGTTCTTTCCAACATCTTGGGAGTTGGGATCCTCGTGCTGAGATCCTCTCTGAGGTTGCTCTCTTGTGGTCTCTTGCTCATCTAGCCCCTCTGCAGAAAACTTGGACCATTTCCTCTTTTGGGGACTCATTCAGAGGGGAGGCCTAACTTCCACTCAGCAGTGATTTGACCCAGTAGATACAGACAGAGTCAGGAGTACAGTTAGTACAAACTTCAGCAAGGCAGCCATACTTTCAGAATCCCTAAAAGCCTATTTTAAAACGGTTACATTATAAATTAGCAAAATCGTAGCAAAATCCCGAGATTTTTAGCCTTTTAAATCAGGAGAAGTAATCAATCTAGGCTGGTTCTTTGCCTTAATGCACATTGGCAACGAGAGCTTAAATGCCAAATGATGTTTTTTTTTTTTTTCTTTCCCATGCGTGAGACTGAGGGACATTTATTGTAAAAATTAAACAGAGTGACAGCTTGCTTTGGCTGATGTGTAAGAGTTCTTGACTGGGCTGCTTTCCTTTCTTCCATAATAAGTAGTTAATAGAAATTCACTGACCTGTAGTGCAGACTTAATTTATCGCGTATATCAAGTTGATTTAACAGGAATGGAATGTGGTGGAACAATAGCTTCCCTCTCTCCCCACCTTTTGGTGATCCTCCGACATTTGTTTGGAAAGAAAATCAGATTTAACACCATGTAGAACCTTTGTGATTTTGAATAATTGGGCTATGTTTGAAAAAAGTATTTAATCAATGGCAATCATCTGTTTATTTGAAAAACGGTTGGGTTCAGGGAGGTGGTATTTGTCTTTAAAAGTTTCACTTGTAGGAAAGTCTGAAGTGGCTGAGTACACTATGTACTTTGCACTGTATAAAAGAAACCCCCCCAAATCCTGAATTGCTTCTTTCTTTCATGGAATGTTCTTTATTTAGAAAATCCTTAATTAATTTTGTGTGAAAGCAGACGGTCAAAGGATTTAAAGAAGCAGAAAAACATCTTGAATTTCCTACCGCTTGCAAAATGGGGAAAGTGAAAATGGTAAACTGATTAAAAGAAGTCATCTCCAAGTCTACCATTATAATGAGATGTAAATAACAACAGCAACAAATCCAGATCATTTAAGAAAGTTTGCACAGGGTTTTTCCATTTGAAATGCATTTTTTTCCCCCAACTTTGTTCTCTTGAGACATCAGCCATTTAAAAGCATGATATTGGAACTAACCCAGCATCACTTTTAATTAGCACAGAAATGCTAATTATACTTTTTCTATGTGATGCTTAATGCGAGCTGTCAGGGCTCTGCATTTTTCACATCAGTTGCAGTGAGGTACACACAAGATCACCAGACCTACTTAAAAATGGTAAAGAACAATACAGCAAAACTGATTATTGTTTTTAAACTATAGGAGTCTGCTGGAAGATGCATGAAAATAATGGCATCAAAGTGAAAAAGTGGGCTTTTTATTCAGTCTAGATAGAAGCACACTTTCACAAATTATTCCATATTTGTGGTCTGTGCAAATCAAATGTCTTACCATTGAATCATGGACAATACCCATAAAGCTTGATTATAGAATAAAGCTACTTTTTCATGAAACAGAATCTCTACTGGAAAGCAAATATCCACCCTCTCTCCATTTTGTACATTTAGGGCTTTGAATTTTAGATTTTCTTAAAGGAAAGCCTACCTGTGTTCTTGGCATAATTTTTTTTTTTTAAAGATGATAGCTCTGGGAACACAATGGATACTGTCCTTTAATAAAATCTGTTGCTAAGTATAAATGTAATTAAATTGATTTTAGTTACTGAAGATAATTAGACTTAATCCCTCCCAATATCCAAACGTAACCCCTATCCTAAAGCCATATCTAACTACAAAATCTTTCTAAACCTTATATTTTTCCAATGTTTGTATCAAAATGAGTGAGGAAAAAAATGGCTTTTTAAAAAACCTTTTAGAAATAGGGTCTTGCTATGTTGTCCAGGCTGGCCTCAAACTCCTGGGCTCAAGCAGCCCTCCTACTTCAGCCTCCCAAGTAGCTGGGACCACAGGCGTGTACCACTACGTCTAGATCTAAAGGTCTTTTAAGGTCTATACGCATCATATAATTCTGGGACTCTATGTAACAAAAGGGATTAATTCTATATTAAATTACCTTTTAACAAAGGATTGATGTAATAAGCACTAGAGTTAGCCACGAAACTTAAGGGGAAAAATTTTTTAAAAACTTTGTATTTTGGGGGGAACAATTTTTTTTCTCCACTACAGTGAATCCTCTGTAATTTTAACTCCCTTGGACAAAGTGTGACTTGTGTTTTAAAAGTCTGAAATGCAAAATATTACAAAAGAAATTGAATTTGATCGCTTTTGGTATACTGGCCTACCGTATAACGATAACAACAGTAACACAGCATGGTCACCGTTATATTTATCGACTGCCTGCTATGGTCCTGACACTGTGCTGTGTGCTTCATATAATAACCACACTAAGGAAGAGCCATTATTATCACCATTTTATATTCGAGGACAATATGGCTGTGGACATTACGGAGCTTGCCCAAGGCTTCACAGCTAGCAAGTGGCAAGGGTGGTTCACACCTAGAGCTGTCTGGTACTAAAGCCTTCTGTTAACCATTGCACTACACGATGACATTTATGTGTGTTTAGTGATATAGTAAAAAATCCTAAAGGAGGTTTTTCTCCCTCTGAAATCATGTAACCCCCATGATCACGTTCTCACTAATCTTAAGAAATCATTTCTTCTTATCTATGGCAAAAGCAGATGTCAGTCCAGCAAGGTTTGAATACTGACAAAGTGCAAATGAGTGGAATACAAAGAAATGGTCATTGCGGGAAGTTAAACAACAAGAAAATTTAAGTATAAAAATATGAAACATGTATGAGTCCTTACAGTGGACCAGGCACTGATTGTGTGCCTCGAGTGTGAACTTAATCGACTGATCCTCTCAATTATCCTCTCTGGTAGCTACAGTTATGGTCACCTTTCCATTTTACAGTTAAAAATACTGAGTAACAGGGAAGTTGAGCAACTTATCTAAGGGTGCTGGGTAGAACTAGACTCGAACCGGGATTCAAACTCAGGTAGTCTAGCTCTAGAATCTACAGTCTTTCCTTCTTATTCTCCCCGAAGCTTTTTGTCCATTTTTGTATCTGAAAAATGGGGGAAATAGCTGTCTGCCTATTTAAAAAGGGCAAGGAGAAACAGGTGAGGTCATAAATGTGAAACGGCTAAAAAAAAAAAAATGCAAAACAAAATATAAGGTATTGATATTTATTAGCACAAATTCTCAAAATTGATATTTAGTGAATTTATTGCTACCTCAACTGTTTCAAAAAATAATCTGAAGCCTGCTACCAAAAACAGGGCATAAAAAGAAGGTTAGTAGGAAAACCAAGTTTAAGCAAAGGAGGAAGACAGGACAATAAATAACAGTAAGCCTTCTAATACCCAAGACAAAAAGTGAAACACAAGCTACAAAGTTTTATCAATAAAAAAGAAAATAGAGTAATTTTCTTAGGAGGGAGAAAGTTTTCCCCTTGATATTACATTTTAAAAGAAATTTCTCATGCTGGAGTTTCTAGAGTGAACATAATGATCAATGGTTCCACAGAGTAAGCACTTTGATTGATTACAATATCATCCCTTTTGCTTTCTCTCTTCTTGTCATGGCAGAGATATTAAGGAGCCATGAAACCTTCAAATTTGGTCAGCAGGAGGGAAATGTTGTAGAATATAAGGATATAGATAATTTAAGACTAGATAATCAGCCCTTAAATTGTCAGAAATTGACTATATCTTTCAAAAGAAGACCTCCTTAGTCTGCTGGAGAGATCTGCCGTGGCTGTGGCGAGGCTTACCAGCAGGCCGTTTAGCACCGATGCCATGTGGGCTATGATGCGGAATGCATAATTAGATGATTAGATGCGGTTTCTGCTCCTGGGGCCCAAAGTTTAAATTACACACAGCATATTAGTGCAGAGAATGATCAGAATATAGATAAGGAAACACATATGCATTATGGAATATTTAGAAAACATAGAACAATATAAAGAAGAAAGCCAACATCAATCAAATTACCATCACTGTTACCTTTGGTATGTATTTTCTTCTGGTCTCTTATCATTTTCCCCTCTCTGTCTGCAAGTAGAGATATAGTTATAGATATGACATAGGTGTGATATAGGGACACACATGTGTTCACACACATATTCAGGAGTTCAGAGGGGTCATGTGCCTTTCCCAAGGTCCTAGAGCTAGTATATGGCAAAGATTGAGCTCAAACCCATTTCTGTGTTATACTAAAGCCCATCCTGATATAGTCCCTATTCTATATTTTGAGTATGTCAATATTTTAGGTGCAGATTATTTTGTAAAGATAGAAACATGCATTCTTTAGTGCTTTGTACTCTACACTCCCCTCCCTAGTCACCTTGTATTGGGACCAGTGTTTCAGGTCATTAAAATTTTTCCTAAAACATGATTTTTTTTATATTGACATTCTATCATCAACCATCATTTATTTAATCATTCCATTATCTTAAACCTTTAGATTTCCAAAGTTCACAAGTGATCATTTTTTACTAACAAAGGGGATGATGATAAGTTCCACTTATATGTGTCAGGGAAGGCTTCATCAAAAAGGATACACTTGGGCTAGACCTTGAGGTTGCACAGGGTTTGGTCGGTCAGCCACGTAAGAGAAGAAAATATCCATCAGGGGAAAGTAGACATGGCAAGTGGGGAGAACAGAAAGTCATTTAGTGGAAAGATTGTATAATAGTTAAGAGATCAGATATTGTTTTCAGACATCAGAACCCTGTCTGAGTTCTAATACTGGCTTTAGCACTTATTAGTTATGTGACTTTGGGTAATTTGCTTAGCCTCTCCAAGGATGGGTTTTCTCATCTGTAAAATGAAGATTGTAATAAGATTTCAGGAGGGCATGGATAGCTCTTTGCATAGAACCTGATGCCTAGTAAGAACTCAGGAAATATTATTTTTCTTTATTAGTGTTCATTTGATTATCAAGCACCTTACAGTATATAATGGGAAGTTTGAGAGACAAAGCAGGACAAATCCTGGAGGGCCTTAAACATCCTGCAAAAGAGCCTGATCTTTATACATCACGTAGTCAGCCTTGATAGATTTTTAAGCTGGAAAATACCATGATCAGATTTCAATTGCAGCACAGATTCAGGACTCTAAGAAGGGACATTGCAATTGCAGATGAGACACAGTGAGGGCTTGAAGTAAGTCACAATAGTGGAGTCTGAGCAAAGGAGACAAGTAAGAGACATGTCAAGGGTAGAGAATCACTGGAACTAAGCAACTCTGTGGCTCAAGAGGTGAAGGGAGATGAGGAGTCTGGGATGACAGAGAAGATTTCTGATGTTTCTGCCTGCACAGTGTTCCTCCCTGCCTTTTTTTTTTTTTTTTTTGAAATAGCATCTCAGTTTCCTCAGTTTCCCAGGCTCAGTCCATTCCCTGATCCCAGAGTGTGTGCAGACAACTCAACAGTTCGCTATCCCTGGCCACAGTGACTGGGCCAGGAGCAGGCACTGAACTAAGTCATTCCAACCAGGCCAGGATTCTTGCTGAAATTATTAGGAAGGAGAACCTTTTCCCTGGTATTAAAGCTGGAATGATATAATCTTGGCATACCCAGTCTAGAAAGGAGCCAGCAGTAGAGAAGAGCTGAAAAGAGAAAGAGAGCAGCAGAATAATTTTTTAAAATCATGTAGCTAGGTCCAGTCATACCTAGGGAGGTGGAATCTCCTTGCAGACTTTGCAATGAAGTGGTTTAATAAACTATGTTTTCTAGTCAAGCCAGCTTCAGTTTGATATCTTTCACTTGCAACTAAAATTTCAATACATTTCAGCAAATACAAGCTATTGCCAGCTATTGCTTTGGGTAATTAGATGGATTAACCAATATGAGAAGCAGAGAGGAGGTACAGATTTGGGAGAAAATAATGCCTTTGGTTTGGAGCATGTTGAGTCTGAGGTATATGGGTGGAAATGTCTGGTAGACACTTGAATAAATACATCTGAAACTTAGAAGAAAGGTGAGAGCTGGAGAAACAGGTTTGGATCCATCAGATTTCGTGTTTAGGAAAGAGTTTACTTCTTTTTGAAGTTCTCCTTTTGTTGGGCAAGTCTGCTCCCAGCACAGGCACTAAGGATATATTAGCAAACTATAGGGAGAATGGCAAGTAAAGAAATACCATGTGTAGGATTGCTTGGGGATAGATATACTTTTTTGTTCTACCTGATGTTTATATGTACAACCACTGTTAATGAAACAGTAGGATTTTCAGGTAATTGAGGTATCAGTTTTCCCTATAATAAGAAATAAAAGATATATTTTGAATAGCATCCCTTGATTTATTTATTGGGAGAGGGAACACAATGATGCATATATACAATGCTTTTATAAAGCAAGAAAGAACCAGGTAAGCCTAACTGCTTTTAGGGTGGATGAAGAGTAAATAGATGAGTTAGTGGAAAATGACATTTATGAATTTTGTAGTTTGTAATAATATAGCTAAATAAATTGGAGAAAATAAACAGGTTCTACCTGCCCTCATTTCCAAGTTGATGTCCAGCCAATGGTCATGAGCAGCATAGCTCAGTGTTTCATGACTATTGCTCCCTGGAGGTTTGGCATCTGAATCATCTGGGGTGCTTTTAAATTCACAGGATTTTGGATCCTACTCCCAAAGATTCTGATTCTGCAAGTCTGTGCGCCTAGGAACTTGTGTGTTTGCTCCAAGGTGACTGATGTTTGGCCAGGTTTTGGTGTGACTTAGTGGTGGTGAGAGATGTAGGTGTACTAATTGCATGGGTCCTTGAGCTGGCTATTTGAATTCTCTGGATCTCTGTTTTCTCATTGGCAAACTGAGGGGCTTGAAATGATGATCTTTAAGGTCCCTTCCTGCTGTAAACATACCTTCATTTCATTCACTGAACCCATTTCTTGCTCCATTCTTCATATGTGACTCTTAGAAAGCACTCCTCCTTTATAAAGGAGATAAAAGAGATAAAATTCAAACCAGTGTTTCAGCTGTCTTTTGACTGCCAACAAGCTGACAGTTTTAGGAGTGTCTCAGTTTAGTGATGTGTAACAGTAATGATAGTGAGCTATGTTATATATAATTTAATCCTTAAGCATGCATCTACCACTTAAAGTTATTTTCTATACACATAAAATGATAAAATGGTGAGCAGAATTTTTAAACTTTATTTTGTTATTGCATATCATGCTATTCCCACTGGAGAAAACATACTGTTTTTTTTCTTCTTTCCTTTGAAAATCAAGTTCATGCAAAGTGACAGGTTTGGAACATATTTCTAAATCAAAGAATGACCATTATAGGACTTGATCATACAAGTTACTTTCCTAACTACCATTTATTTGTGCTAAAATTGGCTACATTCCTGATGATAATTCTGCAAGACAGCAGTAGGATATGACTTGCCTTCCCACTGTTTGATATAAATCTCCACTGATACGAATTGAGTTCAGCTGCAGTGAACTTAAATGCTAATGTTGAAAACATAAGGCAGCCTGCTGTTTCTTTTATACCAGAAAGTTTTAACTTCTACAGTCTTCTGTATTCTGCCACCCGCCCCCCCACCACCTTAGGTTAGATCAAATTAGAACCACTCCATTTCTGTCTGAAGGGTGAAATGTACAAACTTGATTTACATAACTCAACATGAAAAAGGAAGAAGGAATTAATCATGAGGATAAAACATACCACTCTTGTCCCTGAATAATACACCATAACAGTCATGGGAAAATAGCTGGTGAATAGCATTTATCAGGTAGCCAACCAGTATTTGTTAGGCACTGACTCTGTGCCCAGTACTGTGTAAAGAACTCTTAAGGTTTAGAAAATAGTAACAGTCAAAATAATGATGGGAATTGCTCACTATATGCCTGCCATTGTAGTGAGCACTTTGTAGTTGCTATTGCACAGAATCCTCAAAGAGCCCAAGGATGTAGGTACCTATCATTAGGTCACTTTTACTGATGGAGAAACTGAGATCCAAAGAGTATTTAAAAACATTGCTCAAGGACTTCAGAAACCAGGATTCAAACGTAGGTGTCCATACTCTTGATGTCTTGACATTCCCTGACTTAAAGGAGTTTACAATCTAGTTGGGAACACAAGTAGTATAGCTCTTTTGGAAAAGAGCCAACATTGTAAGGTATGCATAAAACAAGAAGCTTCAGGTTCCTTCATGATCATGCATGATGTCAACAGAGAAGAGATTATAATCCTGAAGTGGGAGGCATGTCCTGGGTTAAACAGAAAAGCAAGACTTGGAAAGAAGAGTCAGTTCAACTGTACAACACTTACCTGGTTCACACATACCCTTGAGCTTACGTGCACATGCTTTTCTCATTTTCTCATTTCTTCTGCCCTGACTCAGAATCGATCCTGGAATCTCCCTAATATTGGGTCCTGGAATCTTAGATGTTCAATATGGCTGATGCTCTGAATTTGAAAGGGTGAGTGGAATGGACTGAGAGCAAAGCGGCAGGTGGGGGTCAGATGGTAGGGGCCGTCGAAGGCATCATAAGAAATTTGGTCTGCATCCTATAGGGATGGGACAAGCGAGTGACGTGCTCAGAATTGTTTGGCAAGATTGTTCTGGATGTGGGTTGGCAAATACATTCAAGGAGATGCAAAAGCAATACATGTGAGTGATGATACTGGGTTTAACCTTGAATTAGGATATAATGAAAGGTACACTTGGGAAATGTTTAGAAAAATGAAACTATAGGTTTTCTGCTTTATGATTTCATCATTCCTCTAATACTGGCTCTTTGATGGTCATAGCCACTTTCTGAGTCTGTGGACACTTTTCTGTTCTCTTTCATTTGACAGGGTTCTAGTAGGTGACCTCTTGATTTTTGTGACTACATTTTTTCTTGTTTTTTCCTTTTACCTATTTGTCTCCTTCTATGTCTGTTTTTACCTATTTCTCCTCCTTATAATCTACTTCTTTCTCTTTTGAACTATTTTTCTCCCTTTTAACCAACTGTGATGGAATTCATGAGGGTCGATCTTGGGATTACTTCCCTTCTCTTTCTATAGTGCAGTGTCTACACTGTTCTTCTAGGTAATTTTATTTTCTATTTGCTGTGGACTTACAAGTTGGTGTCTCAGGCTTAGACCTCTCCTTGAAGTTCTAGATTATGGCTCCAAATGCCTATTTGACAAGTCCATGTGAAAGTCTAACGGAGAGTTCAAACACAACACATCAAAAGCTGACTTGTTGATTCCCTCCTCTCCAGCACCTAAGTCAACAGCACTACCATCCACCTAGATACTCAGTTGAGAAGCTGGGGATCTTCTTTAATTCCACTTTTGTCTTTAATGCCTATATCCAATCTATCAGGAAAATCTTTCAATTCTACCTTCTAAAACATGTCAGTGCCGTATGCCTCTTTCTTTCTTTCTTTTCCCCAACTCTAGCCCAAACATGGTTATCTTTCAACCCGTTTTATTTTTTCTTGTAGTTCCTGCTTTCTCATTAGTTTCTTTACTTGTTTAGTGACTACTGTTTTCCTCACTAAACTCTAAGTTCCATGAGGGATTTGCCTATCCTGTTCTCCATATCTCCTAACACAGATGATTGGCTCAATAAGTATTTGTGGAATATATTAATAGACTGATGGTTGATTTAATGTGAATGTTGAGAGAAGAGAAAAAGGTGTCCAACATCATTCCTAGATTTCTGACTTTGAGTAAGTGGATACTTGGTGATGCCATTGGCCTAGAGAGAAGCAAATTTTTGAGGGAAAAAATTAAGTTCTTGTTTAGACATATTGAGTTTAAGATGCTTATAAGACACCAAGTGGAGAAGTCCATTTGGCCTTCAGAGGTATCAGAGCTTGGAAGTCAGTTCTGATCTGGAGATATCAACTGAAAGCTCATTAGCCTCAAGATAGTACTTGAAATCATAGGAATGTCTAAGCTCCTTTAAGTGAGAGGAGTGCTTTACTCAGAGCCCAAAGAAACATCAAAATTAGAAGACCAGTAGAAGATTGGAAGTGGCCAAAGTGGCAGAAATAAAACTTAAGAGTATGTGCTGTTATGAAAAAAGAGAATTTCAAGAAGAATGGACTGGTCAATAATGTCACATGCTGCTGAGAGGTCAGAAAATTATACAAAGAGTAACCACTGGATTTAGCAACATGGGCACAGTGGGATCTCAAAGAGCAGTTTTGATGGAGTGCAAAGTAGTGGCCCAGATTTAAGGGACATGAAAAGTAAGAAGGAGACAAGGAAAGTGGGGCAGAACAAGTGGTCCAGAAAAGGGCGAGAAAGAAATATTGTCAGCCCAAATTTGGATGGAGAGTTGATGGATTTTTTTTATATGGAAGAGACTTGAGGATGTTAAATGCTGGGGGTGGGGAGAGAGAGAGAGAGAAAGGGAAAATAACAGGGAATGACACCTTGAGAAGAGAGAAGTAATAACCAGGAGAACCTGAATGTGGGAAGAGACAGAACCAAAGTGCATTCAGAAGCAGTGGCTTTCCACTGGAGCAAGCTGCCACCTCCACGTTAGCGGGGAGGGGGAGAGGGCACATGGAGCTGCAGGCAGATTTATAGATTTGGTCAAAATTGCAAGAACCTCATCTGCTGGCTTCCATTTTCTCTATGAAGGAGAAGAGGTCTGTGTCAGAACCAACCCTTTTAGGGGCCACCGCCCTCAGATCCCTAAAAGCCAACCTTCCTCAGTAAGTATTACTCTAAAATGTTTTGTATGCGCAAGTCCTCTTGAAATGCTTCCTTTCAGTGATTGTCCAGAAATAAAGCCATCTGCTGGACTTCTCATTCTTAATGGTGTTACTGCTTTGCGGATGAACCTTAGGAGACTCGTGGCCAGTGTAGTCTATTTGTGTATGGGTTCCCATTGTTCCCATGACTAATATAAAATTGTGTATTTATTATTCATTTGTTCCTTCTCCTTTTTTATGGATACTTTACATTTTACCTCCCTATTTGTTGCCAACCATGATGAGCTGGAGTGGAGATACTTGGTGTAATGGCTTCAAATTATACTATCAGTACACTTTTGATGCCCCTACATAATTAATGCTGAAATTCACAGCCAGTGGTGGTAACAGGAGACAGAAAACAACTCCGAGCATAATGCAATATGCTCAATAATTGGTTCATTTTTTTTCCCTCTGCCTAATAATCAACTTTATGTTTCCCTGCAATGACAAAGACTGGTTGGGGAAAAAAACTTGTTACACAACAATCCCCTCTTTGACACCTGTCCAAGCTTGAAAGGCATTTTACCTGTTCAGTGGGTGACTGGGAATCCCAGGCAACATTGTAGTCATAGCTTTTTTGTTTCCATTTTGGAAATAACAGTAACTACGACATCACTCAACTCTTTGGAGACCTGAGCCACAGTCATCTCACACTGGTTTATTGCATGACCATTAAACAACTTTGAAAATCAGATTTTCACTGTTAAAATTAAGTAATTAGGAAGTTACCAATTTCAACAAGAGCTCTTCATCTTTCCATCCCTACAGGGAAAATGAAAACAACAAAGTGAAAGTTAATATACGGTATCCACTAACTGGTTTTTGCAGCCTACAAATGCCCTGCCATTGCAATTTCAGGGTGAGAGGGACCAGGTAGCTGAGAAATGAATTATTTTTCTCTTATTTTCCAAGTGTGTGTTTTATCAGTGATCTTCTCTGTCTTATCTCATAGATGAATATGTGTGACATTGGCTAGGGGACCCTTTGGGAATTTCTCATATTCAATCAGAGGTTTGCAGAGCACTGAGAATCCTTTTTGAATGTCAATAGAGTCTGAGGAATGGTGGGCAGGGTAAAATTGGGAAATAAGAATAAAGACTTTAGAGTGTTATTTTTGTCTTGAAGTAAAATAAGCTTAGAGCCAGCCTCTCTGCTCTAAAACTTACCCTCTTGCTCTTTGGCAAGTTACTTAACTCTTCTGAGCCTCAGTTTCTCACATATGTAAGGATAACATTAAGGATATATAAGTGTAAAAAGGATAATAATACCCACTGTGAGGACTTCTGGGGATTAAATAAAACAGTTCATGAGAAGCTCCTAGCATAAGATCTAAAAGTGATGTTCCAATTTATCTTAGTTTCTTTCTTCTTCTTTCTTAAAATAAAATTTCTTTAGAGCTCCTGAATACCTAAAACCTCCTTTAAAGACTCATTTTGTTGATCTACTTTTGTGACTACTCTTACATCTATATCTCCCTTTCCATTCCTACTTTTACCTCCCAAATTCAGACTGATATCCCTAAAACACGATTCCAATCATGTGATATCCCTGCTCTGAAGCCTTCAGTGATTTTCCATTACATGCCTTAAAAAAAAAAAAAAATCAAACCTGGCTGGGCATGGTGGCTCACACCTGTAATCCGAGCACTCTGGGAGGCCATGGTGGGAGGATAGCTTGAAGTCAGGAGTTTGACACCAGCCTGAACAAGAGCGAGACCCCCATCTGTAAAAAAAACAAATAAATAAATAAATTAATTAATTAATTCTCCGGGTGTAGTGGTGTGCACCTGTAGTCCCAGCTACCTGGGAGGTTGAGGCAGGAGGATGGCTTGAGCCCAGGAGTTTGAGGTTGCAGAGAGTTATGATGATGCCAATGCACTCTACTCTAGGTCTACTCTAGGTGACATAGTGAGAGTCAGTCTCTCTCTCTCTCTCTCTCTCTCTCTCTCTCTCTCTCTCTCAGTCCAGATATGTGGGGTCTCCTTTCTCTTTCCCTTTCCAGCCTCTTCTCTGAATTCCATACATCACCTAACTAAATCATGTTATTTGTTTTCCCTGAACACTCCTCTTCTTGGCCTGCCTCTGCCTTCTTTAGCTGACAGTCTCCTACCTGTCATCTCGCTTGGTGAAGTCCTGCCCTTGGTGAAGCCCACTGCTAGTGGTCTACCCACTTAGGAGGCATCCTTTCCACCCCCTCTGCCTACTCCTGCACCCCAAAGAATTTTTCTCTCTGAAAGCTCCCAAAGCAATTTTTCATTCTTTGGCCATGTCTGGAATGTTCTTCCCCAGGCTCTCAGCCTTGTCACCTCCTATCCATCCTTAAGGTTTCAGCCCAAATTCACATTCCCAACTTTGGGATCTACATTAGTCCTCTTAAAAAAACAGGACCTTTAGAACACATATCTCTGTTCGTGATGCCATAATCATTAGTCTGATCACTCCATCAATGTTTGTCACCCACTCTTAAGACTTCCAACATAACTCATAGGATTGAAGAGAGTTAGGGCCTTACTGTGGATTAGGCTTTGGCTTAAGAGAATGTTGTGGCTGGTGTGACCTTCTATCCAGACCACTAAAACTTTTCCCGTATCAGCAATAAAACTGTCTCACTTTCTTATCATTCATGTGTTCACTGGAGTAGCACTTTCAATTTCCTTCAAGAACTTTTCCTTTGCATTCACAACTTGGCTAACTGACATAAGAGGTCTGTCTAGTTATCTCGGCTTTTGACATGCCTTCCTTGCTAAGCTTAATCATTTTTAGCTTTTGATTTAAAAGTGAGAGACAAGTCACTCTTCCTTCCACTTGAACACTTAGAGGCCATTGTAGGGTTATTAAGTGGTCTAATTTCAATGTTTTTGTGTCTCAGGAAATAGGGAGGCCCAAGGAGAGGAAAAAAGATGGTGGAATGACCAGTGGGTGGAGCAGTCAGAACACACACACATTTATGGATTAAGTTCACTGTCTTATAGGAGTGCAGTTCATGGCACCCCAAAACAATTACAATAGCAATGTCAAAGATCACTGATTACAGATCACCTTAGCAGATATAATAATGATGAAAAATTTAAATATTGTGAGAATTACCAAAATGTGGCAGAGACACGAAGTAAGCACATGCTGTTGGAAAAGTGGTTCCAATAGACTTGTTCAACACAGGGTTGCCACAAACCTTCAATTTGCAAAAAATGCAGCATCTGCACAGTGCAATAAAATGAGACAGTCCTATATACTACTTGCTACATACTGCTTTTCCTTATAGCTATTTGTACTCATGCCCATCACACCTATGTCACTGAGAACAGAGGCTATGTCATATTAATCCTAATTGTCCCTATGGCACTGCTATTATCTGAATGTTGGTGTCTCCCCAAAATTCACATGTTGGAACCTTTGCATTTAAGGTGATAGGATTAAGAAGGGAAGGTGATAGTACTAAGTGGGGCCTTTGGGAAGTGATTAAGTCATGGGGGCTCTACCCTCATGAATGGGATTTGTGCCCTTATAACAGAGGCTCGAGGAAGCTCCCTTGCTCCCTTCTGCTATGTGAGGGCACAGCAAGAAAGTGCCATCTTGGAAGCAGAGAGCAAGCCCTCACCAGACACTAAATCTGCCGTTACCTTGATCTTGGACTTCCCAGCCTCCAAATCTGTGAGCAATAAATTTCTGTTGTTTATGCATTACTATAGCCAGTTATAGCAGTCTAAATGGACCAAGACATGCACCTCATTGAATGCCTTGCTGGTCACAAGTGCTCACTAAGCATTTGTTTAGAAAAAAAATAAATAAGCATAGAAATCAAGAACTCTAGCATGAAGCCTACTGCAGACATTTTAAGTGGTCTAGAAGCTGTCTATATAGATAAGACTAAGTCCACTTCAGGTGTAGCAGGAGTCTTATTTTTGTAAATGAAATACTTGCAGTAGGTTATCCAAACCTTGATGTTCAGATCTCATTGCAAAATGGCAAAATTGTTTTATCAAGAAAAAGCATTCTTAGAGCAAAGATTAAATTATAAACCCTTTCAATAACAAAAACAAAAAGCTGTCCTTCCACCCCCATGTTTCCGATAAAACGGCCTTTTCTCTGGAGATATAATTTCCTCTGAGCGCCATCTTTCTTTTAAATTGCTCAATCAATCAGGAGAGGGGATTTGTGCCCAACCTGTGGCGAGACATTTTAAAGAGATGAGACATTTGATTGCTATGTTTAGATTTATGGGGATTGAGATGACCCTGAAGATTAAATGAAGAAGCAACTGTGAAAAAGAAACTGAAACAGGGAGAAAATTGATTTTTAAGTTGAAGACATATTGGCAATTGAGAGGCTTAAATGAGGAAATAGACCAGCATGATAGGGTGCAGGTGGTGGGGAAGGGAACACCCTGAGGGGAAGCCACTTTGTTTAATTGTCATTGTTGTAAGCCCCATTGACCTTCAAGAGGCTCTGAGAATGATGATAACATGAGATTTGAGTTTTAAAATCACATTTAGCAAACACCTAATAAGAGCTACAGATGGACTTTAGATTTGATTCTCTTAATGAAACTGAATTAAGACTGGATAGAAGACAGATAATAAAGAGTGACTATGAGATGAAATTCCTCAGAGTTATTTTTCAAGATGTGAGAGGTAGCAAAAATATATTGCTGCCTAAAACAAAAGAAATTTCATCAGTGAAGATATCACTATGATTTTTTTTCCAAAGGGAAAAATGTCTTGGAAACTTCCCTAAAATGAACAAGAAGTTTCTTTAGAGGAGATCTACTCTTGCATACCTGAAAATGATTTATTTCTGCTTCTCTAGGTCACTGGTCTCTCAACTGGTCTTTTAGATTTTGCACTATAACATCATTTATTTTTGTCTTTATCCTCTTTTGGTGGCTTCAGAAACTGATTATGAAACTTCAGTGGCATTTAGTGAAATGTTTCTGGTACTTGTTCTTTGCTGAGTATTCCTATATATTTGTAGGATGTAAACTACAGGTCCTGTTCTCAAGAATTTAAAGGACTTTTGAGAATACACATAAATATAATAATGAATAGACAATTAAGCCATAGACATGAGGTCTAATAGAAGTTCAGAAGGAAGGAGAAGGATCCCTCTGGGCTGGTTGACTGTGGTGAATTGCATGAAGGAAATAGGACCTGGATAGGGAGCTGAGCAGTGCAGAGGTCATGGCTAGTGGAGTGTGGGGAAAAGTAGACTAGAAAAATCACGGACACATTGAGTATGGGGGTGTTGAGTGGTCAGTGTGGAAACTGATTTGATGAGACTAGAAATTATGTATTAAGGAGAAGTCAGGGTCAACTGAAACACAACCTGTAGAATTTGGATAACTGGGAATGATGTGTTCTGAGAACATGATTATGTAAGTGTTAAATCATTTATTTGTTGCATTATGTATTTATGCAGAAATACAGGGATGGAAGCACCAGGTCCTATAATTGTGTTTCTTTGTTTCTCCTCCTTGAAGACATTCCTGTTTACATACACACACATGCGCAAATGCACTCACATATGATTATATGCACTCACATATGATCACATATGATTATGCGAAGCACTTTGCTAGATATAAAGCTCCATCATTTAGTGCTTAATTAACATGATCAAGTTTTCTGAGTGGAGGAATACCAAAATTTGTTTTCGAGTACATCCTTCCTACTAGGTAAATGGGCTAAAGGGACTAATGTATGGCCTGCTGAAGGAATAGAAATTACTAGAAACTTTCATTAATGAGTACAGATGGGAGCCAAATTATGGTAACTAAATGATTCAGGTTGTTCTTTAGAAATGCATATATATATATAAAAAGATGAAATAAAGACATTTGGACACTTTTTAAAAATATCAGAAATGATATGAGAATATCCCCTGATATATAGGTAAGAGAGCTAAGTAGGAACAAAGGATTTGCATTTAGTAATATTATAAAAAGAATAATGAAGCTTATTCAAGCATTAAATTTTAATTCATATGAAGCTAGAGTGGTAAAGAATAAAAGGATAAAATGTAATTTATTTGGATACAGTACCAATTGTTGAATAATTGAAGCACTGGATTGATAATTTATAAAAATTACAAAATCCTTGTACAAACTCAATTCTACATTTTCAAGAAACACTATAAAATACTACTAATAACCACACCACCACCACCATGACTTTTCCTGGGTAGTCCTTGACTTATTTGCTCTCAGACTCCTTCCTTGCTGTTTTCCTGCTCTGCCTTGCCTAAGAGAGGCCTGATCTCTGTGTGCCGCGTGTCCAGGGTCAGATGTCAGCTGGCATTCGGCGTCAGCCCTGGGAAGCGTTTGCAGGAGGTTGGCGAGTGGGGAGAAGTCAGGCTGTTTCTTCTCCTCTCTCTGCCTGGGATGCTTTTCCTCCATTATTCTAGCAGTTCTTTCAGACAAACCCCCATCCCTCTTGCTGCAGTCACATCGCCGGCTCCCTTGTCCCTTCAGTTTGGGCAAAGAGGCTTCCTGTGTTGCCAATCTCCAGTTGCTTCACTGTCCTCCTTGGCTAATTCATCTCTTTCTTCACCTGTGTGACAAATTCCCTCCAGGATTAAATCCCTTCTATTTTAAATACTATTTTCTTGCTTGGACGCTGATACGCTGGTTTTACATGGATAGGACAATGCATAGAATAATGCAATAGAATAATCTGAAGTATTTGGAGAAAGGCAGTTGTATGTGTTCAAATCATTTTTATTTGATACCTTATGAATCTAGAGTAATCATGTTTAAACACTCCAGGCTTTCACAGGAGTATTGCAGGACTTGCTCATGGGATAAATATCTCTTTGTGACTCTGAAATTATCTCTAAGTATTGCTTTCTGAATTGTCACTAAAACCTTGATAGATTCCAAAGTTCTGGAATGTATATAATGTGAACACAAGCCAGATAAATGCTTCTCAGTGATGATTTGTCTTAGCTCATTTGACAGGGATACGTGTTTATTTTTGCGTGGGTAAGTTATTATAACCTTATTTAACTTTATTAATCCTTTATTGCCTGTATTGACTTTATTTAGTAACTTATCAATCATTTATTGCCTAATTGGTTTGCTCAAAGAGCAGACAATCAGAGTGTATGAACATCATCTACCTTTGTGAATCAAGTCTATTTCAAAGCAGTTCCAGCACATTCTCAGGTAATATTGTACGAATTCTGTTAACCTGTTATCTCTAAAGTCCTGATTCTGCTGGGAAGTTTTTTTGTATATCGACCTATAATGGTTAAACTCCATTCTCATCCTATGATACTTGACTGTCCAGATCAGTTTTTTCCAAGTGTAGTTTAAAAAATGCTTGCGCCAAAATCACTTGAGGATACGAGGGTGCTTGTTAAAAATGCAAATGTGGAATCAGAACCTCTCAATTGAAGGCATGAAAGCTTGAATTTTAACAGTAAACATTTTTTTAAACCTAGTAGAGTTTACAAAACACTGGGTACTAATGAATGCAGAATCCCCATCAGTCTGTATTTTATCTCCTTAGTGAGATCAATGATTCCAGAGGAAAGTTTCCTTCTCTCAGTCCCCCTTCTTCACAATGCCTGGCAGAGTAAGAAGCAATTAGTAAATGTGCCATAAGTATTTGTAGAATTGATTTGAGTCCCTTTATCAGCCCAAATATGAGCAATAATTGCTGGAACATTATCCTAATGATAATGATTATTGTTTTTCTTAAAAAAAATGAACAACACAGAAACAATTATCTAGCAAAAGCAAGGCAAACCTATAGTAAAAGAACAGAATGAATATTAATAGAAAATCTGTAAGCATTGATGAAACATATAAGGAAAATGATATTGGACATTATGAAATAGGAATTTAAAAAGAGCAAACCATGCCAGACAAACTTAATTGCTTTTTTTGATAGAGCTACAAGATCAGTAGACAAAAGTAATGTGAAATTGTAGATGCAATCTATCTCAATTTTGGTAAAGTGTTTGATAGTGTCACATGAAATTTTCCATCTTGAATTAATTGAAATTAGCTTTGGTGTGAACCTCTTATTGTCTGCTAGATGCCAGAAAGGCTACTAACATAAAGTAATGATTCATCTGATGATAAGATATTTCAGACATGAGGACTAAGTTTGCCTTCATTTACCATCTCACTGTTTGATTTGGAGACTGTTTAAATAAGGTGATGACATTTTACATTTGTGTTGCATTAAAACTTGTTGGAATCACCAGGGAAAGAGATATTATACAAAGGTGTGTTCAGATATCATAAATATTAATATTTTATACATTGAGAACCATCAAACTCTTAACTATTCTACCAAAACTTGTGAAGTTATGTTCACATATAGACTTTTCTAGACTTTGTGAATATACAAGCATATGCCTATTTCGAACATACTTAGAATTGACAGATTTATTAAATAAAAATACAGGCAATTCTAAATATACTTAGAATTCTCAAACAGATGCATTAGGAGATTCTAAGAAAAAGTTATTACAATAATTATACTTAATCTTCTAGGATTGCTGGATCAATTCTTTTAGGTCTAACCTGCTTTCATAGACTGATATAAATTGTTGATCTGAAATATGATATGTTTAGATATGAATTAGAAATAGCAGATTAAAAAGAACATTGAGATTTTCCTTTTCCTCTTATTTTGAGGGACACATTCCCTGAATTATTATACTTTTAAAAAGTATATTTATGGAAAATGATAGGATTGTTTAGTGCTAAAGGATTTGATTGATGTAAGTTAGAAATACGAAATGAAATAAATATGTGGGATTGATTGAGATGATAACTAAGAGTATGATGTGTTGAGATAGTAATCTAATAATATCTAGAAGATATGAACACTGTGGAATTAGTTACCATAGTATATAAGTATTTATGAATGACATTAAATAAATGAAAATTTAAAGAGAGTGATACCAGGGTGAATAATTTTAATCATAAAATAATTATAATACTCGTATAATACTTTTAATTATATAACTCTTCTAAGAAAATGTTGGGTGGTCTAACTTTTAGTGTATTTAAAATTAGACTAAAACCCAGCATATGCTCAGAAGGACTTTTAACTAGAGATGACCATTTCTTATTTCTCATTTCCTATGATGGTGTGGATTTTTCATTTTTCTATATAAACATTCTGATGATAGTTAACTTTTATTTGGTGCTCAGCATCAGATTTTGTGCTGTGTGGTTTTACCAGGATTAGCTACCAAATCTGCTCAACAACCCAAGAGGGTAATTTTTATCATCCTCACTTAATAGAAGAATTTGAGGCTTTGTTGAATTGAGTGATTTGACCAAGTTTACAAAACTAGTAAGCTGGGATTTGAACCTAGGCCTGCCAGTTTCCAAAACCTATACCCTTAACCACAGTGCTACATTGCCTCATCACAACTAAGGGGGTTTTGATTTATTCACAAAAATATTTACTAGTATTTTAAACAAAAACCTTCTCTGGTGCATTTTAAATCATTCAATTTTTTCAAATTTGATTTAAGAACAACTCTTTAGGAATAGATATGTGGGTAAAGTGAGATATATCTGCCTTGCTCAGATTTTTTCCTGTGGTCAGAGACATCAGTAAGCCCCCCATGATCTCAATCATGACCTGTGCTGGTAATGATGTGAGATTCATGAGCATAAAAAGTGCTCCCTGCACTTTTCCTAAAATGTCTATGGATGATCTCCAGCGACTGGAAAATGTGAGCATTCCTTCTTAGGAAAATTCGGTAGTTGAGCCTAGTGGAAAATATTTCACAGAGGATTAAACTGTGGATCTGAATTTATTTCTCCTACCCTCTTCTAATAGCATTGTACAAATAATGGTATTTTCCAAAGAAACTTAAGGAAAGACATTTGGTTTATATGGTGCTTGCCTTAGTAAGTCATTCAACCTTTCTGGTCCCGACTGTTTCATAACAGGTAGGGTAGTGGTTATGGGCTCAGGTTCTGAAACTAAAATGCTTAGCTTCAAATCTGAGCTGGAGGACATCTGTTTCTGGCCAAGACATGTTAGGTACTATACGTACCTTTCTTCCTGAAACAACTAGAAAACATATATGACATTGGACAGTTTTAAAGACATTGGATATCAGACCATGAAGGACAGTGATCCCTGAGAGCTGGGAAACAAAGTGAGTGCTACAATTGTCCCCACTTACTACCTGAAGTGAATTTCTGGGTTGAGGTGCTGAAAAGGGAACCGAGGCCCAACAAAGCAGTCTCCCTTGGTTGAGGAGACAGAGCTAGGAGTCCAGAGGGGCCAAGACTAGAGCTCCCAGGGTAGAGTGTTGGAGAGAAGAAAGCTACATGGAGAGAGAACTCTGGAGATCTGTAGAGCAGGGGTCCCCAGCCTTTGTGGCACGAGAAACCGGTTTCATGGAAGACAATTTTTTCATGGGATGGAGGAGAGCGGGGGATGGTTTCGGGATGATTCAAGCACTTTACATTTATTGTGCAGTCAGACCTCTCTGCTAATGATAATCTGTATTTGCAGCTGTTCCCCAGAGCTAGAATCACCGCGTCAGCTCTAGCTCAGATCATCAGTTATTAGATTTTCATAAGGAATGTGCAACCTAGGTCCCTCGCATGCGCAGTTTATAGCAGGGTTCTCGTTCCTATGAGAATCTAATGTCACTGCTGATCTGACAGAAGGCAGAGTTCAGGTGGTGATGCAAGTGATGGGGAGTGGCTGTAAATACAGGTGAAGCTTCACTCATCTGGCCACTTACCTCCTGCCGGCTGGTTTCCTAACAGTCTGCAGTGGGGTCAGGAGATGCGGGAGCTGGGGACTGCAGCTATAGAGGGTCCCCTTGAGTCTTTAGCTGAGTACTCATCAGCACATTCATGTGAGGTAACTATGCAAGGATAGGGACATAACCACCTGAAAGCATTAGAGGGACAATAATAGGAGCTCACACAGGGCTGGGACCATTCCTGTCCTCCCTGCTGGAATAGCAAATCTCATAATTCATAGGGCATCAGGTAATGTGTACTGAGGATTTTGCCTCAGTAATGGGGAATAATTAGCCCTTGAATAATACTGCTCTGGTCCTGCCTAGCAAAGCTTCAAAGCAAGACCTAAAAGAATCAATTTGTTCCCAAGTGTCTTAACTACATTCTTGAACAAAGGTCAAGAAAAAAACAGAAAAATATCCAACATGCAATAACTTAAAATTCACAATGTCTGGCTTCTAATAAAAAATTACCAAATTTAAACTTGACCAGTTACCAGCTGCATCTAGAGTAAGGATTCAGACTCTCTAACACTCTGTTTCTTCATCTTCAAATGAGCATGCTAATAGCACATTTTATAGAATTATGAAGAGCAAATAGCTTCACATATATCAAGTACTTAGCATAGCGCTTGGCAATACTAAACACTCAGTAGATGATACTCATGTATTACTCTTATGGTTGTTATTTGTGAAGAACCACGTTTCTTACACAAACCTTCAGGGCATTTGTTGAAGACTCTTCCACCTCTAACATCTACATATCCATGAAAAAGAGAATAGCACTGGTCACTGTTTAAAGAAAAGACCTTTCTTCTAAGATACAACAGCCACTTTGGCTTTTAGCAGCATCCCCTCACCCTCACCAGCCCCCAGTTGTATGATAACAGGGAGTTGGGAATATACTGGGGTAATAAGAATCTAAATACTCTATCTTGACAGACAAAAATCTGAGTTTTGTCAGTTGTGGATTTTTATGTGGTGAAAGAACAGCAAAATGAAAATGCTGCCATAAAAATGTCATTATTTGAGAGTTTTTTCTGACAGGAAAAAGGGAGACCAGGATTGACCTGAACTTCTCTTAACTGCCACCATCTGCCAAGACCTCAGTCAGTTCTGTCATGTCTGCCTCCCAGGACTCCTTGCTCCCCGAGTATCATTCTGTGGTCTCCTGTCCATTTTTCTCTGTCACCAAATCTTGTTCTAATCCCACCAGGGCACAGGGACCAAGGGTACAGGGGTATATGAAGGAGCGTGTGTGCTTCTTCAGCCAATGAACCCATCTCTGGCTCCGAACACTATTATTTTGAACATCTATGGTTTGAATAAGTGGCCAGCTCTATTAATTGTCTTCCTAATGCAACTGCATTTTTAGTAAAACAGAGTAGAATCCATTATATTTAATTTGCTGTTATGGAGCCTAACCTAGAAAAGTAATTGATGTGACTTTAATTTAGAATGAATTTTTTGTTTTCTTTCATTTTAGCATTATGACTCTGTTATTTCTGGCATTATGCAGACTTCTAATACTTTCTTTTTTTCATTTAAGGGTCCTGTACCACTATTTCCTTTCATGACCTTTCTTTCTTTGGTTACTGGATTCTTCATTTTATTTTATTTGCTTTTTAGATGCTTGCACACTGCACCTCCAAAGGTTGTTAGCATTTGTCAGCTCTTAGAATGACAGTTCTATTCACTATAGGAGACAAGTCATTTTCTTCCCAAAGAAAGGAGAAGCTAATCTCCTCCCACAGTAGCATGTTTTGAGAAATATAATGCAGTGGGAAAATGTACCAATTATTTCGCTGCAAATTGTCTCCCTTCTGCTAGATAGACAATCATATCAACATTTTCTAACTCTTTTTTTTTTTTTTTTGCAATTTTACAACACAACTTGCCTCCCGCAAAGTTAAACTTGATGTTAAAGAAAATGAATGAATGTTCCATAAACTATATGAGTGAAAATGTATTGCTCTGTGGTTCTGGGCAGCTATCATTTGAGATTTCATTCCTGTTGATAGCTTCCATCCAAGCCCTTTAGCAAGAACATTTGTTTTCCATCTTTCAGAGGCAGGAGCAGGGAAGATGGCTGGATCAGTTACTTATTCTTCACGAATTTGGCAGGAGAAATTAGATAGAAGGCATTTAATATATATCCACTTTCCTCTGCCTTCTTTAATGATTAGAGGGCAATGGCAAGGGAATAACCTCTGTTTAGAGTCCACGTGTAAACTGGTTTGCACATAACTTTAGATTGGGAGTCTGACCTGAGTTCAAGTCCTGACTCCTGTGTATGCTGGCTGGGTGGCCTTGGGCAAGTTGCTCAACTTCTCCAAGGCTTACTTTGCACATCTGTAAAATGGGGATAATAATAGCACCTCACCTAGAGAGCGCTTAGGAGGTTTAATGGCTCGATACAGTCAGTGAAGAACCCTGTACACAATAGATAGAGGCATGTTGACCAGGTGATCATGACCATTTGATCATGACCATGGTCTTAGACACATATTTAAGTTAAATGACTTTTAAATTATTATAACCTTTTTAAATGTAAAATTAGTGCTGCACAAAATCCGTTTGGTATGTTTTTCCCAATAGAGTATACCCATACTGTAAATATGTTCCACATACATGAAAATGGCTAGCACAGTTTCTAATACATAGCAAATGTCTGTTCAATATTATTCCCCTACTGTCTGAGTCCATTTGGGCTGCTATAACAGAATACATAGACTGGGTGGCTCATAGACTACAGAAACTTATTTCTTACCATTCCAGAGGCTGGGAAATCCAGGATCAAGGCATTGGCAGATTTGGTGTCTGGTGAGAACCCCCTCAGGGTTAAGGGAGCTTCCAGGGCCTCTTTTATAAGGGCACTAATTCCATTCATGAGGACTCTGCCCTCATGACCTAATCACCTACCAAAGGCCCCATCTCCTAATATCAATCATCACATTAGAGGATAGAATTTCAACATATAAATTTGGGGGAAGCACAGCATTCACTCTATAGCACCTATTGTATCTGAGGGTGGGTAAATTTAAAGTGATGAAAAGTTTAACTATTTAAAAATAAATGTAGAGCAATACAATGGATAAAAGATAGGTTTGGTTTTTTTCCAAGAATGCTGCTGGAAAAACTGGACATTCACATGCAAAAAAATTGAATCTGTACACAGACCTTATACCTTTCACAAAAATAAACTCAAAGTGGATCGCAGACCTAAATGTAAAATGCAAAACTATAAAGCTCCTAGAAGATAACATAGGAGAAAAATCTAGATGACCTTGACAATAAGTTTTTTGGTATAACCCCAAAGGCATAATCCATTAAAGAATGAATTGATAAGATAGACTTCATTAGAGTTAATAATTTCTGTTTTGTGAAAGACATTGTCAAGAGATTAAAAAAGCCATAGACTTAACATATGTGCAAAGGCATGTCTAATAAAGGACTACTATCCAAAATATACAATCAACTATTTAAACAATAAGAAAACAAACAACCCAATTAAAAAATGGACCAAACTATCAATACATGAGTAGATTAATAAAATGTGGTATATGGATACCATGAAGTTCTACTCAGCCACAAAAAACAATGGTGATCTAGCACCTCTTGTATTTTCCTGTATAGAGCTGGAACCCATTCTACTAAGTGAAGTTATCACAATAATGGAAAAATAAATACCACATGTACTCACCGTCAAATTGGTATGAACTGATCAACATTATGTGCACATATAATAGTAACATTCATTGGGTGTTGGGCAGGTGGGAGGGGGGAGAAGAGGATGGGTATATTCACACCTGATGGGTGTGGTGTGTACCTTCTGGGGGATGGACATGCTTAAAGCTCTGACTCAGGTGGGTCAAAGGCAATATCTGTAACCTAAACATTTGTACACCCACACAAATGGGGAAAAGATTTTAGCAGACACTTCACTAAAGAAGATATACAGATGGCAAAAAGCATATGAAAAGATGGTCCATTTCATATGTCAGCAAGGAAATGCAAATTAAAACAAGAATAATATACCACTACACACTCATCAGAATAGCCCAAATCCAGAACACTGACAGCACCAAATATTGGCAAGTATGTAGAGCAACAGGAACTCTCATTCATTGCTGGTGGGAATGCAAAATGGTACAGATACTTTGGAAGGCAGTTTAGAGGTTTCTTACAAACATAAACATATTTTTACCATACTATCCAGCAATTACAGTCCTTGGTATTTGCCCAAAGGAGGTGAAAACTTGTCTCCACACAAAAAGCTGCATGTGGATGTTTACCTAGTAGCTTTATTCATAGTTGCCCAAACATGGGAGCAACCAAATTGTCCTTCGTTGTTGAATAGATAAACCATGGTACATATAGACAATGGAATATTATTCAGTGCTAAAAAGATATGAGTTATCAAGTCATGAAATGACATGGAAGGACTTTAAATGCATATTACTAAGTGAAAGAAGCCAATCTGAAAAAGCTACATATATGATTCCAAGTATATGAAATTCTGGAAAAGACAAAACTATGGAGACAGTGAAAACACCAGTGGTTGCCAGAGATTGGGAGAGGAGCAGGGATGAATAGGCAAAACAGAGAATTTTTAGGACAGTGAAAACATTTTATATGATATTATAATGATGGATACATGTCATTATATAATTGTCCAAACCCATAGAATATACAATACTAAAAGTGAACCCTAATGTTAAACTATGGACTATGAGTGACAATGACATGTCAGTGTGGGTTCATCACTGTAACAAATGTACCACTTTGGGGGGACGTTGATAATGAGGGAAGCTGTGCATATATGGGGCCAGGGAACATAAGGGAAATATCTGTACCTTCTGCTCAATTTTACTGTGAAGCTGAAACTGCTAAAATAAATACATAAATAAAGTCTATAAATAAATATAGAATTATTTTCAGATTCAGATTAATAATTCAACCTGATGGCTAAAAAGTATTTATGCTACAGCATCTGTTTCAGCATTTAGATAACATCTTAAGAATTTCTAGATATTGAAGAGACTTTGGTGGTTTATCTAATTTAATCATTTAGTTTGTAATTGAGGAAACTGAGATCTAGAGAGTTTACTTTGTTTTAAGATTGTATAATTTATTATGCACTGAATACAGTATGAACTCAGATTTCTTTCAGCCTAGTTGAACAGTTTTTCTACGATATCTTTCTGTCTCTTGCTGGCTCTTTTGTGATTTTAGCATCATTTTCAGGCAAACGACGTATATATCAGGGGCCTGATAAATGTACATTACCCATCCTCACTGCCATACTATTTACAATATTAATTTTCTTTAAAGTTCTTTGTTCAGTAAAGTTCCAAAGATTTACAAATTTGGAATTAGTGTTATCGAAATGACTATTACTATATTTTAATGGTGTCTATAATTTCATTGTGCTTTGTAAGGTTTTTAACAGGAAACATTTTGTTTGCATGCCTGTGCATTTTCCCATCTTAAAAAGATAAAAATTAAGCTTTCTAAAGCTAATAACTCAAGGAGAAACCCAAGCAGGTTTTAATTTGACACCGTTAGTCACGTGCCTGGCAGGCTCACAGCTTGCATTTTCCACCTTACTATGCAATTATCTGTAAATACTGTATGTGCTTGGCTAAAATGCTAGGAAGTCTACAATTATATTAATGTAGCTCCTTAATTGCATATAATGAGATTTTCAGGCTACTGCAACCTCTCACATTTATCATATTCCTAATAAAATTATTCCGTTTTTGTCTAAGGCCTTTTTATTTACTCTTCATTTAATTTAGAGGAACTCTAAAAAATAATTTAATTCTTGAGAAATTAAATCATTTGAAATGAAGAAAGAAAATATGAAATCCGGGTTAAGAACTGAATCCACTTAAGAGGCAGTTACCAAAAACCCCAAGTCTTGTTGATGAGACATTTTGTGCCCCAGGCGGCAAACATTAGCAAGTGAGTCATTGGACGCTTTGCTCATAAGATTCCCAGCTGTCCTTTTGGGAGGAATATGAATGTTCATAACCCCTTTGATGTCTAAAACAGGTATCCCTTGATATACAGAGTAGATGTGTTCCCCTCTGAAAGTTAGTTGCCTTCAAGGCAAATATCTTCTCTTCATTCCCATTTGTACTGACAGCCATTAAGAAATCCAACTGGCATTTCAAGACCAAAGAGTGTCAAGCATATATATTTTTGAAATCATAATAAGGGAAAAACATTGGTTTATAAGAAAAGGCTAACAGTATTCAAAAATCACCGAAAAATACCTATGCTGACCCTCAAAATACCAAACTCTGTTGAATCCTGTAGTGGAGAGAAAAAGAGTGGAGCCCTAAGGAGTGAGCGCAGGAGGGCGTCAGGGCCCTGGTGGAGTTCCTCATGGGGACCCAGGGCCAGAGAGGGGCAGGCACCAACGTGACTAGTTATGTATTGGCTTGTTTGCGCCTTTCCCAGTCACCCTCATCCTCTCTCTTCGAGTCTCTCTAACCTCATTGTACTTGTTATGTGTTTGCTCAGAGCTTTCCATACTCCTTTATCCGACTCCAGCGTTGATTCCCTTTCTCCTTACAGTCTGGCTGGGGCTCCTGGGTACATGTGTGGGAGCAGCCAAAGTACTCCATTCCCTGCTTCTGGGGAAAACAGGGCACAGAAATGGAAGTGTAGGTACAGACAGGCTGATTTTGGCGTTCCTGGTCTTGCCGCCCCTCCCAGAACCATCCCTTCTGGAAGATGGTAGCCTGTGGCTGCTCCCGGGGCTCAGTGCAAACTTCCTCTGGCCTGTGGTCCCTGGGTCCTGAGAGTTTCAACTTTGTCCTGGACCACAAAATTGATAGAGAAGTACTGTCTTATTTCTTATTCCAGAAGTGCCAAGTTCCCCAGAGAACCCCTGGCCATTGATGCCGTGGTCTAGGAGGCACTGAGAAAAGGGGAGGGAGACAGAGAGAGATAGCATGTGCATTGAGAGGGGAAGAAGAGAGAATGATACACAGACATTTGTAGATAGGAAGTCCCTAGTCAAGGTCTAGTTCATCCAAGTGCATTGGAGATCCCCCTGGGACAGCAGAGCTTGGGGGTTGCAGGCCCAGACAATGGAGCTAGGATTCAAATCCCAGGACCACTTCTTGGCAAGTTATTTGTTCCTCTGTGTCTTAGTTTCATCATTGGAAAATGGAGGTAACAGCCATCGGGGTAAGGCATTTCTAAGGAGCAGGGAGCAAATGTTATTAATAATATATATATGCTGTCATGACCAGCAGCCCCACAATAGAGTGCCCAATTCACCCTTCCTTGTTCAGAGCCTTGCACTAGTTTTGGAGTCAAAATTTTGTACATCTTTGGGTAAAATTAATACATTTGAATTCTTAGGAAATGTAGGTAGCATCTATTTGTTTCCTGTTATGTGCATACTGTCACTGTGAAATGCTGCTTGTCAGGATGCTCTGTCTCAAGAAATATTTATCCTATATGTAGTACATATTTGAAATGTATGGGGAGCATGGTCACACACACTAGAAGCTTTAAATTGTAGTATCTCTAATGAAAAAAGGCTCTAAGGCCTTTTCTTCCAGAATTATATTTGCATGTTTTCTATGAACCAAATGCTTTCCTTCATGATTTTATCTGTCTCCTCCACAACTGTCTCCCAAGTCCCTAATTCTAATTACTAAATACCGTATCTGATAGTTATTTGATAGTACTACATGGAGGTCAGACAGGGAGAGTCCTTGGTTTTATATTTATTCTACTGAAAACTATCCTTCAGGTCTTAATGCGAAACATTAGGATGATGAAGTAGACATTAAGAGAAATTCTTACTTTCTGCTTCCTCTTCCTCTTGGCCTTTTGCAAGGATTCATCTCATTGCTTAGGCAAATAAAAGAAATACCAAAGCTTGGAGTAAATTTTTTGTTTGTTTGGTTTCTTTTGCTCAGTCTAATGGAATTACAGTTTTGGCTGTGTCAGAATTGGGTGTGATACGTGGAGGGGTAGCTCTTTGTGGCTGCCTAGAGAGTGAGAATGTTTAGGGCCAGTGCGTTATTTGCTGGCCTGCCTGCCTGCTTGACCTGATGCATTGGCATCTGAGAGAAATGAATCTCAGAGGAGAATGTATTTGGATCACCATAGCAACAGGAGGGGAGTGCAACGACCAGTCTGCAAGCCTGCAAAGAATGCCCACGAGTCGGTATGACAACTGCAATACCTGCTTCTCTGAGTCTAAATGTTTCGGGGAAAGTCTAATATTTAACTTTTCTAGTGGCATTCAAACTTTTCTTTGGCCATTGGTGGTTAATGTGGCGTGACTCAGACTTTGATGTCTGATATCCTTTTAAGAAGTTAGGTTCCTACAGGAATTCAGTGACTATTACATTTTGAGTCATAATACTCCTGTGGCAGTCTAGCAGGAATAAACTTTTTTTTTTAATTATCTTGTTCTATCTTTTTGGTTTGTGACTAATAAAAAAAAATGTTCTTTTTACCGATGTGTACTAACACCGGGTGTCCTGCTTTATCATTCCATTACTGAACTGAACATTTTAAATGTCATTTAGAAGAACATTATATTGAGCTGCTCACAAAGAAATGCCTTTCATGTTGGGATTCAGTCTGGGAACTTAATTCAGCCTTGCTCGGAGATACTGGAAAGATTAACAGATTATGGGGATGAAAATGGAAATTTAAATAACAGATCAAAGGGAGCTGAGTAGGCTGTCGTCTTGACTTCCCCGTCTATGAGATGGATGAGTGATATAAAGCACATGTATTTGAAAAAGAGCAGGTGTAAAAGCAAGTTACACACATTTGTTTGAAATCCCCACACTGGAACCTGAGCGTTAGGATGCATAGGTAGCTGGCAATCTGAAAAGCGTAGGGGTACCAAGACAATCGCCTTCTTCCTACCCATGGTATGCTTTTATCGGGTGTCAATCCCATGCTTTTTCCCACTCTTTTTCCTGCTTTAACTTCTTTTGTTCTTGTGTGGAACCTACTCTTAGTTTTATCTAGGCACCGAGACTGTGATGTTTTTAGCACTAACTGTCCCATGAACCTCCTCGGTCTCAAGTACACCGGGCAGGTTGATCCCCCAGCACTGAGTGTTCTTTGCACATTCTTCCCTGCTTTCCACGTCCTGTTTCCCATCACCACTCTGTGCTCTCCACTTATGATTTGCAAATGGCTGATTGCAGACATGCACTGTATAATATTTTAGCCACTACCTACCTGTGGCTATTTAAATTTAAAATAATTGAAATTAAAGCAAAAATTCAGTTTCTGGTTTTCTCTAGCCAAGTGCTCAATAGCCACATGTGGCTAATGGCTACCCTGTTGTACAGTGCAGATACAGCGCATTTCCATGCTCTTAGAACATTCTAGTGGGCAGTGCTGGTCTACATAACAGCTACTGAGAGACAGAGTTGGGCAGTGGTGGGAACAGGCATGCAAAATTTCCTCGCAATTTATGGCTTAGGTACAATGTTAACTGGACACACGAAATACTGAAAGAACCAAGTTATCCTTAGGTTTCACATTCTTAGAATTTCTCCTTATACCCACTGTAGAATAGGTAATAAGGCTATCTGTCAGCCTTATTGAGCCATTTGTCAAACAGGTATTGAATGCCTGTGCTGGGGAAATTACGATGAATTATGGTGTCTGCCTTCTAGTAACTTACGGTCTAAAATGGGGAGAAGAAGGGTTGTGATGGTTATCATATAGTAAGACTCTTCACGAAGTACACAGGAGGGGTTGATTAGCAACTGAGGTTGGCAGTCAGAGAGAGCTTTGCAGAGGTGATTATGCCAAATAAAAGGAATTCAAGAAGCAGAGAGTGACAGTGCAATGTGTGAACAAAGGCACGGGTCCTGGAGCTGGACTTCCTGGGTTTGGATCTAGCTTCCTCCCTGCCCCCACCAACTCACTGGCTGTGTGACTTTGGACAAGTTTCCTAACTGATCTGTGCCTAGGTTTTCTCATGTGCATGTCTGCAATCAGCCATTTGCAAATCATAAGTGGAGAGCACAGAGTGGCGATGGGAAACAGGACGTGGAAAGCAGGGAAGAATGTGCAAAGAACACTCGGTGCTGGGGGATCAACCTGCCCGGTGTACCTGAGACCGAGGAGGTTCATGGGACAGTGAGTGCTAAAAACATCACAGTCTCGGTGCCTAGATAAAAACTAAGAGTAGGTTCCACACAAGAACAAAAGAAGTTAAAGCAGGAAAAAGAGTGGGGAAAAGCATGGGATTGACACCTGATAATAATAGTACCTGCCTCACAGGGTTGTTGTTATGATTAAATGAGTCAATGCTTATAAATCTCATTAAGTAAGACCTGGCACATGGTAAGAGCTATGTAACTATTCGTGAAATACAGTGAGTAAGAAGGAAGGGTACGTGAGACACAGGAAGTGAAAAGCACAGAGATTACAACAGCATGGTAGATTAGAGAACCACAGGCTTTCTAGAACGAGAGGGGTTAAAATGGTGGAGCTGGGTGTGTGGGTGGGTGGGGAGCAGAGAAGGAGGGAGTATGGGGAAGACTGACAAGAAAATTGGTGGGCACAGAGGTGGCACCTACCCAAGAGTGGAAACATTCTTCTTCAAGTGATGGAAAGTTGCTGAAGATTTTTAAACAGAGAGGGGAGGAGATCAGACATACCGTCTGAAAAGGTCCCAGTCTGATGGCAGGGAGGAGGCATCTGAGAAGACTGACAGCATCTGAACTATGAGGAGGCCTGAATGGAGACAATGGATTCGAGAGATATTTAGGAGATTAAAAAGAAAAAAAGAATTTGGTGGCTAATTAGATGTGAGAAATGAATGCAAAGGAGGGGGCCTGTGTAACAATCAATATATGAGTTAACCCAATATACTTGAAAATAAGAAATACAGGGTTAAATTTGCGGTCTAATTTCAAAGACAGTTTTCCCTGCCTCTAGAACATGTTGTCACAAAGAATATGCTACTATTCTTGATTACTAATGTATTGTAAACTTGTAAGTGGAGCTTTAATTTTTTTAAAAAAAAAAATTGTCCCCATGATATGGAGAAAGAACAAGGGAAAATTTGAGGGTAAAATATGGTAGAAAGTTTAACATCATTCCGTTATTCTAAGTTATTGCTTTGTCTTTGGAAAAGTAATAAAAGCTTATTTCCTTTATAACTTCATCTATGTACCCAGGGCTGTCACATTAACCCCATATTAGTATTAGATTTTAATAAAGGACAACACAGCAGGAAGAAAGATGTTTGCTCATTCTAGAGAGTGGGTCATATAATTTAGTTTTTGGAGGATTTCAAATATTGTTTTTATTTTTTCATTGTCTTGAAAATGGTATTTGACTTTGTCAAATAACTGCAATGGAAAACAAAAGCTATGTTTAAATAGTATTTGGGAGATGTTGCTCAACAACACAGGCAGGGACTTGACTGGTTTCTTTACTGGTTTGCTTTACTTGTTTACTTTTATTTTATTTTATTTTAGACAAGGTCTCACTCTATTGCCCAGGCTGGAGGTTGGAGTGCAGTGACCTGATCATTGCTCACTGCAACTTCCAACTCCTGGGCTCAAGTGATCCTCCCAAGTAGCTGAGACTACAGGCATATAGCACCACACTTGGCTAATTTTTAAAATTTTTTTATAGAGATGGGATCTTGCTACATTGTCCAGCCTGGTCTTGAACTCCTGGCCTCAAGCAATCCTCCTGCCTTGGTCTCCCAAAGTGCTGGGATTACAGATGTGAGTCACCATGCCTGACCTTGGTTTACTTCTTGGTAGCAGCCAAAGGGTAGTTGGATTTCTTTTTTTTTTTTTTTTTTTTCACCCCGCACCTTCCCAGATTTCTTGATTAAAAGAAAGTTCTTTGCGTGCATCTCTGAGTTGTCCAAGATGTGTTTTTGAGGATGATCTTCTCTGGTCTGCTCATTTCCTTTCTCTCACCTTCCTAACCCAATGAGTTCAGTGATTACATTACATGACTTCTTGTAATGTTTGAGCTTCCAGTGACTCATGAGCTTTGGTCCTCAACCCAGAGCTGCCTCTTGCCATTCACTCACCTGGATGATGTCTTAGTGTCCTCTTTCTGTGGGCCCCAGGTTTCCTATCTGAGGCAATTCAAGCCCAGACTTTTCCATGGATCAACGGTCCCTCCCCTAATGTCATCACTTCTCACCTCCCACCCCTGCTGTAATATGCTGCTCCCAAGACCATTAGGGTTTTCTATTTCCCCTCTTCATGTTGCTTCTTGGCTCTGGAAGAAGATTAGAAAAGAAAGGAGAGAACAGGTGCTGCCTGTTCATATTTCCTACAAGACTTCTGGAAATATGAGAGGGAGGCTGAAAATGTCAGCTGAAATGGAATTAAGCAATGGTCTGTGGGCTTTAGTTATCTATGTCATGCCTGCCTCATGGTAGTAATAAGCGATTAATATTTGCTAGATCTGTTCTGGCATTTTTCCAGAAATATTTTTCTTAACTCCCCAGTTTCAAGTGAGGTTAGTCCCCCGGCAGCCTCTTTTTCATGGCAGGCTCTTTAGGCCATCATTAGTATCAAAATATGCTATTAATAGCTAATATTTCTTGTTGCTTTTTGTGTGCCAGATACTATGCTAAGTACTTGACATTCATTATTTCTTTTAGTCTTAAATAACCTAATGAAGTGTGTATAATTATTATCTATACATTACAGGTGAGGAAGCTGAAGTTCAGAGAGATTGAGGGATTTGTACCAAGTCACACAATAGAAAGTGGGGAAGCTAGGATTCTGATCTGGGTGGTCTGGCTCTAGAATCCATGCTCGTAACAGTATCCTATAAGTGTCACTTTCCCTGCCAGCCACCAGCCCTTCCCACATACACCTTGCTTTACTAAGAAGCACCACGTCTAGTAATAAAGTCTGCAGAGAAGTCACTTAGTATGTAGGATCTTGCAGAAACCAGACCTTCTGTTCCATTAGACACAATGGGCAACCATAGTTCCAGAAGTGCCCCTCAGAAGCTTAGAGAACACGGCCACAGCTCAGCACCTCAGTGTTGAGTTTCCACAAAAGTATCTTTCTTTTTATAAGACATTTTGGTAGTAGTAGCTCCAACTCTGTGAGGAGCAAGGCATAATTTTTATCATTCCCATCTTTGTAGATGGAAAAAAAGGACCTAAAGAGGTTAAGTGACTTCCCGGGGTTGAGCTGCAAGTCTTCAGAGGTGACACAAAAGGTGGTGAGAAGATAAAGAAATCCCAACTTTCTTTCAAAGTCTCCTAAGTTTGCAGCTCATACGGTTCTCTTCACTTCTTCAGCTTACAAGATACCTTTCGGAGGGTCTGAGCTGACCTCTCCTTTTTCTTTGGGAGAGCTGATGCAGCCGCAGCAACAAGTTTTCGTGAGGGCCCAAGTTGGTTGATGCGTTTAATAACTGCCTTTTGTTGTGCTCTTTCCACTCAGGAAGGGTTCTCGCCTTTTCTTCTGTGCTTACTCAATCACACCGCCTGATTGCTGCTGAGAAAGGCCACAGAGTATTTTTATTCTGGTCATCCTCTCATTACCCTTCTATAAAGTAGCCACAGGCACGGTGTAGGTAGCATTTATAGTGGTTTGCAGTTAGAGCTGGCATTCCTTTCTGTTTTTCCAAAACACAGCGAAGAAAAATCTCCTGGTAGTCAGAGAGAATGGAAGCTGCTCACCCACAGGTCAAATCCTATTACAAAGAATGCTGCTACTGCCGACATCTCTGTATGATGAAAAGGATTTTCAGCCGGAGCACCCATCTTTCAGAAAGCAACATGAGACCCATTTACGCCTTCCAGCTACCGTTTCATCTCCCTCCTTTCATCTTAATCACTTCTGGAGCACTATTCTGTCTCAGCATTTGAAATTCCCAGAGACCCCTTTCAGAAGAGCTCTTATTTCTCCAAATTACACAGAGCTGCACAGAGCCCACCCCCCTTTCCCAAGACCGTTGAAGGCTCCCTCGCTGTGGGATCCAACGGCTGCTGCCTCTCAGCCACTGCGCTGCTGCTGGTGCTGCGACACACACCTTTACCCTTAACTCGTCCGTGCACTCTCTGGGGACCCAGCACAATGCCTGGTGCACAACAGGAGCACGGAGCAGGATCACCCACTCTGACTCGGGCCTCTGAGGACGGGCCCCCTATTATTCCTCTGACAACTCCTCTGTACCTCCCCTTTCTCACTTAAGTACTGCATGTAGCTTTAGCCTGAGTTTCTAAACTTTCAGACTCTATCTGCGTTCTCTCTCCCCTGATTTATCATCTGCGCCCTCTGGCTTACTGTTTCATCTCTGTCAACCTCTACCATTAGCGACTCGCTTCAGCCCCTGTGATGTTCCTCGTCTCTAAGCCCCTCCATGCACACACGCACACGCACACGCAGGCACACACAGGCTAAATACTCTGGGATACTGCTTCCATCAAAAGGGTTAAACGTTTTCTTCCCTTTAGTTAGCGACCTTGGACCCTTTGTTTACATTTTCCCCTATTCTGTTAACAGATATTTAAAACAGACTTATCAATCCCAAATGGCTTTGCCCTCCCAACCGCCTAGACCAAGGGTTGGCAAATGTTTGTGGGAAGGGCCAGATAGTAACTACTTTAGGCTATGTAGGCTCTATGTTTCCTTGTGGTGTACGCTCTGTTCTGGTTTCTGTTTTTAAATCAAATGCCTGTTTGGGAGGAGATGAACGTATTTAGTCTATTAGATTTGCGCTGCTGGATTTTTTTTTAAAAAGTGTAACCTTGACTAGCTGTATTATTGTTTATCCTGTAAGATTAGTCTGTCAATTAAAGTTTGATAATAAAAAAAAAAAAGGCAGCAATAGTCAGAATGCAAATGATGGGTGTGGCTGTGTTCCAATAAAACTTTATTTATAAAAAAGACCAGTGGGTAAGATTTTGTTTGTGGGCCAGAGTTTGTCAACCCTTCACCTAGACTATATGTTTTTCTTTCTTTTTTTATTTTTTAGCTTTCAGTCTTTGAACCAGTAAAGTGAAATTCCCAGTGTAATTTCTGTGATCAAATCCAGGTCAAACTGCTGTGTTTTGTCTATAGCAATGTAACTCCTGAACTCTTCTGAAATGTATGCCCAGATACTTTTAAGCATTTCTTGTACCCTAGCTGAAACCAGGGTTCTGCTTTCTGCTGCTTTTTCAGATCTCTGTTGGTTTAATCCTTTCCAGAGTCCTTGCCCTAAGAAAATCACGTTACTTAAAGTGTTTGGTTCTCTACCCTTTTCATTCATAGCTATATTGCCTTAAAGTCATCTCTCTGGTCTTAGGAGGCTTGGATACAGGCCTTCTATTTTTTCTTTGTAGTTAATTTCTATCAAAAAGACAGCAGTTTATAATGGTGGGAGAAGCAAAGATATGGTGAAAATATCACAAATTCCAAAAGATCCATACTGGTTTAGCCCCAATTCTTTAGTTGTAGGTAACAGAATTCATTCCAGGCTGTTTAAACAGAAACAGATTAATTACAGGGTATTAGATAATTTATAGATTTTCCAGGCCTGGAGAACAAACTTTGCATGCTGCAGAGACAGAAATAATGCAGTTAGGAGAAGAAACATTCCAAAGTAGTAGGGGATGTCTCTAGACAAGACCCTACTACCAGCTTTACCTGTGGTTCATCACTCCTACAAACTGGACACACTACTTCTAACACTGCCCTCAAAGAATCCTACCTCTCTGTTTGCCTCTCGAGTCCACCTTTCAGTCTGGCCTGGTTTATCTGCTTGGCAGAACCCAGGCCACATGCAGAACCAGCCCTGCAAAGGAGTCTGAAAACTGCTGCTCTCTCACCTCTGTGAGGCAGGAAATTACAATGAAAGAGAGTTGAGTGGGTGAATGGTGGTGCCTGCCACTACCCTTTACTGACAACAACCTTGGGTGAATTACTTTGAATTTCCCTATTGATAAAATGGGGAGAAAAGTACATTCCTCGTGGTATTATTAAGATAATGTTACCTACCACATAATAAGTGCTCAATAAATAGCCACTATGTTATTATGAACAGACACTAAATTAACATTTTTAACTATATGAGTATACAGTGACCACATTGAGGAATGTTTTTCTTATGTTTAAAAGCATACGGAAACACTAAGCATGGAGCAAGCTTCTCATTTCAATAATTTTAGTGTCTGACATGCTGAAATTCTGTCCTTTGTTCAGTTCAAACTGATCTGAAAATTCTCTTAGCCCACGTGTGTTCACTGAATCCAGGGCCTCCAGCCTAGCTCAGAACTCTAAAATAGTCTCATATCTTTTTATTCAGAAAACATCTTTTCTGTTTGTAAAAATTATATATAATCACTGTAGAAAAACTGGAAAATATAGAAAAGTATAAAGAAGGTAAAAATTGCAGGTAATCCTCATGCTCATTCTTGACTTATGCACGATAAAGTAAAAAGGTATTCATAGCAACCAATTAAGATATTCATTGCTTGGTGCTAATGGGATTGAGGTTCAAGTTCAGCAAAAATTTAAACACAAGTGACTACACTTGACGTTTGAATGTATGTTACTAATTTGTTTCTGATTAACATTTGGAGAGGCAAATATAACTGTCATTCTCTTTTTACAATGGAAGCAACTGGCCAGAGGTGGCTAGTACATGATTTTGCAGCTTGCGACTTAAGATGCCAGGATTTGAATTGGGGTATTCAGACCCCAAGCATGGCTCTCTTTCCATTATCCTATACGTCTTCTCTTATAAGCTGTGTTGCCCTGTGGCCAATCTTAACACACAGGGAACAAATTCATTGCGTATCTACTGATTGTTCTGTTAAGGTGAGTCATTCTTATCCACTCTCTGATAAAAAAGTGAACTAGTATCACCCACTCAGCTTGGAAAAGACAATGTTTCACCAAAGATTGTGCCAATTGCTTAAAAATAACTTTAGATGATGACATAATGAATGGACAGCATAGCACAAGAGGTGGTTTATTGTATTATAATCATAAAAGTGGGAATTTTGTTTAACTATGTATGTTTAGCGCAACGTCACAAATATCTCTTGAACTTAATTCATATTCATAACAAAAATACTTGACCTATGGAGAAACATGTTTCTAAACTATTTATTAATACCAATGATTGATTTATTCTTAGAAGTTATCTTCTCATATATTGATCAGATAGAAATAAAAAACAATAAATGAGTACCATCTAATTTAAATACATTAAATTTTAATTTTTTTAGTGCTTTAAAATGTATGCTGACATAATGTTTGAGCTTAGAAGTTAGATGAAGTAAAACAAACCCCCCCCCCGGGGGTGTGTACAAATTGCATTAATGTTCTCCGTAGGTGTGTTCTTAGGGCTGTGTTCCTCTTTCTTTCTGTTTTCAACTGCAGGACATTCGGTCAAGTGCCTAAGCTCTGTTGTTAAACTTACGTCACATGCTCACTATTGCACGTAGATCTATTTTCAATTGACTCAATCTCACCAGGCCTAAAAACAAAAATAGGGGGGAAAGATCACCTTGTGCAGTTGGTAGAAGAGGATGGGCCTGATTGATCTCTGGGGACATTGAGGTCCCACAACAAGGGCTGTGAAAAACAAAGCTGACTCTACAGGTGCAGCATCCTTCCAGGAGATTCGTCAGAGCTCAAAATAGCCTGTGCATGCTTCAAGTCTACACACACTGATGATGACTCATAGTCGAGGGAAAACAATGTGAGCAACTGTGGCTGGGCCCTGGGCAGCTGGAGTAGAGTCATCTCCTGAGAACCAGTGTGACTATGTGATTTCCGGTGTGGTGTGTGCACAGAGCTGGAATTTCTTCTAGAACGTCACCATATTGTCTTAGTCTATCTGTGGAAACCGTTCTTATGAAAAGGCGAGTTATTGTTTTCTGTGGTATGTAATTGCTTTGCTCCTTAGCTAGTTTTCTCCTCACTGCATTTCATATAACTTTTTAAAAGTGGTCTCTCACAAGGCAGGAGTGGAAAAAGTGAAAAGGTGTCAGTTTTCTCCCCTCATGATCACCTTCTAGTCAACAGATGTCAGAAAAGACAGCCTCACTTTAAAGATAGTTTTAGGGTTTCTTCAGTAGAAATATTTCCAAACTTGGAGTAGATTATTGCAAACCAACAGGGATAGTTTCTTCCCCAACACCTTGCTTCACTTGTGTTGTTAACAAAAGTTAGAAAGTGCTGGCCGGGTGTGGTGGCTCACGCCTGTAATCCCAGCACTCTGGGAGGCCGGGGTGGGAGGATCGCTTGAGCCGAGGAGTTGGAGACCAGGCTGAGCAAGAGCAAGACCCCGTCTCTACTAAAAACAGAAAAATTAGCTGGACGTGGTGGCATGTGCCTGTAGTTCCAGCTACTTGGGAGGCTGAGGCAGGAGGATCACTTGAGCCCAGGAGTTTGAGGTTGCTGTGAGCTACAATGATGCCACTGCACTCTTCCCAGGACCACAGAGTGAGATTCTGTCTCCAAAAAATAAAAAAATAATAAATAAAAATGGTTAGGATGGTAAATTAAAGAGAGAGAGAGAGAGAGAGACAGACAGACAGACAGACGGAAGACCACGTGAAGAGTCTGGCAGAAGAGAAGACAGCCATCTGCAAACCTAGGAGAGAGGTTCAGAAGAAACCAATCCTGCTGACACCTTGATCTTGGCCTTCTAGCCCCCAGAATTGTAAGAAAATTAATTTTTATGATTTAAGTCACTTAGTCTATGGTACTTTTTTAGGGAAGCCCTCGCAAATGAATACATCTACCTCAAAGGATTCATGTCTTTTAAATTCTGGAAAATTCTTAGCCACTTCTCCAGCTGTATTTCCTCTTTAGCTATTTGCCTCTTGTTCTTGTTCTGTTCTCTCCTAGACTTCAATTTAGTGAATATTAAAATTTTTATCCTTTCATCCCTCAAATAAAAAAAGTGCTTACAGTTATGAACTTCTTTAAATTGCCTTGGTGGTAAAAATAACAATTAAAGATGAAAACCTAGTTCTAGTTCTTTAATTCTTGGGAAAAGCATGAATTCTGGAGTAGGAGTTTAGTTCTTTTTCTAGGGTTAAATTCTGCCTTAAAAAACACTTGTTTCACTTGTGAAATATGCCTTGCTTCCTCATTTCCTTAGAGTAGTCAGGTGGGCATGTTTGCATTTGTCTTTAGAACAGTTATCTTCAACCATGGCTGAATATTAGAATCACAGGAGCTTTAAGAAATACTGGCCAAACCCTCAGAGAGTCTCATTTAATTGGTTTGCGATGTGGCCTGAGCACTGGGAATTTGCAAACTCCCTGTTAATTCTAATGTCCATCCGAGGTTGAGAACCACTGTTCTAGAGCAGGAACATCACAGTTCATCAGCCGGATCCTTGGTTTATAGCTGTTGAAACTGACTCTTGCAAACTTATGTACAAAAGAAATATATTGAAAGGGTAAAGGGAAGCCCACTGGCTTCAAAGGAAGAGCTAAATTGCCAGGTTGCAGAGGGGACGGAAACCAAGACAACTATAGCAATGGAAGTAGTGTGGACTAATGGATGAGCCCTTCGGGTTATCACGGCCACTGCTGGGGTGAATCGGCTCCAGCTGTTTTTTATCCTTGAAGTTCTGCTTAAGGTTCAAATTCCAGGGAGAGGGCGAAGAATGAACCTGTAGCCTTAGGGCCACATGTGGCTCTCCAGATTCCCGAGTGTGGCCCCTCGACTGAATCCAAACTACACAGAACAAATCCTTAGTCATATCCTCAACCAGGAGAGGGTGCGATGGGGTAGCTCCCCAATGGAAAATTGATTTGTTCTTCTCTGAAGATGGCACTGTTGATTTTTGGCAGACAATGCTAACAGATGTCCCCACACCCTGAAACCATTTTGCTCTGGATGGGGAAGATGTAAGGAACATTCCTCTCAGAAGGCAGTTGGCTCGGGATCAGACTCCCTTGGTGTGTGCTAATTTGTTCATGGTAGTTATTCATTCATTCAGAAAATGCTTATTGAATATCTATAATATGAAAGTTTCTCTGGGAATGCCAAGCCAAGGAAGTGGTTGATGCTTTTAGGTTGCATGATATGCCAGGCATTGCGTGAATAGCTCCACAGAGTAAAAACAGCATCAGCCAGAGAACCAATATTTCAGTGCCTACAATTTGTTAGGCTCTCACACCCCAGGTCCATAAAAAGAAGATGGAGACCATCAGATGTCCCCAGACAAGTTTGATCCTTGCACTGGTTACCCCAGGATGGAATTTCTGATCTTGTAACTGGATCCTTTCCTGTTGTTCCTCATTTTCTTGGCCCAGCTTACTGCTAGTACCTTCCTTGAATCCTTACCATTATTATTATTTTTTTCTGAACCACTCTTCTGCCCTGACATAGACCCACATACTTGCTTTGCTTTGTCAAACAAGATCCAAGAAGAAAGGCTTTCTCCTTGGTCTTGGGCACATTCTTCATTAGGCATTTTGAATATACTACATGGTAGGCAAAAAATATATATTCTTAAAACTACTCCCTGACCTCATAGGATTATGTTCTAAACTCAGACTTGTCAGGTGACTGTTATGTCAGCCCTGTGGTGTACTTCAGTCTAATTTTTCTAAATTCATACTGAGAGTGTGGTGGAAGCCTGCCAAAGCTATAATAACAACTCAGCAATAGTGACAACCATAGAAATCAGAATTTTTTCTGATTTTTCATTAAAATACAAAACTGAAGGATCCAAGTAATATTAATAATGATAGTAGCTAATTTTTATTGAATGTCTATTATGTGTAGTCCCTGGCATGTAGTAAATGCTCAATAAAGATCGGTTGTGGTTTTATGGTTATCTGTTTTTATTGCTTTGGAGCCTGGCAGGCATTGCAGCAAGTACTTTACATTTACAAACTTATTTAGTCCTCACAACAATTCTATGAGGTTAAGGTACTCTTATTTTCCCCATTTTACAGACAAAGACACTGAAGTATGTAGGCATTCAAGAACTTGTCCAAGGTCCACAGTCGATAAATGGCATGATCTAGAATCAAACTTGGACAGCATGACTTCATTCTCTTAACCTCAAGATGATTATTGTTATTTTTACTGATGAATATAGCGCCTCCATGTGGCTTCACAGATGTTTGTAGAGTGAATGAATGAATGAATGAATGCATTAAGAACACTGTGGCTCTGTTTTTTTTTTTTGTTTTTTTTTCAGCACGTTTCGCACCACCATATTCCGGAACACATGAATTCAAATTTATTTTTAATCTTATCTAAGACATAATGATGATGACAATTTATCTCTTTAAAAAAACGCTTTTTACTCTATAAACTTTATGTGCAGTTTATCTAGGTGTTTGGTTAATGTGGTTCCTCATCATTTTAGTTTGAATAACTGAGATGTGCTTATCTTCAAGAGAATAAGGATCTATTTGATCAATGTAGACGATGCTTCAGGAGAATGCAGCAATAACCAAAAGAGGAGACAGGACTGTTTTTTTCTTATTGTTTTCCTGATTCAGTTTCCTGTGCTGGCTTTTTCTAGGCTAGAGATGTCTCTCCCTAAAGTTAATTCCTCAATTGTCCTTGTGCTGTCAGATGCCTTTCTTTCCAAAGGATTTCCTTAATCCACTGTGGTTCTTTAAGTGGCTGTCTTGATAACACCAAATGTCATCTGGCAAGCGAATGACCTTACCTGCTATCCACATAGATTGTCAGAGGAAACCGTGAACTTTGTTTTGGCCTTAATTTTAAGAAACTGAATCCCAAGGCAGATATCACAAATGTGAAGACCTGTTCTATTTCCTGCTCCTGTACTTTGCTGGAGAATAATAGAATTATTGCTCTTTTTTATTTGTGTTTATTTACCTATTTTTGGAAGAGCTACTTATTGTTAAATGGTGGAGAAAGAATGCCAATAAACCAATACCTGGACGAATCACGGACTGAAAGTCACCCTGCTGTGGATGCCACTGCTGTGTCTTTCAAACAAGGAGAGCTGGAAAGGGACTATTTACCTTATCTCTTTGTAAAGCTTTGCCTTCAGTTTAAGTCGTGCTATGACAAAACAAATGGCTGTGATAAACACTGGAATCCAGTCTGCCTGTGCCTGCGACCGCAAAAACTGGGCACACTCCTGAGCTGGGTTTGCAGAAGATCCTCCACCTTAGAGGCAGAGGATCCAGGAGGAGCCCAGAGCTGGGCTGGCAGGATAGTGTCAGGTGAACTCATCCCTGTCATCACAGAAAATGAAAGAACAAGTGTCTAAGCATGTGGCTTTTTAAACAATCCTGTGCTAAGGGAGAAACATCCAACACAGACCAGACTGTGTTGGAGGACATGACCTATCATCTGGGTCTTGAAGGAATAGGAGTTAGCTCAGCAGAGAAGTAAGGGAGAGCATTCCAGGGAACGACGAATGTGTGGAGATTTACAAAGAGCAAGAAACTCTGAGTGGCGGGTGTAGCTATGTGCAGGGTAAGGTGGGAAGAAGAAAACAGGGACCGGATTGGGAAGACCTTGTATCCCCAAATGAGGGCTTCTCCTTTATCCTGAAGGCTGTGGGGACAGGGAAAGTGGCAGTGTTGGATTTCCACTTTAGAACCATCATTCTGATTGGCAATGTGAAGTTTGGGTTGGAGGTGACTGAGAGCTGGAGGCAGGAAGACCAGGTTCAAAGAGTGGTAACAGGATGAAGAAGAGAGGCTTGGGTTTATGAGATACTTTAGGAGGTAAAATCAACAGAATTTGATGAGTGACTGAAATTGAGTGAAAGCAGTTCAGAGCTTCCTCCAGGCTGGGAGCTGGCTGAATGTTGGCATTGGTTTCAAAGAAGGAGAAGGCAGAAGAAGAAGTAGGTTTGGAGAAAAAAAGTTACATGTGGGTACATCCACAAAAGCAGACCATATTTATACACCGGGCTATTTTATCGGCCCCAGGTGACCTTGTGTACATACATAATGGTATTTGCATCCTCAGCCCCGGCTCCTGCAGCCCAGAGGTCCCTGTTAAGATTGTCAGCACTGATTCTCTTATGAGTCATTCTAAGATCATAGGAGCTTGAAAGCAGAAGGATTTCTATCTCAAAATGACCTGAGGTTCATTCTCCTCAAGGCTTGAGCCTTTGAAACAGAGGAACAAAAACAGCGTTTTGTCTTACTGGCCTCTTGGAGAGTAGACTAGTGGTACAGCAACCAACCTACGCCAGGCGACACTCAGACCAGAGGTTCACACTCGCTCTGCCACAATCAGGGTCTCCTGTTATCCCAACCCCATCACAGAGAGAGCTCCCTTGTATGTGGAACCCACACATTTCTACTTCTCTCCTCTTCCACCCTCACAGCCTGCTGTGGTTTGAGTGTACCCCCCAAACGTTTCTGTGTTGGAACTTTAGTTAGTCAGTGTGGCAGCATTGGGAGGTGGAGCCTTGTAGAGGGGGTTAAGTTATAGGGGATCCACCCTCATGAAGGGATTAATGCAGTCCTCTTGGGACTGGGTTAGTTTTCTCAAGATTGGATTAGGTTAGTTCTCATGAGAGTGGGTTGTTACAAAGTGGATCAGCCCACTTTGTTTCCCCTCTTTTTGCATGAACTTGCTTCCCCTTTTGATTTGCCCCCATGCCATGAAGCAGCACGAGACCCTCACCGGATGCAGCTGCCCAATCACCATGAGCCAAAATAAACCTCTTTTCTTTCTAAATTTCCCAGTCTTAGGTATTGTGTTGTAGCAACAGAAAACAGACTAGGATCTAGCCCTTTTGCAACAAAGGGTCCACACATACTATGCCCTTGCACATTTTGGAATGCTTGCCTGACAGATGTTGTGCCATTTCCCAAACTCATCCTTCTGAGCTACAAAGTCTTTCCCTAGGTTAATGGAGTCTTAAAGATAATGAAGAAATTCTATGGTTCTACCTTCACCTGCATAATCCTTCCCACCCAAGCATTTTTGAGAATGTCCAAAGGATCTTTCACATGTGCTCAGGGAGTCCTCATGCTCTTTTGTTATGATCTGTCACCACAACCAGACACCACTGCTGCTCCTGGTGGCATCTTTGGTGGGAATAAAAATGTCTGTACTGTGGATCCTTTAGGAATCCGCTATTTGATGCTGTGATGGTTAATTTTAGGTCTCAACTTGGCTAGACTGTGGTGCCCAGTTGTTTGGTCAAACACTGGTCCAGATGTTGCTGTGGAGGAATTTTGTTAACATGATTGGCATTGACAGTTAGTTGACTTTAAGTAAGGCACATTGCCCTCCATAATGCGGGAGGGTCTCATCCAATCTGTTGAAAGACTTCAGAGGAAATCTGAGGTTTCCTACAGAAGAAAGAATTCTGCCTCAAGACTATAACATGAAAATCTGGAGTTTCCTGAGTTTCCAGCCTGCTGGCCTCCCCTGTGGATTTCAGACTTGCCAGTCACCAATAGTCCGCACGAGCCAATTCCTTAAAATAAATCTCTTTCCATATTTGTATCTTCTGTTGGTTCTGTTTCTTTGGAGAACCCTGACACAGATGTCTATACCAATAGTACTGAGCACTCCCAATTATTGAAGTTCCAAAGCCTTATGGACGTCTTTGTAGGGAGAAGATCTCTTTCCTTCACCTTTGTGGTTTGTCACTCCGGCCCAAAGTGACCCTGCCCATGCCTCCCTGTCTCTCAGTTCTCCCCAAGACTTCCATAAACACTTCTCTCCTAGCATCTACCTGTAGCACATCACTCCACACTATCCAATACTCATGCCTGTAGCTGATGGTGGGCTAAAACCACATCTGCTTTGTTCACTCATATGTCCCCAGCCCCTAGTAGAGTACCTGCCATATAGTAGGTGCTAAATAAATATTTGCTGATAACACACCGAGGCAGATCCTTCCTACTCTCTCCTTTACTGGTCACTTTCCTTAGATCCAACAATCAAAATGCAAATCAACTTGTACCAGTCCTGCCTGCCACCAGCATGCTCCGAGCAAGCTGAGGACTGTTTTAGGCCCTAATTAAGAAGCAGGCTATGCAGTGCCCTTCCTCTCTGGCTGGAATTCATCCCCCACCTGCGCCCTTCCCACACATCTTTGCCAAGCAGAGTCCAGCTCATTTGTCTCACTTTGCATTTTAATTATTTTTTCCACTGGTCTATCTCCCCAACAAGAATGGGGCCCTGGCTTATTTATCTTCGCCTTCTGAGTGCCTCAAATAGTATCCGCAGCATCTTAGACACTAAGATAATTTTTCATGAAGGAAAGAATGGATAGAAGGAGGGAGGGAAAGAGGAAGGCAGAAAGGACTGGTAAAAGGAAAAAATGAAAGAGGGAAAGACAAGTGGAGTCGACTAGGGAAAACATTCCTAGTTTTCAGACAGCCTCTACCTCTGCTTGGAATTGCATTTAGTTCTGTCATATTCAGGTAACAAAATTTCTCCCAGCTGGTAAATTAATTACTTTGAGAGTCCTGTTAATTTTAAAACTGTTGATGCAATAGGTAGAAATAGGATGCTCGTGGCTTGAAAGAACAGAGGCTAGCTCAAGACATGAGGATAACCTGAGAGCCCAATTCATTGGACTATAAAACCCTAAACTTACTTCCTACGCTCACGCTCCAGACCAGACACTTAATGCTGCAATGGAGAATAATCATATCGCACAATGTATTTTGACTAATGAACGTGTGGGAAGGCACTTCTGTGACTGCGATGCACATGGCTTGTAATATGGCTAAGTGGAACCGACGCCTGGTGTGCTGAAATCTAGTGTTAAAATTGTTGTATTTTCAGCCAGATCCTAGAGAGACTCAGATGGGAGAATCCACTACAATTAGAATGTCAAATCACACTTTCTCCTCTTCAAATTGCATTTCTAAAAATAAGATAATGAAAATATGTATTCGTGTGGGAGAGGGCTTATTGTAGAAAGCTGCAAATAAGACGCAGGAAAATGTCTGTGCTCAGAAACCCCATTCAGGATGAGACTTTCACTGCAGGGAGCTTCTGTGCCATAAAGAAAGCTGCACAATGTGTTTCGCACACAAAAGGATAGCGGCCAAGAAAGCTGATTGTGTTTCTAAGCCTCTAGAATAAAAAGGTATGCAGACAACATTGTTTTACTGGTTAAGGCCAGTTTTTCCTCCTCCCTGTCTTCTGATCTCAGGCATCTTTGAAGGGGTTGGGGAGTCTTAGAGTTTATCAAACCTTGCTGCAGCTTTTAAACCTTTAAGATGGTTCATTATTGAATACATTTGGCGGCCACTATGTAATGGAAGCGATCTAAGGCGTTCTGAAGGAACTCTGGAACCTTCTTTCCCCCAGCTTCCTATTATACAGATAAAACTAAATATGGTAAAAAGGTTTAGATTGTTATTAATGATAAGTGAATGATCTGTGATGTTTCTTGCTTAAGAAGATTATTTTTCACCAATGAGGATTACTTTAGATAATCTATTTTTTTGGAATAACAGAAAATATTAAGGGGAAGGAAAAGTTTGGAGGTATCTATCTCCTTAAGACTTACTTTTTGGGGATGTGATATTTCCAGACCCAGAAACAGAGGTTTGAAGTGCCCTTTTCTTTCTTTTAAAGTTAATAGATAAAGGTCGGGTGCAGTGGCTCATTCCTGTAATCCTAGCACTCTGGGAGGCTGAGGTGAGAGGATCCTTGAGCTCAGGAGTTCAAGACTAGCCTGTGTAAGAGTGAGACCCTGTCTCTACTAAAAATAGAAAATATTAGCCAGGTGTGGTGGCACTCACCTGTATTCCCAGCTACTTTGGAGGCTGAGGCAGGAGGATTGCCTGAGCCCAGGAGTTTGATGTTACTGTGAGCTATGATGATACCACTGCACTCTAACTGGGGCAATAGAGTGAGACGCTGTCTCAAAAAAAAAAAAAAAAGAAAATTAATGAATACTTTAGAAATGTAAAATTTCTCTAAGTCAAGTGAAGATGAGAGTGAGGAAACTGTTCATTTGGAGTAAGGTGGAGGTAATGTTATTATTTTAATAGTTAAACACTTACTAAGAGACAATGAGCATGCTAATTACTTCCTGTAAGTTGCTGATCTCCTAGCTGCTATGGAGATTACTGACAGATTTTTGAAAATGTTTGCTTTTCATTGCTTCCTGCATTTCAGTGTTGCTATTTGGGATCATTTTCCTTCTGCCAGAAAAAAAAATCCTTTTAGTAATTTTATTTTTTAGTTCACATATGCTAGCAATGTATTCTTTCTGTTTTGGGAGTTTGTTTGTTTTAAACATCTTAATTTTCCCTTCATTTTTGTGCACAGAAATCTTGGCTGTCAGTTATTTTCTTTCAACACTGGGAAGATACGATTCCACTGTCCTCTGGTTTTCATCATGTCTGATAAGAAGTTAGCTAGTGGTCCTACTGCTGTTCCTTTAAAGATAATGTTTTTTTCCCAACTCCTCTGTCTACTTTTAAGTTTCTTTGTTGTCTTTGAATTTCAATAGTTTGATATGCTATGACTAGATATAGTTTTCTTTGCATTAAACTTGTTTATGGTTCTCAGAATTCTTGAAACTGTAGGTTTTTGTCTTCATGAGCTTTGGAAAATTTCCAGTCATTATCTCTTTAAGTGTGGCTTTTCCTGTTTTATCTCTTCTCTCCTGTGATGTCAATTACATACATTTTAGACTTTTCTTTTGTCCTACGTGTATCTATGCTATTTTTTATATTTTTATTCTTTTCCTCTTTATTCTTCAGTTAGGATATTTTTAGTGACTTGCCTTATAGTTCAATAATTTTGTCTTTTGCTTGTCTTCTGCAGTGTTAAATCTATCCAATTAGTTCTTGATTTTAGTAATTTTATTTATTTTGTTTTATTTTTTAATTTTTATTTCAGAGTATTACGGGGGTACAAACGCTTTGGTTACATAAATTGCCTTTGACCACCCAACAAGTGTGCCCATCCCCCAGATAGCGTGCACCCATCCGTTAGGTGTGGATTTGCCCATCCCCTCCTACCCCCTTCCACCTGCCCAATACCCTAGGATTGTTACTTCCCATATGTGCACATTAGCGTGATCGATTAGTACCAACTTAATGGTGATCGTAATTTTATTTTTAATTCTAGAATTTTTATTTAATTTTTTAAAAATATATTTCAATTCTTTGTTAAAATTCTCCATCTTTTTATTTATTTGAAAAACTTTCTCCTTTGTTCTCTTGAACATATAACTCATAGTTATTTTTAGGTCTTTTTTTCTGTTAACTCTAATATCTGGATCAACTGTGGACCTATTTTCATATCTAGTATTTCTTTGGGTGTTTGGACATGTTGTCCTGTTTGTTGGCATACCTAGTAATTTTTTTATTATTTACCAGACATTGTATTTAAAAGCAAATTGTAGTGGCTCCAAATAATATTATCTTCCTCCAGCTAGAGTTTGCTCTTCCTTCTGCTATGCAGATAGAGTTGGGCTATGTCTTAATCCAAGTGAAGCTATGTTTCAATTTCAATAATTCTCAGTCTTCTCCTGGTTCACCTCCACTCCCCAGGCCTAACCTTCCTGAGAGCTTGAGGGATTCACAGAGTCCTTCACCCTGGCAGCCCCCCAAACTCTTGTCCTTTCTTTTTTCTTTAACAATTGAAATCCTCAAAACTCTGTTCTGACTTTTAGTTTATCTGCAGAGCTTCTAAGCCTTGTTGCCTAGCTCCAGAATTTGGCGTATGTTTTAAGGGAAAAACTGGTTGTATTACAGGCTTAGTTCTTCTTTTTCCTTTCCTATTACCAGCAACTTGGCTCTTTAAGTCTCAGGTTTTGTCTCACTAGCCTTACAAAACAGCATAAGGCTCTGTTCATCTATCTGTCCCCAGCAGTGACTTCTGCCTGGGCACAACCCAGATGAGCATGCTCTTGCTCTGAACCCAGCATCATCAGAACAATTGCACAATGTCAGTGTATTTTTTTCTAATTCTTTCCTTTCCAGCATCTTGTTTCCTCTAGTTTTGGTTGTTTCAGCAGTTTGCTGATGTCTTAGCACATGCTTTAAAAAAAATCCTGAATTTTAAGTTATTATTGGTGAAAATGTTGGTCTCCCATCATATTGGATTTCTTTTGCATGGAAAAACTGCATCTGCATTTAGGATGCATCAAGTGCTGTGAAAGGCATAAGGAGTACAAAAGCAAACAGAGTTGATAAATTCTTGGAGTAGATTTTGTTTCTACCGGAATGTGGTCCTATTATATAGTTAAGTTTTGCCCCACCCCTGACATAGATATGTTGAAGTCCTAACGCCCAGTACCTCAGAATGTGATTGTATTTGGAAATAGGATCATTGCAGGTATAATTAGTTAAGATGAGGTCATACTAAAGTAGGTCATACTCATATGACGGGGTCATTAGAAGTAGGAGGTCATACTCCTAATCCAATATGAGTGCTGGTCTTATAAGAAGATGGCCATATGAAGACACAGAGGCACAGGGAGAAAGACAGATGAAGATGGAGACAAATTGGAATGATGCATCTACAAGATAACAGATGCCAAGGATTGACAGCCACCACCAGAAACTAGGAAGAAGCAAGGAAGAATTGCCCCCTACAGGTTTCAGGGGGGTCTGCTGTCACTTCGATGTTAGACTTCTACCTCCAAAATGCTGAGACAATAAATACTGTAGTTTAAAACCATCCATTTTGCAATACTCTGTTATGGCAGCTGTGGGAAACTAACATAGGTCCCTTGCTTTTAAAGTCAGAGAAGCTACTCTGAATAAGAGAATAAGAATAATTACGAATTTCTCTGGGAATATAGAGAAGGAGGGGGCTTAGAAGAGGAGAGACAGCGAGGTAGAAACAGCAGTTTGACAAAATGCTTTGTGTTTTCAATAAGGTTTGTGATATTCTAAATCTTTGGTACATCCTAGAAACATTATTTAATTGGTATGATTAGATTTCTTGAAGCAACCAGAGAAGGGCTTGAGAACAATGTCCAGGTAATTGTGGGACAAGACCAAGTTAACATTATATATATATATATATATATATATATATATATATACACATACATATACACAGAGAGAGAGATTGCCAGAGGGCAGAAGAGCCCTGAAACTTCTAAGCCCCTTGTATTCACAGAAATCTTAAGGAGAATTTTGGACTTCCATTGGCTCTGGACATTTTCTTCAGTGGGAGTGAGAAGGATTATTTTTAAGAAATTTTACCTTGAACCCAAGGGTCATGGCATATGGATTACTCATGTGTTCATTTACTCAATTTGTAGCATATAGTTCCAAATTAGCTACATTCTTGAGTCATGCTTTAGGAGATTGATCTTTTTCCCCCTGTATTTTTTTCAAGCCTAATGCCAACTATATTAGTTGGGACAGGCTAGGTTAGGCTGCAATCATAAATTTGCCCTAAAATCTCAGAAGTATAACGAAGGTTTATTTAGTTTTCATGCAGTATGTCTAATGTGGATAGTGATGGAGGGTGCTCTGCTCCACAGGGTCACTCAGGGTTTCAGGATGATGAAGGCTCACCTACCCGGATCATCAATGTTCATGATAGCAAGGGAGAGAGGAACATGGGGAATTGTGTGCCAGCTCCTACATTTTTTGGTAATACGGAAGTGACACATGACACTTTAGCTCACAGCCCATTAACCAGAACTAGTCACAGGACTCACCTGGCTGCAAGGGGAGTGGGGAACCTGGGGGAACACAGAATATTGTGGTGAGCATTATTGTCTCTGCCATTCCACCTTAGCCTATAAAGTAGTGGCTATTACTATCCCTGTTTTACAGATGGAGACATTTGAGGCATAGAGAAGTTAAATAGTTTTCCTAAGGTTGCATAGCTGGTGAGCTGCAGAGCCAGGACTTAAGCCTAGACCATCTGGATTCCCAGGGCTTGATTGTGAGAAAAGGAAAGAGGAGTCAATTTGCTTTGGGTCTTGGCCTCCTGCTGCCCCTCCCCTGCCCCCATATAGGGAGGGTTTCTTTACCTTCTGCTTCCTACAGAAAGAGATCAAGAACTGTTGAGTGGAACACATCTTTCACTCCTTTTTGTAAAATGAGAAAAACAGATTATTTTCCATGAAATCTTTCTTAACTAGCTAAAACTGATCTCTCCTTGTGCTGAATCCCCATTGCCCCTGGATTGTACTGCAACAAGGAGAGCTTGAGAGATTAGTTTTTCCATAATCTTGTAATTTCCATGGGCCTCTCCACCTTACATACAGATGTGTCTGCACACGTTCACATACACACATACCTCTTTGTTATGTGCAATTGCCATGTTCTTAATACTATGTATGACACTGGACAAATATGGCCTTTAACTTCACTACTGAGCAGACTGGTGGCTCCTAAACCACTACTTTTATGTAGAAATTCTGGTACTACTCTTCACACATGTGCACTCATTCCTTAAACAAGTACGTACACAGTTTTGAGTACCCACTTTGTACTATTTACTCTGGATGTGGCAGCCAGTGCAAGATACACAGTGTCCCTCTCTCTGTGGAGTAAAGGACCAATAAATACACAGAGAAGTGTATAAATGACTCATTGTAACCTTCCCATGGTTGATTTCCTTGACTTAATTACAAATTTCCTGGAGGCATTAGGCATGTCTTATGCTTGCTGGGTCCTCCCACCATGCTTTGTTAAACTTTCAGTAACTCTTGGTTGATTATTAATTATTTGACCATCTGGACAGGAGAAGAAATTCTAGGTTTAAGGATTTCTTGGTAAAAGGTGTTCTCTGAAGCTGATACATATTCCCATTTGGCTCTAACTTTTTCTATTTTTCTACTTAGGAAGATGCTTAAGTTTTGGAGGTTGGCTTATGATGTGATCAGAGGTTAATTTATTCTATTAGAGAATCTAAATTCACCCATGAAATTCAAAGTATTAAACTGAAATCAGAGGTACTATTTTCTGTAACCAATTAAAGTTAAGCAGGTGAGTAATACAGTTTCTGAGGCAGGTGCTAGTGCTGAACTAGCAACATGGTGGCTTCATTTCAGAGACTCCGAGCAGTAACTTGTCTAAAATAAGCTAAGGGCTCTTTTAACCAAGTTAAACTCTCCTCTACTTTCTAACCCCTGAACAGGGCAGATTTTGTCTTATATTCCAAGATGACACCACTTGTGTTATCACACTTGGGACTTGGTTAAAGGATCTTTATTGGACTATAGCCTCTCCTGGTGCCTGGAATTCTCTTGTCTTGTTACTGAATAAAGTTAAGGGCTGCAGTGATCTTAAAGGGGCCACATGACTCCAAACCCAGCAGCCTGCTGTGAATAATGCTGAAGAAGCCTTGGTAGAAAGAGCTGTGCTTTTTGGCTGAGAGAATGGGCTTATGGTACACCCTGGCAAGGAGGAAGCTGGCAGTAAGAAAATAAGATGACAACCCTAACCTTTCTCCTTTTTTATGCCAACCAACTATTGATGTAGTTTAAGAGCCTCTTATGGGCCGGGCGCGGTGGCTCACGCCTGTAATCCTAGCACTCTGGGAGGC
>VBSM01003169.1:16661024-16707088 GCA_008086735.1 Cheirogaleus medius
AAAAAAAAAAAAAAAAAAAAAAAGAGCCTCTTATGTGAGCAAGGCATTTTCCACTTATAGTGCGCTGCTGAAACAAAGGAATGTTTTCTCTCTGTTCAGACAGAGCACTACACTTTGACCACCTTTGTTTTTAGATTAAGGGTATGTCCTGATAAATGATTAGGGGGTGTGTCCTGGGAAGCAGGTGCCTCCCAGGATGTGGGAACCACTGTTGCCAGCATGTTTTTTCCAATGGAAATGAGGACTAGAATGTGACCCAGTGAGAAGTTTTTAAGCTTGTTTCATAGTTAAGGCTGTCCCCATTGTCAAGAATACAAATGGAAATCTATGATCCATTTTTTGTTAGTGTTGTTTGTTTCATGTAGGCAAACACCAGCCTATAGATGTGTTGCTAACACAAGTTGGAACTACCTGGAGAAACAATTTATTTTCTCACCTACTATATTAATTTCCTATGACAGGTGTAACAAATAACTGCAAACTTAGTGGCTTAAAACAACAAAAATGTACTATCTGACGGTTTGGATTTCAGAATTCCAAAGTGAGTCTCATTAGGTTAAAATCAAGGTCCTGGCAGGGTGCATTCCTTTCTGGAAACTCTAGGGGAGACTGTTTCCCTGCCTTTTCCAGCTTCTAGAGACCACCTGTATTCCTTGGCTTGTGGCCCCTTCCTCCATCTGCAAAGCCAACAGTGTTGATCCATTTTCTCACAAGTGTCATCTCTCTGTTTCTCTTCTATCTCCCTCTTCCCTTTTTAAGGAATCTTGTGATTACATTGGCCTACTTGGATAAGCTAAAGCAATCTCCTTAATTAAGGTCAACTGATTAACAACCTTAATTTCATCTGCAACTTTAATTCCCCTTTGCTAAATAACCTAAAATATTCATAGGTTTTGGAGATTCGGTTGTGAGTATGTTATGGACTCAATGTTTATGTCTCCCCAAAATTCATATATTGAAATCCTAACCCCCAAGGATAGTATTAAGAGGTGGGGTCTTTGAATGTAATTAAGTCCTGAGGGTGGAGCCTTCATTAGTGGGATGAATGCCCTTATAAAAGAGACCTCAGAGAGCTTTCTAGCCCCCTTCCTGCCATGTGAGGATACAATGAAAAGACAGCTGTCTATGAACCAGGAAGTGAGCCCTCACCACACACCCAATCTGCCAGTGCCTGTGTACTCCTCGGCCTTCAGAACTGTCACAAATAAAACTATGTTGTTTAATCCACTCAGTCTTTGGTAATCTCTTATAGCAGCCCGAACTAAGACAGTATCTTTAAGGGACCATTATTCTGCCTATGACAGGAATTAGGTCTTTTCAAGTCTTTTTAAAATTTGATTTTGTTAATTCCAGGGACTGCACTCTGTTGCAGGTTTTTATCTGTAAGATTTTTAAGAAGGAATCTTTGAAGTTAGATCTCCCCAGAGTCTTTGCTGGTCTCAATTCAGTATCATGTCACAATATTCTCAATTTTGCGATCCAAGCAATTAGATATAGGCATTGATTATCAAGCAACTATTTCATGAGATGAGAAATTGCTGGTGAATTACATATTGATTATATATGGCTGTGCCGTGATTGTCTTTGCTGTATTGTGGTCTTTGCACTGACATTGAGATAATATTATATCCAGGACTGGGCGTGGTGGCTCATGCCTATAATCCTAGCACTCTGGGAGGCCGAAGACGGAGGATTACTTGAGGTCAGGAGTTCAAGACCAGCCTGAGCAAGAGTGAGACCCCATCTTTATGAAAAATAGAAAAAATTAGCTGGGTGTGGTGGTGCGCACCTGTAGTCCCAGCTACTTGGGATGTTGAGGCAGGAGGATGGCTTGAGCCCAGAAGTTTGAGGTTGCAGTGAGCTATGATCACACCACTGTACTCCACCCAGGACAACAGAGCAAGACTGTCTCCAAAATAAAAATTTAAAAAAAGATGATAGGATCACATCCAAACTTGTTTCCAAAACAACTTATTCCCCCATCCTCAACAGGCTGCTGCTTTGAATTTCTGATCTTTTTCCGGACACATTGGTGTTGTATGGAGCAAGGCCCTTGACCTCATAAAGGTTCACTGAAAAATCACTGGCAGGAGGCAGATTGGTTAATAGGAGACAAGACATACACATTTATTTAACAGCTATCCATGGGAGCCTTCAGAATGAAGACCCAAAGATACAGGGGAAATTGTCCATTTTTATGCTTAGGTTCGACAAAGTATGGACAGCTGTGTAACTCTAATGATCTGCTAACAGTAGGGTATGATGAGATAATGATAAGAGACTGAGTAGGGAAACCCAGCAAGGCCTGTCTGTCAGGATTCCTCTTGGCCCCTTTGAGTAGCATTCCTTCTTCTGGGTGAGGGGCAGGACCCTCTCTGGAATGGGGGTCTTATGACTGACAGTCAAAGAAGGTAGGTCAGAGAATTTCTTTATGGCCAGTTTTTATACAGAATAATTGAGGTTTTATGTCTGGCTTTTGCGAAAAGGGGTTCTGGCATTTATGACCTGCCTTGGGAAAGAGGGATTCTAGTTTCTATGGCTAGCCTCAGGGAAGAATGGGACTGAGAGGCAGGACAGGAGAAGGTCAGAGAAAAACTTTTGTTGCCAAGGCCTTCTTTGGGGGGTACTGTTTTCTGAGCCTCATCTGTGTCATCTTTGACCCTCCAAAGTGTCTGTTCCCAGGGCTCTGAGTCCCAAGATACACCATACCTCTGATTATTGCAATAGCTTCTAATCACTTGCTCTGAATGCTACCAAAAGCTCGGCCACTTGTCTACAAAGCCAAAGAAGAACGAGGACAAGCAGTCTGAGGAGGAAGGAAAGAGAGTTCACTTTGCCAGCAAAGGAGGAAAAATGGTAGACCTTCTTGTCTCAAAATCCAAATTTTTCCTGCACATTTGCAGACATACATAGCTTTTAAAGGATGGGTTTTCAGCTTCAGGCAATTACTGTTCAACTACAGTTGATAATTCTGATCATCCCAACTCCTCTAGTGACCTCCGCCCTTTACCAGGGTGGGGCTGGGCCATCTCTTGTTGTACAAATAACAAAAGACTTACCCTGCCTCTCCCAACCGCTGGCCTGAGGCAGGGATGTGGGCTTTAGTTCTCAAAAAGGAGTGGAGGATGTTTTAAAGAGACTGAAAATATTTTTGCCATTTTTTCCAGGCCGTTCCCTCTGTTAACATATTCCCTACTCTCAATATTTCCCTTCCCTATCTGTGGGAGGAGGAGTGACTACTCTGTTACATGATTCCAATCTTTTCACCCTTCTAGTCTACCCTGTACACTCCAGCAAGAAGAATTTTTCTAAAATACCAGTTTTGCAAATCATTAATTCTTGTTCCAGTACTTACTAGCTGTGTGACCTCGCAAAATTAGTTAAAATTAGTCTCTGTGAAACCTTGACAAAATTGAGCTAATACACGTATCTACCTCTAGGGGTGTTGTGAGGATGCAATGAAATTTAATACATTTAAGGTACATAAACAGGTACATTAAGCACTCAGCAAATGTTTTCAGATACCATTATGATTACCCTTAGCATTATTGACATGTTAACTGATGTGAATGCCTTTTCTGCTCCTGTTGGCACAAGCCCTCTGGCCCAGTCATCCCATGTGGATAGACTGACCTCTGCCCTGCTTACTCTCACTGCACTTTCCACTGTTCCCTAACCATCCGCAGACCTGGGGCCCAGGGAATCTTATTTCACTTGGGTGGGGAGGGCTGGGACACCTTCCCTTATCTCCTTAAGCCTACCTATATTCCCTCAAGGCCTGAGCTTCTGAGACCTAAAAGGCCAGGCTTTTAATTGCAAAAATAGTTTTTTCCCTTCATTTTTGTTCTTTCAGCCCTTCCTGAGTTTGAAGCTCCACTGTTTGGCTTGAATGGGGAAAGGACCAGAGGATAAATAAAGAAAATGCCAGGAACCCGACAGCTTCCCTCAAACACGCACACCGGAGACTAGTTACATTATTGAAATGTTATCTGGTCTGATAAGTGTTTTGAATAACAACAACAACTACTAACATTTGTTAAGCTCTTTTCCTGTGCCAGGCACTATCTTTGGTCCACCACCCATCTGTTCCGTCTCATCGCTGGTCTTCTGCCCCGGACATTTGGTTCACTCCCTGACTCTAGATTTACTTCCCACCTCTGAGTCATTGCTTCTGTTTCCCTTGTCTGGATTGCCTTTCTCTTTCTTGTCCATTTATCCAAATCTTCCCCATTCTCTGTGGTCCAGCTCTAACACTTTCTCTGACCCCACTAAAAGCCATGGCTCCTCCTTTGGCCAGGCACTGTGGAAGATGAAAGTGAAGCAAAGAAAAAGGACCTTGCTATTGAAAAGCTAACCAAGGCGATGAGACCAATATAAAACACAATAAAGAAACCTCTACTGTTAAATTCTGGGGTAAAAAAAATCATAATTGCTGCACAAGTGTCCATAAGACATCGTCAAATGACCCATTCTATTACTAAATCAACGCATGTATAGAATTGACCAAATCCTTTCATCCTCAGAGCAGAATTCTGTTATGAGTTGATAAACCTGTTCAGGTTACTATGTATAAATTAGTTCAGGAGCTTCCCATTTCAGCAAAACTGATATATACAAAACAGGATTTACAAAACATTTTAGGTCATGATTAGTTCCACCAAAAGACTCACCATAAAATTTCTTCTAAGAAGCAAAGCTTATTTGCTAAATGGATTTAAAATATGATTTGATTCACAAAATTGTTTTGTTTGCACAGAATTTCAGGACAGATAGCCATTGCATAAAATTGAAGCAAACTTGTAATTACGTTACCAAATAGCCCGGAGTTCCATGAGTTAATTCAACTCCCTATTAAGCTTAATTCATACCCAGGAAGTAGTCTGAATTTAAGTTTTGGTAGAAGGTATTAACAGAGCATGTCCAAAAGATAATTAACTGCTCATAGTCATCAATTTCATTGTCCCTGGAGGAGTATCACTGCCATCTCTACTCATTTATGGCTTTATTTATGAATAATGAGTCACTATGAACAGAATGTTTGATTCAACAGAAAAGAGAAATCTTGGAATTTAGATGGTCTCTATTTCTAGAGCAAAGGTTTTTAAATGAGATTCTCCAATCATGAATGAGTTTTGGGGAATTCTCAAACACTGGAAATTATAAGCTAAACTTCATGTGTACGTACAGGTTTTTTATGGGGAGAAGACCTATACCTCTGATCAGATTTTTCAGAGAGATCCATGGCCAAAAGTCATTGCTTATTCTCCCATGGAGAGGTTCCATGAGCCTCCTCGATTTTAATCACGATGGTTTACATCAAATATACCCAGGACAAATCCAGTCAGGTACCCAAACTCTCAATCTCCTTTCCTTTCCCCTCCTTTACTCTCCTCTACTTTGGCTTTAACATTTTCCTATTTGGATTTCTAAGAATTTGACTTTATTCTGAATTCCACTAATACTGTTTTTTATCATTTTGCCTTCTGAGGCATTTCTGCCTATTTTTATAAGGACCAATGTGGACTGTGTACCTTATGGGCATCTGAGCGCCTTGAGAGAGGTTAACGCACAATCTTTGCAGTTGTCTATCTTTGTACAAATTTCACCTTTCAGCGTCTGGCTAGTCGTTTTGTCTTTGCTGGGGATATTTTATGCAGCCCGGCCGTGCAGATAACTACTGATTCACTGAGTGTGAGATCATCTGGGTCATTTTCATTAGTTTATGTTGTCTTTACTGTAATTTTTTATCTTTCTGCATGAAAGGTTGTTGAATTACATAACAAAGAGCGTCACTGGTAGTGAATATCTTTCTGTGAGCATTGCCTTCATGCAAAAACAGAAAAAGACCTCCCCCAAAAACCTTAAAAAGAGCAGGCAAATGACCATCTTGTGGAGTAATTAATGAAGGGAAAACACCTTGTTAGGTCATGTTATGATAATGAATGTTAGCTATTTAGGTAATTGAGCCCAGTTTAATGGGATTTGATGTTTTAACATAAATGCCGGTCAGTTTGGACGGTGGAAACATAATGCTTTTTCCCATTGAAATGAACTGTAACTACATTTTTGAGAAATAGTCCTACAGATTTCTTTCAGGAACACGTTATTCTCCAAAAGATGGTATAGACTATTCTGTCCTTGCTCTGTCTAGAAAGACTCTTTTCCAATGTTTTCTGACCTATGACTATATCTATGTCCTGCAGTTTTAGGGAAAATGCAGTGTTATGTGATGATCCATTCGTTCTTCCTTGTGGACACTCAGGTAACTTTCTTTGTTGTTAACTATGTGTCTAAACATCTCACAATGTGAATGTGGGTACCGATATGGAAAGAAAGAGGAACAATGATTGTCTTATAGACTTTAGGTAAGTTTCCTTTTTCTCTAGAATGCCCCGATTTTCATCGGCATCAACTAAAAGTGCCAAAAACGCACATGTCAATCTATCAGACATGTGTGTGCACGTATGTGTGATGTACGTGGTGTGTGTGCGTAGGATGCGGTTAACTTAGCAGGAGTGAGAAGAAGTGGAAAGATTGCTATTGGCTCCCAGGTGCTGCAGGAAGATTTTGACAGATGCTGTTTACTGTCGTCAGGGATCTGACTCAAGCCTCCCAGTGAAAGGTCATTAGTGACACCCAACAAATCACTTTTATGTTGTGGCCGATGTGAAAGTCAAATGGAAATTGTTTTGAAAAGTCAATCTGAGCGAGGCTCACTGTACTCCTGGTTAAAACAGCTTTTCCCAAACTTATTAGTTTATAGGCTAAAACGCCATGGCCAAGAGTGAAAGGAATAGTGAAAGAGAAAAGCTCTGGCTTCGGTAAACACCATAGGAGTGAGGGCTGGGAGGGGACGTGTGTTTCAGGGCGACACAGGCTTTCTAAGCCAGGCCGGTGTGGTAGCCTTCCCCTCCCTCTCGGCCATGTGGACGCTCAGCGCAGAGGGCTGCCAGCGCTGCCGGATGCAGCCTGCTAGCAACGACTGCTAGCTCAAGCATAAAGACCCAAGGGAATTGAAGGCCGTGATTAGGAAATTGAAGACTGGCTGAAAACTTGAGATTTCCTGCCCTTAGCTGGGGGGGCTCGTGAGAGATTTGATTAGAATGCACACAGCGAGGCCACGTCCTTTGTCTCCCCAGCTCCACGTTGGGCTGAAGAGGTAGGGTGCATTCCAGCGCCCTTATTGGATTTGTCTCAGAAGCTTTAAAGCATTCAAAAGTAAAATCCCATTGATCTGAAAGGTCAGGAGGGGCTGGAGAGAGGCATTACAGGTTTAATTTCCAGCTCTGGGGGACTTCCTAGTACTTTGCCATCGTGACTCAGTACCTTATCCATAAAAATGGAAGAAATGAATATTTTTTTTTTTAAAAAAAAAGACAAAAAACAAAGAAAAGAAAAATTCCTCCGATTCCAAAAAAGTAAACATGCTAAGTACTTCCAAAAGAAATCAATAAAAGTAGACACTTTTAATAGAATTTCAAACCTAAATCCTTTAGAATTTGCTGCTATAAATAAGAAGGAAAAATCAGATAAGAAATTGTGCATAGACATGCATTACGGTTAACGTGGACTTGAGTTTTTTAATAAAGGCGAAGAAGTAGTTGGAGCTCTATGATAGCTTTGGATCCATATAATAAAATCCTGAAAAGATCAGGACTAAATAGGGCAGATTAAACAAAATTGGACTAAATTGGGAATGCCGAGAAATAGTGCATGGCAACACTGGGTGGCTGCTGATGGGGGATGTCTCGAGACGGGAGCAAGTGTGTCACATGTGGCTTCCCTGTCGCTGGGAGCCCGGATGACAGGGAGATGCTTTCCTCTTCACCTGGGTGAACTCCCTCAAAGTTAGCCCTTTGATTAATTCTGCCAATTTAATGTACTGCCAGAGTCATTTTGATTTAGTGACATTTTAAATCCATCTCCTGTGTTTTCCTCCTCCTCGGGTCTAAAGTTAGCATAGCCATATCTCTTTGATGTACAGCTGCCCTGAGCTTCTGGGCCTCAGAGCCCCAGCGAAATCCCTAATGTGGCACATCTGATTTTCCTAATATAGAAGAAGGCAGAGCTGAAGCGTGTCTGTAATGGAAAACATTTTACATAGTAAATACGAATGGCCCTGCTCTCTCCTAGGTCACATTTCATATTTAAAATCAATTTCATATGCGGGCCTTCCTTTCTTTTCTCTCCGCTTGGTACTTTCACATCACGATTCTCTCCAATCGTTTCTAGCTAAATCAGTTTCCACATTGGCGATGGCACAGTACTGTTCATGTCCTAACAGCCTATTTATAACAGGGCCGTGCATTGTAAAATGCCAGGAAAAAGTGAAAAGGCAAGAAAAGAAGGTGTCTGCTCCTTGTAATTATGTCCCCAATGTCTAATGTTCCTGCACATCACCTTGTCTGGCCCACATGAGGTGCTAAATATGTATTTTTTTCCAATTGAACTGTTTCGTCTAAAGATGGACATGCCAATGACCAAAATTAATAACAAAACCCAGTTCCTGGAATCATTTTTTTAAAAGTACATGCTTCTGAATTTTAGGGGGAAACAATGTTTATAATCTGTGAGTAATAAATGCCTACCTCAGGGAAAGCTATGTTCTCCAATTCTGAGACCATCTCTGTTCATTCCATGCTTCCTGTGGGTAATTACAAGCAACGGGAATAATTTCCTGTGTAGACTTGGTTAGTTAGAGTGTCAATGCTGTTTAATGTTACATTTCCCTTCCCTGGCATTCCTTTTCATATTTGACAACGTTTCCCTCCTTGCAGCTTCTAAGGCCAAAGACCTTAGAGCTGCGGTCCCCAAGCCCTGGGCCACAGACAGGTACCAGCTAGTGGCCTATTAGAAACCGGGCCACACAGCAGGAGGTGAGTGAGTGAAACTTCATCGGTATTTACAGCCACTCCCCATTGCTTGCATCACCACCTGAGCTCCACCTCCTGCCGGATCAGCAGCAACATTAGATTCCCATAGGAGCTGGAACCCTACTGTAAACTGCGCATGCGAGGGATTTGGGTTGTGCGCTCCTTGTAAGAATCTAATGCCTGATGATCGGAGATGGAGCTGAGGTGATGATGCTAGTGCTGGGAGTGGCTGCAAATGCAGATTATCATTAGCAGAGAGGTTTGACTGCATAATAAAGGTAATGCGCTTGAATCATCCTGAAACTACCCCCCACCCCACCCTGGTCCATGGACAAATTGTCTTTCATGAAACCGGTACCTGGTGCCAAAAAGGTTGGGGACTGCTGCCATAGAGTCATCCTATACTTTTTTTTCTCACCCCCATCCAATGAGTCAACACATCCTATTGTCTCTATTATCCAGAATACGGTCATCTCTCACCACCTCCAGGACTACGAGCAGGGATCAAGCTGCCACCTTCTCTCATCTGGAAGATCACAGTGGTCTCCTAACAGGTCCTCATTAGTCTTTTCTCAGCACAAGCAGCCATATTCCTTAAGACCCTTTGAAGTGAGGTCATGAAACTCCTATGCTTGAAAGCATTGATATCTCTCCATCACACTCACAGTAAAAGCCAAAGTCCCTTAGGGTGGCCTTGGACCTGGTCCAAGTTGTCTCTGGGACAACATCTTGGACCTCCTCTCCCTCCCACACTTCCATCCTCCTCCACACAATCTGCTTCAGCCACACTTGTCCTTTTTGGTCCACTAAGTGCTCTCCCACTCCGCACTCACCATTCTTTTTTTTTTTTTTAATTTCAGAATGAAGCTTTTCAAAAGATGACAGGCTATTGGCCAATAAGCATGTGAAAAAATGCTCAACATCACTAATCATCAGGGAAATGCATATCAAAACCACAATGAGATATCACCTAACCCCAGTGAAAATGGCTTTTATCAAAAAGTTGCCATTCTGTTTACTAGAATACTCTTCCACACCTATCTCAGGGCTGGCTCCCTCGCCCCCTCAGGTATTTATTAAAATGTCACCTTCTCTGTAAGTCCTTCTATGATCTGTGTATTTAAAATGGTTTCTTCCTGACATTCCAGTCTCTGCTTTATTTTTGTGTACGTCATGTGTCACCATATGACATACTTACATTGTCCTTATTTACATGTTACTTTTAGGTCTTCTCCACTAGAAAGTGAGCTCCTTAAGAGCTGAGGGCTTTGTTTTTTGGTCTGATCTGTTCCTTGCTGTCTACCTGGAACTTAGCAGAAAGCTGACTAATTTAATATCTGCTGAATGAATAAATGAATGAATATTTTCCCACTGTTTTGACCAAGTTGTGATGTTTATCTCGATTAATCCACCCTTAAACAAGACAGTGGACTGTTTCTTTCTATAATATAGCTTAATAATATGATTTAATATGTATTTAAAAGTTTATGACTTCAACACCTAAGTGAACATGTAGGAATAACATTTGTCGGGTGTTGGGCGGGTGGGAGGGGGGAGGAGGGGATGGGTATATACAAACATAATGAGTAAGATGTGCAACGTATGGGGTATGGTCATGCTTGAGGCTCTGCCTCGAGGGGGGAGGGGGGCGTGGGCAATATACATAACTGTAATATTTGTACCCCCATAATATGCTGAAATAAAAAAAAAAAAGTTTATGACAGAATTCTACCAGGCCTGTACTCCTGCAACAAATGTAGTTCTCAATGTAATTACTTTACGCTTCATGGGAATTAGATCTATTAATCTAGAATTGTATGTTTCTTTATCAAATTGCCTTAAAAAATATTAGTTCTCCATTATCTTTCTGAGCCAATGAAATCCGATTCCCTGTACATAGACGTATAGAAGAATAATCACATTGCCTGGTTATCAGAGAGAAAAAGATGCAAGAGGTTAGAAAAGTGGTTGAAAATATGGTTATGGTGCTACCCACACAGGTGGAGTGAATCAGCTGTAATTATCTTTTATAATAATAATTTTCCAAGTTTTGAAAATTATTACAATGTATAAGTCCTAGAAGATATTAGTTCAATCATCATGTCAAAGGTGGCATTATTATGAAAAGGACAAACATAAAGCTTTTCGTGAACACTTGCTGGCATTATTGACTGACTGGAGAAAGCTGTAACAGTATTGTTCATAAACAATAGAGACCCAAAAAAGTAGACCCTTTAAAGAGCTGACTGTTCTGGAAAGCCCAGTAAAGTACTCACTGCATTCTAAAGTCCACTAATAGGCCTAATTAATGGCATCCTATTTCAGTATTAGTGAGACAACTCTTTGGCAGTGAGATGCCAAAAATAAAAATGGATAATGTGTGCCCTCCTTACTCAGCCCAAGAAACTTTGAACATTTCTAACTGAAAATGCTTTAGTAGAATTAATTACCCACATGAATAGAATGCCCTTTACCTGTAAACTGTTATATAAATAAATTTATATATATACTTATATGAATATTGAAATATACTCAAAGATGATAAACCTGGTAAAATGTGCTATTTGGTATAGAAGTATTATTAGGTGACCTTCTATAATCAGTTTAGTCATAAGTATTTTTATCTTATTTAACTTGTAAAATTATTGTTTGGGTATATACTATTTATGGAAGTCTATTTTAATTTTCTTTGTAAAGCACTAATTTATAGGGCTTATACTCTGGCAGGCTAGCATTTTCTCCTTTATTTAGGATAATACTAAATTTACTGTTTTTAGAATGCCATGATTAAAAAAAAAACCTATGGTGAAATGGATTAATTAAAAACAGATATTTGAAAAATACTTTAAAAATTTTTAAAGTTTTCTATTCTAATCATCACCAACCAATACTAGTCATGTATATATCTGTCCATAATATTTAGAGCAGCTTAGGGTACAATAGATGTTACACATCTGATGCTTTCACCTAAGTGATTAAATTTATATCACGTAATATGTGACAGCAATGGAGCTGCGCATAGAAAAGACTGACAACCACTGTAAACCCTGAGACGTAGTATGACATTTAGAATTTGTGTAGGAGAAAGGGAGGAATGCTAATGGATGGGTATCAAAATATGTAGCCATTTGAGGCCCACTGAAATGGTTTCCTTCAGTCTATTCTCATGTCTTGATAATGCTTTTTATAAACATTGATATGTACCTTTGCAAAGGTGATTTTTTTTCATTGCAAAACAAAAATAGTTTAAAGGAGGTTACTGTTGGGTTTAAAACAAATGGAAACCAAACAGCTGAGGTTCCAACCCCATCTTTGCCACTTACCAGTTATTTGACTTTGGGCAAGAAAATTAATTTTACATTGCCACAGTTATCTCATTTGTAAAATGGGGGTATTAATTGCATCTACCTTAAAGGCTTAATATAAAAATCAAATGAGCAAACATTTATAACATGCTTAGAACAGTACCAAAAATATGGTAAACTCTATTAAATGAATGAATGAATTGGCTCTAGTATCAAACATAGAACCTTTGTTCTATTTATTAGCAATATGGCAAGTTACACAACTTTTCTCAGCCTTGATTTCCTCATTGGAAAAATTGGGGAAATAAAATCTATCTCCTAGAACTTTTGTGTAAAATCAAATGAAATATTTTTCACCATTAAAGTGAAAATAATTATACATTTAATACTACTTAGTTTGTAAAAGTATGGGAAAATGGTTCATACTCCATTAGTAGGAGTATAAATGGATGTAACAATTTTGAAGGACAATTTGGCAATATCTATTATCCTTTTATATGCACATACCTTTGACCAAAAATTTTACTTCTAGGAGTTTATCTCATTGATATATGTGCCAGAATATTTATTTTGACATGTTCATAATAGTAAATAACTGGGAAGAACTTAGATGTGTTTCAATAGAGAACTGATTAAATAAATGATAATAAATCTATATAATGGAATGATATGTAGCCGTTAAAAGGAATGAGATGGATATACAGATATGGAAACATGCCCAAGATGTATTATTATATTAAATAACTAATTGAAAAATAGTATATGATAGGTATCATATACACACATGCATATATCTACATGTGTGTATATACATATTTATACACACATAAACATAGTAGGTATATATAAACATATAAAATATGTAGTATATTGTATGTAGCCAGCTTGATATGCTTCACTAATGTGGTAAACAGATAGCTCTTCTCTCTTATTTTTCCCACTAATTGCTCAAATTCTTGATGAATTCTCCAAGAACCCCAGGGTTTATGCAGTTCAAAGTGGGGGGAGGGTGTCAATCCACCTCCCAGCACCAGGGGGAGCTAGCACAGAAGTCTGCCCAGTCCTGTCCTGGTGTTGCTTCTCACTTCCAGCCCATGTTGTACTGATTCTTCCTGGCACCAACTTCCAGGTGACACTTGTCCATGGCCGCTGGGTTGCTTCTCTCCTCTGGGATCCCAGGAAGCTGCAGTGGCCCATGTCTGTGCTGCGGAGGTGTAGTTATTTTCGATTTGTACCCACAGACTCAGCCATTATTCTCCCAATCCTAAATCCAGTCTTAGCCACGTTCCCTGCAGGAGCACTTCCATGGAATCCCTTGGGCCCCGGGGACAAGCCAATGTTCTTTTGCCTTCCTGATGAGGCTTCAGTATCGTTTCTTGATGGACCTCTCGACCACCCAACTGGTTTCCCTAACTTCAGGAAGAGCTTAAACTGTAGATTCCCTTCTCTCCCAGAAGACCATGAGGACAGGGCTCCTCTTTCGAATTGGTCCCCGTCCTGTCCAAACTCTGCATACCAAGGCTGGGGGTGGCTTTTGCTAAAACACACACGCGTGAATTGGTCCCCTTACACTCTCATCCTAGGATGCTGGGTGTCTGCTGGCCTTGCATGCGCATAAATATGAGTAACTACTTTTTCTTTGTAGAATAAAGATGTTTCCTTCAAAGTGACTTCCTAGATTGCGTAGTCAGACCAGCAGGTGGCGGATTGGGAGAAATGGACATTTATCCTTGCCTTACTAAGCACCCATTTTATTTAAATATTTATATTTAGATTTCTTATTCACAGACAAGGTTTTATTTGTTTGTTTGCTGGTGATACATATATGTATGTATCATATATGTATGTCCTTCCTGGAAGGACACTCAAGAAAGTTTTAATGTTGTTTATCTATGAGGAGTAAGAAAGTTTTGTTAGGAGGAGGACTTATTTTTTACCTTATACCTTACTATTTTTCTTGCGTTTTAAAAAAATTTACTTTGTAATAAAAATAAAATAAAAATTAAGAAAAAAATACCAATGAAAAACAGTTATGTATATTTCCCAGCATATGACAAGTATTAAAAAAAAATGGTTGATTCCTTTCTCCATCTGGCATTGGCATTTTTGTGACCTGTTATCTGAGCGGGAGAGGCTGAGCAGGTCTAACGGGTGCAATATTGATGAAAGTGTTTCTTTGTGGCAGAGCTATGGAAGAAAGGTCAGCAAAGACTTGAACTATTTCAAAGTGTGTCAATGTGTATGGATATCTTTACCATAATCTTTGCTCACAGGACTGCCATGTACAGTTGTGTAGGACGTGCACTGAATAAGAATATCACATCTAAGAAGTATATTCATATCACATAGCCAATTGGTATAACTGCCTTTGCCTGGGAGTTACAAAAATTGTCCTGTTCAAACAAAATTATTATGTTAATGTTATGAAAATTTCATAAGAGATGGAAGTAAAGCACACTGGCACTGTTGTGGGGCAGGGCAAAGCTCTGCTAACCCATGCCAGATGTAATCATCTCCAATAATGCTGGAGAAGGCCATTCTCTGCTCTTCTCTGACATCATTTACCTTCATGGTCGTGCTCTCCTGTGCTTCGGAATCCCTCTCCTGTGGGAGCAGGAGAAGAAAATTAGAGAATACCATAGATTCTCTTCTTCCCTAAGCTGCCTTCTCCAACAGGGAGAATTAGTGGACGGGTTTATTGTCATTTTCTGGGAACCTAGATAGAAGTTCTCCTATGGTCCTTGCTTATATCAGGGTGCTCTTAAGTAGGGTGTGGCTGTGCTTAAACTAGATGGAATTTTTGTAGCTTCAAATGCCGCAAAATCCTTGACCTTCAAATTGTCATAGAAGAGAAACTCCGTAGGATTGAAAACTTTTCTTTGTGTTTATTATTTGGCATATTTGTAAAAACATACCAAACATAAGCACTAGTGTTAGGGCACGGTTTGTAACTTTCCAAAGCATAATTTTTTTATGCATTAGTGTGTATTAATGTTTGTATATGTTATTTCACTTTAGAATTAATGTATTTATAATATAAGCATTGATAGTTGTGCTTATGTGTGCAAACTTTGGTATTCAGGCTCTAAAAGACAAAGTGTTACATAAATATCTAAAGTTTATATGTTAAAAGGAGTAGAGTTCTGAGAGTTTGCCTGAACAGTTCTATTGAAGAACAGGTCTTCTCTAGGCAAAACAATTAAATCCTCTGGTAACAATGACTCTAAGTAGGATATTAACATAGAAAAGATTATATTAGTTGGGACTCTTTTAGTGATAAGAGATAAAAACTCAAACTGGCAGAAGCACAAAAGGAATTTATTAGCTCCTACAACAGAAAAGTCTAGAAGCAGATAAAGCTTCAGGACTGGCTTGATCCAGGGCCTCCAACAATGTAAAGAGGACCTAATCTTTCTCCAGGTGAGTTTTATTCTTGGGCTTTAAATGCCAGAAAAACAACTGTGAAAAGCTCTAGACGTGAGCTTACCTAGGCTCAAGTCCAGCAGAAAAGAGCATGAGTTTTTTCTTCAGTCTTACTGCATCTCTTTAAATAAGATCAATCAGGTGTCTGTTCCTGAACCAATTGCTGTAACCAGAGAATACGACCATCTGATTGGCCAGCAGTGAATCCCATGTCCATGCCTAGAGCCAAGAGTACAGTCAGCTCTACTGTAAACCCATGATCTAAGATTGGGGGAAGGCTATTTCTTCAGGGGAATGTTGTGATATGAGTAACAAGAAAAGAGACTCAGAGGCAAAAAGAGAAGGTACCCACTCTAAAGGTAAAGTCATCTAACCAAAAGAGAGTGGGTACTTTGGATTTCCAGATGAACATTCCTCTCTAAGGCACATAAAAACCAAAATAAAGGACAGAAGCTTGGGCATGCCTTGGGAGTGTGCAATGACAATGGCAGTTATGTAAGTCATTCTGGTATGCATTGGTTGCTCATTAGCTTTGGTGGCCTTTGTATCTAGATCTAATGGAAAGTATTTATGACATTTTTATTTTAAAAATACTTTTTTAACTTCTTTATTCTTTAATGTTAACATTTGCTTTTCCTCTATCCCCAATCATATGTCATTGTAGAAAACTTAGAAAATGTCATAGAGTAAGGAGTAATTAACAAAAACCACTGAATTCCATCACTTAAAGATTTTCACTATTAGCATCTTGGCATATTTCCTTTCTTCTATTGTTTTATTTTGCATTAAAAGTTATGTGAATGATTTAGATGGGCAATTCTAGGCTGGGAACTTGCTATCTATATGTAAAGATTCAGATATAAAATGTTTTGAGGGCATTTAATGTATGAAAACAAACCTTGAAAGACAACTGCATTTTCTTATGTTGTGTTCTGCCCTGCAGGCAAGACATTATTCTTTCTTAGGATCTGAAAGGTTATTTCAGTGATACTGGCTTAAATCAAAGAGTCAGGTCAAATTGTCATATGTCCCTGAGTTTTCCAATCAACAGGATTTACAATATTATTAATCACATTTTTATGTCATTTTATCAGCTGTACAGGTCTCAGATAGCACTCCTATGAGAATATCCAGTGTGTCATACATTTTTAATACACTTGATATTAGACCTTCCACTGAGCTCTTCTCCATTCATACTCGTGTATCCCTATATTAAATCATTCTTAGAATATATGAAAGGAAAGCAAGGTGGAATGCTGGTTTTATTTCTCTCCCTTCTTTGCAAATGGAGACCATATTTAATGAAAGGTTGCCTAAGAACAGGCCTCCCAGTGACATTAGCCTTGGACCCTCATGGCCCAGTTCTCATGTACTCATGAAGGCCCTGACCCCCTTTATTTACTGAACAAGATATCACTTCTCACGTTCTTTTCACGAAATCCTGTATTAATGACCTATGGTTCAGATATTCCTTTCAGTTTTGAATTACTATTCCTAGTGGTTTAGTGACCACTTAAATAGAAACTATAAATCATGAATATTCAAATTCAGCTACAGCAGATTTCTCTGGATGCTACTGGTGCTTTGAATATCTCAACCTAATTCCTGCCCCTTGGTTTTTATGGCCACCTACTCGAATGCTATTGCACTCCTATTAGCTCTTCAAGGCTCTAATAATTTCTCCCAAGTATGAAAGGATATTAAGTTGAAAGTATCACAAACGGACATGGAATCAGAATTTTTAAGCTGTTAGTATTCACCTTCTTCCCTCTTCAGACTTCTCAGTGTATGGCTTCACCATCACCTACTTGGCCAATCTATAAAGTTCAATGGCACCTTAGAATTCTTTTCTCCTCCTCCAACAGCCCTCTCATGGGCCCCAAACCAGTTGGTGTAAAGTTCTGCCAATTCCATGGCTATAGTGTTTTTAAGTCCCTGTCCTCCTCCTATTTCCCAGTCTCACCTCTGAAATGGCTCCTCCTTTTCTGCTGGGAAACCAGACCACCTTAACATCTGTGTCGCTTGAATGGAGTTGACCCAACTTGCCTCTCAGTCTTTAGGCCAAGTCATCCTCAATCTATTGAGTATGCAGGACCCTGATAAGGAGTCATTCCTCCTCTACTGGAGCTGCTTTTGACAATTTGCCAGCACTTGATTGGAGCCTGCTGAGAGCAATGCTGAGCAGGGCAAGAGGTGATTCCTGTAGACATGATGGGGTGCCTGGATTCTGTTACATTGCCTCTGGAGTGACAGACCTATTACAGTTTTCCTTTTCTCTTTCAGTCCATTTGAATTAGGTTTCTGTCATTGCAAGCCAGAGCCAATCAGCAGTAGATATGTTCAATTCTAGTAAGAAATCCTGCTTTGATCCTTTTTCTCCTGGCTTCCTTCCTACCCCATTGGCCTACCCTTCTGAGTGTCCTTTTTGGGTTTCCAGTGTGTGGACTCTCTCCCAAGTCTACTTTCCTTCTCACTCTACATGTTTTCTCTGGGTGATCTTATCTAATCCTATGGCTTTAATCACCATCTAAATACTGATGATCCTGTATTAGTCAATACTCCTTGGGTTTTACTAGACAGAAGCCCAACACAAAGTGGCTTAAGTTTGAAAAAAGGGAATCTTTTGGTTTACATACTAGAAATAGGCAGTGCCTGACCTACAAAAGGTCTCAATGTGTAGCCATGTGCTCAAACAACAGCATCTGAGGGCCATCTCTTCTCTCCATCTCTGGTGCAGGGTCTCTACCTGTCCACTTGGCAATTCCAGTAAAGAATGAGAGTTTTCTCCCCAGTCCCAGGCAGGATTCTGATTGGTTCATCCCCAAACCAATCTCTATGGCTAAGGGGATGAATATTCTGATTGGCCAGGTACAGGTCACATGTTTACTCCTTGGTAGCAGGAGAATGGGGATGATGTCAGCTCCATTTGAACTACATAAAATATATTCTCTTTAGGGAAGAGGGTTCAGTTACCCAAATAGAGGGAGGAAACTATTAGGTGGGTAAAGCCTTCAGTGTTCAAACCAACTCTTAAGCCTAGGGTTTCAGCTTAGATTTCTTTCCCAGGCAGGATTCCTGCATAACCAAGTGCCTACTTAATAGCTCTTTTCAAATGTCTCAGGCTCAGCTTAACTCAGCCTTCTGCACAAACCTGCTCTTCCTCCTATGGCCATTTTCTCAGGAAATTTCTCCACATCCATGCATCTGTCCAGGCTGGAGATCTGTGTCATCCTTGCTGCTTGCTCCACTTTCTTCCTACATACAAAATCATTTCCTATTCATCATGTATCATAAATGCCCCATGTAACCATGAAGGGGAGGCCTAGAAAATCCCAGGAACATAAGCCCTCTTGTGTTGGAACCACGACATAAACACTGGCAGCTGCCTACCTCCCAATTTCTTGTTATATGAGGAAAATAACTTCTGTCTGTTTAAGCCACCATTATTCAGACTTTTTTTTACTTGTGGCTGAAAGCATTCCCAATTGACATAGTGCCCCTGCTATGTGCTCTAATTTGTACACTAACTTCTCCCCATATCCCATTTATATTTTATTATACTTTATTATTTAATTTTCCTTATGACGGGATACCCATTTCTCTTTGAGTAAACATTAGTACAATGTAAACATTAGTACATATCTATTAATATCTTGATCACCAGTATTCCTTCCAAACCCAGCAGAATGCCAAGAACCTGGTAAGTGATTAATAAATATTTGTGGAATGAATGAATGTGTGATTTGCACCAGCAGCCATAACTCCTTAGCATACTAGAATCAACTGAAAGGAGGTAAACACAAGCTGACTCACAGAAATTTGGGGAAATATCTAGGGGTACTATACCAAGCAATGACAGAAGGTTATATAAAGCTAGCTTCTATTCATACTTTAGGTCTCAGTTCAAAAGCTACTTTCTCAGGAAAGCCTATCCTAAACTTCCCCTTTCTTTGAGGCTGGAAATTTAATTGCAAAATAAGTAACATAGATGAGTATAGTGGAATGACATAAGCAAAAGAGCATTTTAAGCTATATCCTTCCATTGCAGACAGGATATTTGCACTAAAAACATGGAACAGTTAATCATTTCCACAAAGAAATATGTTCCCTCCTATTTTTCTTGAACAGAGCTGCTCTCTTGATCTATCTCTTTCTCATTTTTGATAGTTACATAGGCACAAAGTGTTCTCTCCTGTAAGTATAAACAGTGTGAGCATGCTGATTGTGGCCACTAACACTTGGCTTCAATATCAGGGACAAAAGAGAAATAGTGGAGACTATGGAAATTGTTTACTGATGCTTCTTGTTAAGGAGTTCATCCTGGAAATATGGGCCCTGTTTAGCAAGATCTGATTTTTCAGTGAAAGGGAACATCTAGATTTGTTATGGGAAATCTCTTCATTTTAAAGTTTATGTCAAATTAAAACAGATAAACAAACAAACAAAATGCAGCTGTGCCAAACATAGCTGGAGTCTAGATCTGCCCAAGGCTCATGAGTTTGCAACCTCGGATGAATGAAATATTGGTCTTTCTGCTTTTGATTTCTTCTCTCTTCAATCTGTCTTCTACAGAGTTGCCAGAATGACCTTTATGAAATGCAAATTATATCATGTTGTTCTGAAACACCAACACTTGATTCTTCATTTATTACCTTTAGGCTAAAGTGCAAACCTACTAGTGTGGCCTCACCTGACTCCTCATCCTCCATGCATCTCATGCTCCATGCACATTTGCCTGCTCACCTCCTGCCCTGCCCCACCCCCTTGGATAGATGAAGTCTGTCCTAATTTTGCTCTTACAGTTCCCTCAGGCTAGAATGCTTTTCTCCTCATCCCTGCCATATTAAATCATGCTTATCCTGCAAGTTCCATATCAGTTCTGCCCTCCTCTATGAAGCCTTCACAGACATATGAGACAGAATTAATGGCTCCCTCCTCTGCCTCCCAGATCACTTTTTTATACCACTGATATAGCACGGGCACTGTTCTAATACAGATCTATTTTTAACTGTTTCTCTAGCTATGTTATGAAATACTCAAAGGTAGGGACTAGATTTGATTCTCTTCTTGAGTAATCTCTTGTGTCTTATTGCCACTTTGCTTTTTTAAACTGAATTTTTCATGGGCCTGTAAATGCCTTAGCTTCCCAATTAAATTGGAAATTCATTAGGGTAGAGATTGTATGGCTCATAAGACATCATACTGTGTTATACCTAGAGTATATATTTAATAAGTATCTTTTAAAAATGTCTGGATCAAAGTCAACATCTTTTGGGAAAGAATAATGAAGATATTATATAAGACCAGTGATGTGCTTTATATTCTCTTTAAAATAATTCTAAGGACCATTAAACTGGGCTTATTGCCCTCAATTGAGGGGAAGTCTAGTGCAATTTTTTTAAAGTGTATATAACCAGAATTATAGACTTTGTAAGGAAATTCTGTTACATTCAAGTACATGAAGCAACAGTGCTTTTCAAATCAGCCCATTCACACTACACAGAATTGGTTTATGAGTGTGTAAAAGTTTGCTGGCCTTCATGCTAAAGCAGACCAAATTTTACCTTTGTTTTTGCTATTCATTGGCTTAACAATGAATACTTTGTCCTGTCTTCTACCCACATGTAGTACAAAGGCAGATATCACTGGGGTGTGCCTGCCCTACTGCAATTATTACTACTACACTGGAGATTTTTATAGCTATCTGTGGAACCCCTGTCGAACCATCGTATGACAGATTCTTTTGTGGATTCACCTTGGAAAAAGTTGTATATAGTGTCTATTCTTTTTGACTCTTTGGTTGCAAGAAACAGAAACTGACTCTGCCCAATTTTTATTAGACTGTCAGGCAGCTCATAGAGTCAATAGGCTTGATCTTCCTAATTCTGCTAAAATCTGATTATAGGTTATTTTTCCCCTTTAGATAAGTGATTTCACAAGAAACTGCCTTAATTTCTAATCTAGCAGGATATATCCTAGTTTCCTTAATTCGAGACCTCAAAGAGAAATGAGTATCCTGCCACAGTCCTCAGTCCTGACTTTATACCTTTCTGTTTTGTTCTCCACAGGAAAAATAAAGTAATATCAGGAAAGAGAACTTCACTCTTTTAATAGGCACAATTGCATTCCAGGCTATCACTGAGTTTCAATTCAAGACAAGTGGAAGGTCAAATTCAGGGTATTAATGAGAACCATATTTTTCCTTCCTTGGTGGCTATTAAAATGACAGATGCCAGTGCGGTGGGCTAGAGGAAACCCACTCAAGACCTTGAATGTTATCATCCATCGTTAAATCTCACCCACACACGTATCATTATACATGAGCTCAGTGCAGCCAAAATAAGGCCGTGGCCGCTTTTCTGTCCTGTCTGTCACCAGGCTGTCAAATCCCAAGCAAACAAAGAAGGTTCTCTTATTATTGATTCAATGAGGAACAACAAGGAAAAGCTGGAGCCAGATCTTGGTGGATGCATTCCTGAGTTGGGATCAGGCCAGGTCGAAGGGCAGGAGTCAGACAGCACAGCAAATTATCCCATGCAGAACACTGGCCTGAAAGGTGATCTGCAGAGACAAAGCCCTGTTTACCCAAATGCTCTTGATCTCTAAATCTTACCTTTCTGTCAACTGTTCTTATGTTTAGTGACAGTTTTAAGGTCTGTTGTTTTATGAGACAGCGGTCAGATCTGGTATTTGAAATTAGAGTGAGAGAAAAAAGGAAATGTGCATTGGGAGGGGCAGAGTGAGAGAGTGGAAGGAGAAGAAGACTTCAGATGGCTGGTTAACATGCCGTCGGTGCCTTCATTCATTCATTCATTCATTCATTCATTCATTTATTTACCCAATCGACCTTTATCACATTCTTATTATGTGCCACATGCCATGCTAAATGCTGGATGTGTCAGTGGTCCCCAAGACTACCCTCAGATTTGATGATTCACTGGAAGGATTCACAGAACTCAGAAAAGCTGTTATAATCATGTTTATGATTTATTATAGCAAAAGGACACAGATTAAAATCAACAAAGAAAAAAGGCACATAGGGTAGAATCCAGGAAAGACCAACTCAAGTTTCCAGTTGTCCTCTCTCAGTGGAATCACACAGACATTGCCTGTTCTCCCAGCAGTGGTATGTGACAAGTGTGAAATATTATCAGCCAGGGAGGCTCACTCAAGCCTTGATTTCCAAGGTTTTTATTGGTGGTCAGCCCTGTAGATGTGGAGCATACAAATGACCGACCTTAGGTACTCAGTCTCCAGCCCCCACACACTCAGGGGTCAGATTGATACAGCATGGCCCAGGGCTCTACCTTCACCATAAATCACATTGTTAGCATAAACTATCTGGTGTGGCCTGAAGCTTCAGGCAATTAAGACACTCTTAATAAGCAGTATATTCCAAAGGCTTATCTCCTAGGGTCTGGTCAACGGCCAGCCCTTCCTTTGTGGTGTTCAGGGTTTGAACACTCCAGGGATGCTGAGTTAACTGTTAATTGCTCATCAGGGATGGAGATCTTTCTCCCAAGAGTCTGGAAGTCTGGTCACGCAAACAAACACGTCATACGACACAACCAATACTTTATTCTGGTACTTTATTCTTCAACAGCTTGAGTGTCTACTATGTGCCCATGACTGTTCTAGGACCTGGGGATAAAACAGTGTTCTAAACAATTCCCCTGTTTTCTTGGAGCTTCCACTCTAGCTAGAGGAGGAAGACAATAAACAAAAATGTTAATAAATATATTATACATCAGATGTTATGAAGTAAAGTAAATAAAGGTAAGGGAGGTAGAGAGAGTTGGGGATATGGAGGTTGGTGTTTTAGGTGGGATGAAGAGGGCAGGTCCCACTAATAAGATGACATTTGAGCAAAGACTTAAGGGAAGTGAGGGAGAAAATCAAGTGGATGTCTTGGGAAAGACGTTCCAGCCAAAGGAATAGCAGGTACAAAGGCCAGGAGCGGGGAGTGTGCTTGGTGTTCAAGGAAGAACAAGGAACCCCATGGAGCTGAAGTAGGGTGAGGAGGGGTAGAGAAGAGGGGATGAGATCACAGACACGGCAGGGGCTGGGCTGTTACTCCAGTAGACACAGGAAGGCTTTGGAGGGTGGTGAGAAGATGACTGATATGAAGTGAATTATACTTTGGAAGGATTGCTCTGGTTTCTGTGCATAAAAAAGACTTTAGAGGGCGAGCATGCAAACAAGAGATAAGGTGGGAGGCTACTGGAAAAATGCAACTGAAATCTGGTGGTGGTTAGACTAGGATTATGGTGGCAACAATCGGGGTAGTGAGAAGGGATCACAATCTGTATCAACCCCAAATGTAGAGCTGCAGGATTTTTAGAGAGAATGGATATGGAATGTGAAGGAGAGAAGAAAAGAGTAAATAATGACTTCCTTAAGATAAAGAGTTTCTCAGTCTGAATTGCCATGTCAGATAGTTTATGCTAACAAGGTGATTTATGGTGAAGGCCTGTTTTTGTCACACTGCATCAGTTTGACCTCTAAGGGTGTGGGGGCTGGAGACTGAAGACCTGAGGTCAGGTATATGGATGTTCCATACCTATAGGACTAACCCCCAATAAAAACCCTGGACACCAAGGCTTGAGTGAGCATCCCTGGTTGGTAATACTTCACACATTATTGGTGGAATGTTAAATATCTTAATTTCTCAAATGTTTACCTGGTGCTTCAGGATGAATCACTTAAAGATCTAATGTAATTAACATGTAAGTGGTGTTTTATGATTAATGGAATTTCATTTAATTGTTAAGATACTACATGAATTATGAATTAATATTCCCATTCTATAGATGTCAAATCATGCCAGGGGTCAAGGTCTAAAATATGTGAAATTTAGCAGGCATGATTTGTTCAACACTATGTCTTACTTTTCATGTGAGACATCTTTATTCTATTAACCCCAGTATATTTAGAATGCTCTTGACTGCAAGTAATAGAAACCTGACTCAAACTAGACTAAACATTAAGGACATTCCTTATATTATAGAAATACAAGTAAAGAGATAGGGCTATGCTTTGGTCTGAATGTTTTTGTCCCCCTGAAACCCCCACCCCCTAGGTGATGGTTTTAGAGGTGGTCATGGGGGCAGAGACCTCAAAAATGGCATTAGTGCCCTTAAAGAAGAGAACCAAGAGAGACCCTTGACCCTTCTACCTTGTGAGGATACAGCCAGAAGGTACCATCTATGCACCAGAAAGCAGGCCCTCACCAGATAGCAAATCTGATAGCACCTTGATCTTGCAATTCCCAGCCTCTAGAACTGTGATCAATGTCTGATGTTTATAAGCCACCCGGTCTGTGGTATTTTGTTCAGCAGCCTGAAGAGACTAAGACAAGCTTTTTCCAGTCATGGTATGATCAGAGTTCAAAGATATCACTGAAAACACAGTTTGTTTCTGTCACTCTAATGTGGTCCTCAGAATTGGCTCCCTCATAAAGGTGTCTATTTGTTTTTGTTATTGCAAGGTGGCTGCCAGTGGCAATCTGAGCTTCATGCTTTCTTGTTCAAGTAAGAGAGAAACTCATCTTCCAAGTGTGGGATGAAAGTCCTTCCCTTCAGTCTGGCAGGAGCAGCTTACCAGCCCAGGACCAATGACTGCCACAAGGTAAACCTCATGATCTGATTGGCTTATATTAATCAGGATCTACCCCTGCATCTGGGGATGGAGTCATCATCCTCTGACTCATGTATAGGACAGGCAGTAGAAACAGCTAAAGCCAAGGTCTTACAAAGCATGCCTGGATTATTCTAGAAGTGACAAAGAGATCAGTGTGGCTGAAGGGAAATGAATTAGGAGGTGAGTAGTGGGAGATGAAGCTGGAGGGTGGCAGGGGTCAGATCATGTAGGATCTTATCATTGAATTAAATCAGGAGTTATTGCAGGGTCTTGAGCAGAAGAATGGCATCATTGGACAGATATCTGAAAAGGATCCTTCTGACTGTTATGATCAAAACAGACTATTAGCAAGCACAGGTGAAAACACAAAGACCCATTAGGAGGCTAATGCAGTTATCCAGGCAGGAGGTACTGGGCCCTCATAGAGTGGTAGCAGTGGAGACTGTAAGAAGTGATTGGATTCTGGATATATTTTGAGTTTAGAACCAACAGAATTTCTGAAAAGATTGGAAGTAGAGTGTGAAAGAATGAGGGGTGAAGAGTACCTCTAATGTAAAGATGAAATTGCCATGAACTGGAATGGACAAGACTTACCTAGAGCAAGTTTTGTGGACTCAGGAGAGGTTCAGGTTTGTTTAGACATGTGGAGTTTGAGATGTCTTTCAGATACCAAAGTGGAAACAGAGTGGGCAGTCTGTTGTTCAGGGAAGTTAAGGCAACAGATATCAATGGGAATGGTGTCCACATACCATGTTTCCCCCAAAATAAGACGGGGTCTTATATTTATTTTTCCTCAAGAAGACACCCTAGGGCTTATTTTCAGGGGATGTGTTATTTTCCCCTCAAAGCCTCAGCTTGTAGCACGCACAGGATGGCTGGGACCTGACAAGGGGAGCCGACCTTGTTGGTGGGGCTGCCCGCACCTTTCCAGTCACCTCTGGGATAGTAGCTGTCATGATGGGGCAGATGAGAGGGGCTGCTCATCTTCTTTACCGCTCAGCAAGGAAATGCATGGGTTGTGCAGATATGCTGCATACCACGCCCATCACTAGGTCTTATTTTTGGGGTAGGGCTTATATTGCGCAAATGCTTAGACATCCTGCTAGGGCTTATTTTATGGATAGGTCTTATTTTCAGGGAAACACAGTATTCATGATATTTAAATCCATGATACTGGAGGAGATCCCCAAGGAAGTGAGAGCAGATGAAGAAGAGGACCAAGGGCTGAGCCCTATGGCACTTTGAATGTTTGAGGTTAGGGAGCACAGAGTGGGGGAGGGGAAATTAAAAGAAAAGAAAGGTTAGGGAGGAGATGAGAAACCAATTCAATGTAGCTAGTCACATAGGAGGGGAACTAGGAAAATGTGGTGCGCTAGATGCCAAGAGCAGAAGGGGCAGCATGGACGAGGGAGTGACAAACGTGCCACATGCTGCCATGTGGCATGCTTTGGTGACCTTGACAGGCAGAGTAGAGGAGGCAAAGGCCTGATTAGAGTGGTTTATTATTATTATTGTTAATATTTGGCTCATACAAACAACCTTTCTTAATTTCAGTACTCTTCTTTAGGTATTTAGATCTTTGAATGTTGCTCATTGCTTATAGTTCTCTCCACCTCAAAAGAACCAGGAATGACAACTCTGTGTATCATTTTTTCCCCTTTTGTTGGAATATTTTTCTTCCGGTGACAAAATCTGCATATATTGTTGTGGTCAATACAGTCTTTCTTTGATATTCAAAATATGGACCATAAGGATCAATTAAAGGTTACTAATATTGAGGGCTAACATATATTGAGAACTTTGATAAACACGGGGACTATATTCCATTTGATACCCATAACCTGTGAAATAGATGCAACTATTCTCACCATTTAAAGATGGTGTAACTGACATTAGAGAGGTTATGCTCCCTACCAAAGTGTTCACAGATACAGACGGTAAGTTGGCAGAGCTGTGATTTGAACCAGGTCTGTCTTATTTACATAATTAGTTCTGCTGCTATTACAAACTATTGCTTGAATTATAAAATTTAGTTTATGTAAAACGTATGGTGCTTAATACAATTGCAACTGCTACAAAAATCCTTGTTGAATTTTATCGACTTGAGTTACGTTATATATACTGCGATCCCCAAGCCATGCCTGGCTTGTGGTATCCTCTGGCCAGCTACCCATTTTCCCAGCTGAGATTTTTTTTCTCCCCTCCTCCCTGCTGCACCAGGCAGACACAATTTCAGGTTGCCTGGTTTAAAAGCAATTATACCTCTAGAGAATCTTGTTGCCTCTGATTTCTAAGTGCTGGTTGTTTATAGAATTACTGCTCAGATCCCTTTAGTTCAAAATGAACATGCCAATGAAACTGAAATGAGAATCTGCACTTCTAAATTGGATTATCGGCTTCCCTAGCGTACCAGTTTGCACCATTTCTCCCTCGGCAAAGTTGCCAGTGATTCTCAGCAGTTTAGTTTTACGGCTTATGCTGGATGGTTAGGACTAGGTGCATATAGTTAACTTATTAGTTATGTTGTGTCTTGGGGATAACTGTTGCCACAGTAACAGACCAACAGACTTTTCCTACCTGTTTAAATTGCTTCTACATCTTCTTCTTCTTTTTTTTTTTTTAACTGTGTTGAGAGCAGAGTAAAATCCAACTATCAGTTCTAAATGAGTATGCTCCAAGGCAAAAATTAAAAAAAAATAACCAGAAAATATTCTCTTGCTTCTTCCTCTTCTGCATTCTGCTTGGGAAACACTTTTCTGTCTTTCTTGGTAACATGGAGTTGAAATCAATATAGCTATTTTAATATAATAGCCCAGTTCATACAGCATGTTTCTACTGCTAACTATTTTTGTTTGGCACTAGCATAATTGACTAATGTCAACAGTGCTGGCGGATGGATTGGTGTTTATCCGTTAACTGCTGCTGCTGAGCTGTGCAGAGGAGGTGACACAATGCAATGTTTTCATGAACTTGATGAAAAGAGTGGGTGGGTGGTTTAATTTTCCCCTGAATAGAGTATTAGAAGAATTAACAGACTTTCAGAAGCACAGTGTAGCTTTCAGGTAATTCAGGCTTGGGTCTAATTTTAGTCAAGTCACCTTTTAATTTCTAGAAAACGATTTGACCAAAGTATTTATTAAGGAAGTATTTTTAAAATGCAGTTCCAAGGAAGTATTACAGACTTATAATTAAATACTAAGAAAAAACACATTATGTTCCCCAGATTTTGGGGGGGGAACCAATTAATTATGGAAAGACAAGGCGGCCTGATGTCAAATTTGAAGAAACCAAACATGGAGACAGATATGTGACCCAGGAGCTGGGCTGCTGGACCCCACGGAGGATAGAAGGAAGGTTGGTGAGGGTCCGCATGCCATCTTTGCCATCCTTTTGATTGGCGCATACTCTTTAGGGAGCAATTTGCCATCTCTGCCAAGGAAAATAAAAATGTGGCAACATATTGGCAGCTGCTAATGAGAATGAAGGGCCAACTGGGAAAAATGGAATACATTATATTTATTTAGTTGGTTTCAGACAGTTTTGAAAAGATACTGTGTACCAAATGCCAGGCATCCTCCCAAATAGAGTAGAGAATGTTTTCATTCCTTAAGAAAGTATTTAAAACAGGACCTAAAGGGAAGGGGTCTAGGCTCACCAGTGAGCTCAGACTCAGCCGTGACTCCCTCATCTGTGCTTGCTAGCCTGTCACCACCTACACACGGGATGAAGCCCTGGGCTCCACCGCGGCTGCACACGAGAATTGCCTGGGTAGCATTTGAGAATCTTGAAGCCCCTTCTGTGCAACAGATTAATTCATCAGGGGCTCCAGCATTCTCATTTTGTTAAATGCCCCAGGTGATTCTAATGTGCACCCAAGGTTTAGAACCACAGGTCTGGAGATTACAAATTCCTGGCTGCCCAGAAGAAGCAGGGGGTCTTCACTGTGCACAGAATTCACTAATTATGGGGGAGAAAGCTTATTTTGTGATGGAGGGAACAAGAAGAAAATATTTCCCATGATGATTATGTACAACTTTTATAATCAGGAAAAATATTTTTTAACAGAAATGAAGGCTGGGCGTAAGAGGTAATTCTGACAAATGCTGTTTATTAGCACCTAACTTTGTACAAGAGATGGGGTCAATACTTTTATGGGATATTTCTTCAATCTTCATAGCAATCCTGGGAAGTAGCTGGATTTAGCCACTTGACAGATGAAGAAATAGAGGCTCTAGGAAAAATAAGTAAGACAGCACAGCTGGTGGGGCTAGAGCCACACTTGGAGCTGAGAGCTTCCAGTGCTGTTTCCAGCATATTCGCTGCTCTTTCCCCAGTCTAACTTTAAAGACAAGCTTCGTAGCCCTTGGCTTCCTCTATTCAGTCATCTCTCAGAGCCATAAACAAAAGTGCCATTCTGTATTCTTCATATTATTTGAAATTGCCTCTATTTTCTTCCTTTCTAGTTCATCTGCCCTTCTATTTTATTTTCCTCTCTTATTACTTGCCTGCTTTATCCACTTTCCACTCTAAGGCCAATATGGGAACGTTTAAATTGTTCATTGCAAAACCTGTATTCTGTTACAATGAATAGCTTTTTTAAAAATTTGCATACATTCAACTCATGGCATATATGTCATTAAACAGATGGGGAAACTGAGGTCAAGCAATCTCATTGTTTTTCTAAGGTTTGAAATATGTTGCCCAATGTAAGATTTGACCATATACACCTCCCATACTATAAAATTCTACTGTTGCCGAAAGGTTCCTCACGATAAATGAGGGTGAAAAGTGAAAGAAAAAAAGCCACATGCGGTTGGTTTCTATGGTTGGCAATTTGCCCTGGGTAAGTGCCTGCTATTCACAGTTGTCTCGGGAGGCACCCTGGGATACTAAGGGTAAGGTCTCAAATGGTGATTTGAAGAATGGTGTGGAATGGAGGTAGATGCTTGTGCAAGTCATGACAAATAACACCTTTGTCTGCAAATGGATGATTAGCTGCCATTAAGATTCCTGTTTCCAATATAGTTCAGGAGAAGACCTATTAAAATATCAGTAGGCTGTATCCATTTATCTAGCGTTGTAGCAAACATAATTGGCGACTTTCTCGTTTTTCCACGGTCCTCCTCCCCCTGCCTTATTTATGAGTGTTACATGGTAATAAAAAAGATAGGCTGGAATGAACTACTGCTAGGCAGAACATTTTCCAATGTTGCTAAGAGTTTCTTTTCTTTCTGATAAAATTGTCCCTTTCTCTCTCCCACAATCATTAGTCTGTGTTTTGATGATAAAACAGAATTAGAAAGTTTGATATCCATAATTAATACATGTTTACTAAGCCAAATAGTTTCTTGCTAATGAAAATAATGGCAGGAAACAGTACAAGGAGGGCTTCGATTTTGAGCCTCTTAATTAGCAAAGCCACATTAGTTACTTATTGTAGCTGACTACAATACGTGGTATCTTAAATATCTGTAATGTAGTGTGTTTATTTGAATGAAATTTCCCAGGATATTCAAAGCATTTACTGTGTTTCTCATTTTTACTTTTTTTTTTGACATAATTAAAAGGTGGAAACAAAATTGTAACATTTTCTGAAACAATAATTATACTAGCTGCAAATCTGAAAAGCCAAACCAAACACACAGTACAGTTGTCCAATATGGCAATTGCCCCATTGATATTCCTAAAAAAAACACTGATATTAGTTATCATTTTGGAACATTAGCTTATTCATAGTTTCTACATTGAAAAAAGTCCAAACATTTTTGATAGAAATCAGAGGTAATGTATGGCTTGTCTCAAGAATGATAGGTTTATATCTGTTCCTGGAAATCATTAAGCCTCATCTTCTCTTTGCTATGTAACCCCATGTTGTGCTGGAGCCATAGAATTTTCTTCCTGTTACTTTTTATTTGTGGTATTTATGTGTTTTATTGATTATGTGACATAATAAAACATAGCAAGTTGGAGCCGTATGTGCTATATATTTTGTTCAACAGCGATGCAGAATGTTAGGGCTCTGCTCTCCACTTGAAACATCTTGCTGGGATATAAATAGATTTATAATGACTGCTAGGCTCTGTGCCTGCAAAATATCCTGGTAGGTAGCTCATTATAGAGCTAACATCATTAATAAAATAGCTGAAAAATTTCACAAGTACAGGAATATCTTTTACATCAGTAGCTGTAAGGAAAATACCTAGCGTATGCATAATTTGAGAATCATTTTAAAGCTATAATTTATCATCATTATCTACATATTATAATGGCAAAACAAGTTTAATTGTTTTTGACTGGACTGGCATCATGATGAGGAGAAAAGTTAGTAGCAGATGGCCCCACTGTCAAAACTGCAGTCTCTTAGCCCAAAATAAAGTAACAGACTGAGCAGAGCATGTTTCTGGTTTCTCGCACTATCTTATCTTGATAAGTATGAATTAGCATTTTCTGGTATTATAATTGTCTAGAGGAAAGTGGAAATAGTAATTATTTACAGAAGACTAAAATAGCTGTGAAATTTAACTTTAGCAGGTTTAAATTGTCTAACATTTTTGGATTAACAGAATTATTTACTTTTGGTATAATACAGTGGCTTTAAAAAATATTTCCATTTTAGCTTTACAATATAAAATTGTGAACATGTGAACATTTTAGAATACATCTGTTTTGGTATTGCATAATATTTTTCTGCTCCCCCTACAATCCATTGTTTTAATAATGTCAATGACACAGATTATTTTATGTGGAATAACCTGCCTATATGTGAACAAATAATTTATCTAGTAGCCTTTAAAGATGCACAGCCCTTACATTTCACTGTGTTTGAAATTTCACTATTGCTGTATCAGTTACAGTATGGTCTGTTCTTCTATATTAACTACAACACAGATGGATAAATGTGATTTGTTAAAAAAAATAAAAAATAAAATAAATCACACCCCACCAATTCCTGGAGTTCCACAGCAAATCAAAGAATTTAAGATCAAATCATAAGAATCAAGTATAGAATTGCAAAAATTAAGTCTTCTGCTTTGTCTTTTAATATTTTGGTGGTCCAAGAAGAACACAATTATCAGGTGGTAGATTACACTGTTGGCTGGTCAATGCAAGTAAATTAACTGCTTCAGCCGATAGAAGAGAAATGCCAGCTATAGCAACTTAAGTGAAGGTGACATGCTATCTGCAAAATAATGTGAATTTGAAAGTGCAGTTTAACCCCAAAGTAAAGGGAAGGAAAAAAAAAAAGAATGAAGCAATCTGGCAGACTAAAATAATGTGCGACAGAGAAATTATTCGGAAATGGAACTGGTTATAGAGATACAGATTTATTATTTGGTTGCTGTCATGATAAATTTGCCTCAGCTATGCCCATACATGTTACAGTATTCATGTCTGAGATGAGTGGAGATGTTGCAAAAGGCTTTGCACAATTGAAAATTCATTCTGAAAATATAAATAGATAAATGTTCTTTCTTAAGAGCATATACATGCATATATATAATCTCTCTCTTTAACTCTACATAAATATATATATCACATCTACATACACATATATTTGTATTTTTTAAAAAATGGTTTGTATATGAATTGAGATGTTCATATAGCATAAGGGATTTGAGAATATAAAATGAATTTATTATTACCTATTGCTATAAATGGCTAAGAAAACCATTTCAATGGCTATAAAATAGATAGATCAGAATAGATATTCTGATTTAATGCCAAATAATGACTTTCAGTACTAGAAACTATATGGATCAATGTTATTAGTGAGTATTGTTCATTGAATCTTATAACACATTTAAGCTAAATAATTCAGTTTGATTAGCTTAAAATCTTCATGACTTTTTTCTCATTTTTGTCTTCACATAAAACAATTTTTGCTATCATATGAGATATTCATCATGAATACATTTGACTTAGCCAAATATTATGAGAAGCAGAAGATCCAGAGGACACGCAAATACTTTTGGTATAATAGAGAAATGCAATTTCTCTAGTTGGGATTTACGAAGCCTCTCAAAGCTTGGAAAACTATTTTCTTTTTTGGCATGTCTGTTGGGAAGGCTCACAGTTTGTTTGGTAGCCTTCCATTAACAAGTTATACTGTAGTCCTCTTTTCTGCTGGTTGGTTTTCTCCAGGAAATACTAGTGCAGATGGCTCTACTTTGGACAGTCCCTCAGTAGGAAGCTAGTCTCTACTCTTTGAAGCTCTCTGTTGAATGATTATTGTCTTTGATACCTGAGTTCTTCTCATCATTTTTAACATCAGAAATCCTTCTAGGGCTGTCTGAGGTATCTCTGGCTCTGTCGTCTCATCTCCTCATCTCTTCCTTCCAATTAAAGAAGTCTCCCAACTCCACTTTCCTCAGTCCCCCCCTTTTTTTTTTAAATTTTAAGTTTTTTTTTAGAGATGGGGGTCTCGCTATATTGCCTAGGGTGGCCTAGAACTCCTCCCACTTCAGCCTCTGGAGTAGCTGGAACTACAGGCTTACACCACCACACAGGGCTCTCAGTCCACTTCTCTGTTTCTGACACTGATGTATTTTACATTCTTTCCATCTAAAATATTGTATTTTTTACCAAGCAAATATAACAAAAATATATTTTACACATGCATTGGCACCAGTTTTCTGTTTTGTTTTGTTTTGAGACAGAATCTCACTCTGTTGCCCAGGCTAGAGTGCCGTGACATCAGCCTAGCTCACAACAACCTCAAACTCCTGGGCTCAAGAAATCCTTCTGCCTCAGACTCCCCAGTAGCTGGGACTACACACATGTGCCACCATGCCTGGCAAATTTTTTCTATTTTTAGTTTCCTGGCTAATTTTATTTCTATTTTTAGTAGAAGCAGGGATCTCACTCTTGCTTAGGCTGGTCCCGAACTCCTGACCCTAAGCAATCCTCCCTCCTTGGCCTCCAGAGTGCTAGGATTATAGACATGAGCCACCGTGCCTGGTCAGGCACCTGCTTCTGATCACCAAGTATTTTGTGGTGCAAAATACTCAATGTGGATGTCATCATAATCATCATCTTCATCATTACTTCCTCCTTATCACGTAAGTTAACTGACAGCTTACAATGTGCCGCACTATGTTAACGTTAGCATGAGTGATCACATTTCATACAGCAGCTCAGTCATGTGCATACCTTTATGATCCTCACTTTACTGCTAAGGAAACCAAAGTTTAAAGGGTTAAAGGACCCAAGGCCACACAATTAATGGGTGTGACTTGAGATTGCAACCCAGATGTCTTGGATTCCAGAGTCTATGTTTTTAACCGCTAAGATTTGCTATTGCCTTGGAATTTCAGAATTTGGATTCTTTCTAATGAAATACAAACATGTATAGTTGTTCCATGTGTGATTTTCAGTGTCATCAGCATTCTGGAGCTACACTTTTATTCCTTTCCTTTGCAAGATATATGTACATAACTAACAGTTAATTTTTACTTAGATTCTGTATTTACAGAATTCTGTATTTACAGTCTGTCATTTAAAATGACATACTTTCTACCCAACAGTATCTTTTATATTTAAATTCATCTTGAAAATATAGAAATTGGTGAGAGTCCTTGAAATGACTGCTATTTGAAAGCTTATTGAAAAAAATAGAAATGAAAGTAAGACCAATGAAAAGGAAGAAGAAAAGTGACATCCTTTTGTTTTATTAAAGTGGGATTATTTTATGTTTTGAACAAATTAGAAACAACGATCAAATTAATGTAAAGTAGAAGCTATTATTTAGGGGCAAGGGGAAAAAGTTTTACTATGATAAAATCTATCTCATCTAATTCCTGTGGAATGATTTATAATGTTCTCGTCTAGAACAATACAAGAAGAGCATTTGGAACTATGCTGTTGGATATGCACATTTTACTACTGTAATGTATAATTATAGCCTACTATAGCAGCTTACGTTATCCCTTAAATATTTATCCCTCTGAATAATTGGATTTAGGAGATTTGAATTCATTTGGTGAATATGCTATTAATTTTTCATGTATCTTGATAGTATACCAATCATTCACTTGTCTAGCATCAAGTTAATGTAACTGAATAGCATGCAAGTTTACAGCAAAATTATTCATCTTTCTGGATCCTGTTGAATATTTACATCCCAAATAAAATACCCATTACAAACTGGGAAAATTCAGTTACTGACTTGCTTCTGGTGGCTAAAAATTAATTTGAATGTAGCCTTCTATTTTACTCCCCTTTGTAGTTGAAAGTAATGGTTAAAAATAAATGAAGACAATATTACATCAAAACCATTCCGAAGCTCAAAGAGGTTTGTAGGCCGTTACCATGGCGCCCACTGTGATGGCTCACCAGCTGAGTTTGGCATGGGCGCCTCAACAAAATGGGCCTAACTTTTGTTTTCTACAGGAACAGTAAGGCTCCAAAGGCCTGTGTTGACAGGTAATGAGATTTAATCCATAAGAGGGGGGAAAAAAGGGAGAGAAAATATCCATATTCATTGCATAATCAAATAAAATTCTTTCAGAGGATTCTGGGAATTCTCCCCAGTTGCTCCCAGAGCTTTTCTTTGATAGCTGTAAACAAATTACCTTACGAATAACTTCTTAATCAGGGAAAAGAAGCGCTGTTCTCTACTTGATCTTTCCCTTTGGGTGGTCCCAGCCAGAGAGCAGCAGTCTTCCTCCTGATAGCTTGGCTTCTGAAAAGCCATATAGCATTATGCTGACAGCTGTAGACCCCTTTTTTGTTAGGATAACAAACATCCTGTGTTGAGGACAGCATCAAGCCAGCTTGCAGTATGCCCAATTAGAGAAGCTAAAATCTCATTTGTTTCACCATGGGAGCCCCCTGAAAGCACACCGGTTTGGCCTCATTACAGTATTTTTAACTTTACAAAAACAATTTCATTATGGAAATTAAAGAAGCTCATTTGGCCTTAGCATGTATGCTGAAGTTAATAAATTCCAGAAGTATTTCAACTACCGCAGCATGGAGTTTTGTCTTCACTTAATCACAGCCAATATGTAGTTGCTTTGTAAAAAATATGGTGGGTCCAAAGAAAATTATCATTTTCATTCTCTGTTTGCTGTGCTTTGATTAAAAAGCAAACAAACCTGCGAGAAAAATATTAACTTCAACTGTGTTGAGATTGAATGAATTCATGAAATTGGTGTCTTTGTGGATATGTCGATTGCCTGAATACATAAGCTCGGCAGGTTCTGTTTATGTGTAACTCCTTGGAAGGTAACTACAACCCAAAGAATAAAATTGAAATAACATCTTCTACGCACTCAGTGTCCGTAGAGTTGATGTTCAACGTTAAAAGAAAAAAAATGTGTTAAAAATGTCCACAGTTACTTTAATTTGAAAAGGGAGGAATTTTCCTGTTTTGTAAGTACAGTCACGCGTCACTTAACAATGGCAATACTTTGTGAGAAATGTGTCCTTAGGCAATTTCATTGCTGTGCAGACACCATAGAGTATACTTAGACAAATGTGGATGGTATAGCCTACTACACACATAGGCTATATGGGATGGCCTATTGCTCCCAGGCAGCAAACCTACACAGCATGTTACTGTGCTGAATACTGTAGGCAATTGTAACACAATGGTAAGTATTTGTGTATGTAAACATAGAAAAGATATAGTTAAAATAGGACATTATAATCTTATGGGACCACTGTTATACATGTGGTCTATTAACAAAATTGTCGTTATGCGACACATGAGTGTAGTTGGATGGTGTCATACTAACAAGAGAAAATAATACAACAGGTAATCAAATGGTGATGGAGGGTGTTGAATCTGAAACTCCAAACAGCTTTCTATCAGCTAATATCCCTGTAATTTCCCGAGTGGTGGATGTTCTATGCTGGTCCTCAGCTACCCTCACAGGGGACCCTGTGCTGGGCTACAGGGAACGCAGTCAGTTGCTTCCTAAGAGAAGCAATAGACCAAAGCACCAAAGCACATCACATCTGTTTTTCCTTTTCTTCTTCAAACTTCAAACTTGCTGAGGCAATCCCATCTAGATCAAGTTGTAATTAACAAATGGATGACATTAAAAAGACCTCTAAAATTATAATAATGAGATTCAGTAAATCATTAAGATGTGAAGACATACTTTTCTTGCCTCTATCAAAAAAAAAAAAAAAGAAAGAAAAGAAAAAAGAAAAAGAAAAATGATGCAGTAAATTTTTTAAAAATTGGGGTGGAAAGAGGGAGAGAAAACAATTTCTCTATTTATAAGCTAGAGAAAACGATTGTCAAAAAACATTGCAATAGTTTGGTTTAGAAAACAGAAACTAATGAGCCATAATTCCACCTTTCTGGGACATGGAATTCTATCTATATTAGTGTTTTCTCCTAGTGACTCTCTCTGTAGTTCATCTAACCCTCTCCCTCACTCTCTTTCTTTTTCTCTTCTTTCCTTCTTCCCTCTCATCCATCCTTCTATCTATGTATTGCCTCTATCTGGAGAGTCATTGAACAATTACTGGCCATGTTCTTTGTAACATAATGTCTGTCTTACTGCATTTTATCAGTGAGTGTTTGTTCAATGTCCCTCCTACAAGGATGTAGAAGAACTCATAGGAGCAACTACAAACCTGGATGAGATTAGTTTCACTGTCAGATGGTATCTATCTTCCATGAAGATAACTCTGTTGCCTCATGGTGTCAAGTTCTATCAATGTCACCAAAAACATTATCAGCAATTTAACCTAGATATTCAAGACCTTTCTCTCATCCTCAGCAATAATGAGCAGCAATTTGAAGTAGTAGAAAAATTACTGCACTTGGACTAAGAAGGTCTGAGTTCTGGTCTAGCTCTAAACATTGGTTAACAATTGCTGTATAACATATTATGCTTATACCAAAACTTAGTGGCTTAAACCAACAATAAACATACATTATCTTACACAGTCTCAGCCAATCAGGAATTCAGGAATGGTTTCTCTGGGTGGTTCTGCTTTGTATTAATTTCCTGGGGCTGTTATAACAAAGTATAACAAACTGGGTGGCTTAAAAGAACAGAAATTTATTGCCTCACAGTTTGAGAGAATAGATGTCCAAAATTAAGGTGTTAGTAGGGCCATGGTACCTCTAAAACCTTTGGAGGAGAAAACTTTCTTGCCTCTTCTGGCTTCTGCGGTTTCCAGTGATCTTTGTCATTCCAAAGTTGCATCACTCCAGTCTCTGCCTCTGTTGTCACATGGCCATCTTCTCCCTGTATGTCTCTGTATTGTCTTCCCTGCGTGTGTCTGTCTCTGTGTCCAAACTTCCCCTTTCTCTAAGGACACCAGCCATATTGTATTAGGCCCTACCCTAAGACCTCATCTTAACCTGATTATACATATGCAAAGACTCTACTTCCAAATGAGGTGCATTCACAGGTACCAGGTGTTAGGACTTCAATATATCTTTTGTGGGGTGGAGCACAACTCAACCCTTAACTCTTTCATGAAGGACTCCCTCTTGACTGCAGTCATCTGAAGCCTTGATTGGGGCTAGAAATTCTGCTTTTTAGGTGACTCATTTGCATGGCTGGCATGTTGACGCAGGTCGTGGCAGGAGCCTCAGGCTTTCCCCCATGTGGGCCTCCCCGTTGTCACACACACCATAACTATTTTTTTTTATGGCAATGACCTCTGACACTTTGCTTCCATAGGGGAAGGAAGGATTTCTTTTCTCACTCATCACTAGGTTCCATGGCTGAGCCCCTGTAACAAAACACAGATCAACAAGAGAAAAGCATATACATTTATTTAATATAAGTTTTCTGTGACATGGGAGCCTTCAGAAATGAAGAGCCAAATAGACATGAAACTTGTGTATTTTTATGCTAGGTTTGATGAAGAAGTGAGCAGTTTGGAGAAGTGTGATTGGGCAAAGGGGATATGATTTAATAGTAATAACCAAGGAGAATTTAGCAAGGCCAGTCTGTTCAGATTCTGTGTCCACGTGTCTTCAGACATGAGGATGTTCCTTCCCTCTGGGATTAGGGAGGCCACCTTTTGAGTGAGGATTTTATCACCTGCTTCAAGGGAGAAGGGCAAGGAGAGGGTAAGAGAGGCCCTCCTGCTTCTGCGGTTTTCTCAGACGCCACGGCGCCATATTTGGGGTTAGTGTGTCCTCAACTCTGTCACTGTCACCATCTTGCCCCCAGTCCCTTCTGGTGGGAGTTTCCAGTCTTTTGGTGTTTGTTAGTGATTGTGAGTCCTCACTTCCCACTCACTAACTAGGTCACAAAATGTTCGAAGGCAAAGACCTTGTCTGATATTTTCACCATAGCACCTCCAGCATCTAATCCAGTGTCTTTGCTTATTAGGAACTCAATACAAATTTGATGAATCAATGAAGGATTGAGAGCTGAGAGAGAGTCTCCAGGCACCTTTATGTCTTCTTGTTGGTGAGGACAGGGACTGCAAAGCAGTTCTAAGGAGCGGAGCTTCCCTTCCTAGCAAGACCAATGCAGATGTAATTCTGAAGAGTGGTCCTAGAGGGCTGTGTAATAAAGAAACCAATTTTCAGCTCTCTCTTCTCAAAATTGCATGACAATCAACTATCTGGGTCAATTTGGTTGAAGAGTTCTCTTATTGAGAGCCATTATCCCATCCTTTGAAATTTCACATGACCCTGGATTGGTTTTTAACTGACTCTTGATATGTTTTTTAATGGCTTAACCTATTTACCTGTTTTTTTACTCATGCATCTTTTTCACAGTCTTTCTCTATATCAGAGATCCTTTGAAGGATACTAGGACATCATCCAGTCCATCCTTGTGACCCAGTGTTTCATTGTAATAATTCTTCTGCAAGTAAATCATCCCCAGGAATATGTACTTGGAGTGGCCAACAAGTTAATTCATGATATTCTCATTTTTACTTCAAGTAGAGTCCTTCTTCATCCTTCAACGTTACATTTTGGACGTTGTGCCATTTGCATTTGTGACTTTAGCAACACAAAGAAAATGTGTTCCTGACCTCATATATTCCTGTTTTCTGGTTTCTCCCTTATTTGCTATGTGCTGTTCTTGAAAGGACAAAATAAGAATTCTAAAATCTATTCTCGAAATTCACATGATTCAGATTCTAGATTGTATTAAAAGAATTTTTCACATGTATGCCACATGAATGGGTTCTGTTTTATTTTTCTCTCCTGTTTATATTTGGAAATTAGATATTTGCATTGGTGGCATCAAGGAATAGCAGTTTAGCCTGTGTTTTTGTGGCTGTGTGTGTATTGGAGGAGTGGGCATGTGTATAACTGCATATAGAAAGGAGTGCCCTAGAGCTTTGTTCTTGAAGTTGAATTTACATAGCAAGCATTCTCCTTTTATTTAGGTTGTCTCTTGGGTTTTTGGATACCTAAGAACAGCTGGTATAGATTTTAGGAGAAGGTACCGTGTTTTCCCGAAAATAAGACCTACCCATAAAATAAGCCCTAGCAGGATTTCTAAGCATTTGCGCAATATAAGCCCTACCCTGAAAATAAGACCTAGTGATGGGCGTGGCTGCGCAGTGTATCTGCACAACCCATGCATTTTGTCGCGGAGCGGTAAAGAAGATGAGCAGCCCTTCTCATCTGCCCCATCGTGACAGCTACTATCTCAGAGGTGACTGGAAAGGTGCAGGCAGCCCCACTAACAAGGTTGGCTCCCCCTGTCAGGTCCTAGCCATCCTGTGTGTGCTGCAAGCTGAGGCTTTGAGGGGAAAATAACACATCCCCTGAAAATAAGCCCTAGGGTGTCTTCTTGAGGAAAAATAAATATAAGACCTTGTCTTATTTTCGGGGAAACACAGTATTCAGTGCCTTTCTAAGCCATGTCACGATGTCCTCATTAAGAATTTGACTTTCTCCCACCCCCAGAAAAACCTTGCTCTGAGCCTGAAGAACTGGACTTTGTACCTCTCATAATGATTCAATGGAAATATTAGTAACCTAGAATGTAAGAGCTACATGAGATTTTAAGAGATTTTCCAGTTTTATTGTTTCATTTTACAAATGAGAAAATTGAGGTCCAGAGACATTAAGTAATTTGTGATAGAAAAATAAAAAATATAGTTGGGAGAGTTGATCTAATGTCTGGACACCAGGTTAAACCACTGTACTTTCTATTACAGCTCTACTTACTTCCATGTTAAAAGACAAAGTCTTTCATTGTCTTTTCTTTGTCACTCAGCAATGGGTACCCTAACTCAAAAGGCCTGAGACATACTAAACATCAATAATCTAGGCCCTATGAGTAGTTATCATAACTCATTGAGGAGAGACAGGCTACTGATAAATAGATTTGACTTTTGTGGCAAAGTGTCAATAGCTCCTTCATTGTCTTAGAAGCCAACGCCTCTTTTTAAACATTAGATGTACCTCATGAGAGATACAATTATCACTCCTATAAGTTACTGAAGAATTTGAAGCTTTGAAGTAAGTTTAAATAAAAATCAAAAGGAGGAAGGAATATTGTACAGTAGAGAGCCTACCCTTGTGCCAGCTGATTCCCAATAGGAACATTGTTTTATAGATCAAGAGTTCCATGTTCACCCCATATAGACCAAATAAATCCAAAAAGTGGAGTTTTCTTTCCCTCTTAACTGAGACTGAATTTTAAATAGGGACACTCTCATGATTCTAAATAATTTGAACAAGGTGGTAGAAAACATCACACAAAGTGATCATCAGCTAAATATGAGATTTTGACAAGTCACTCAACTTCCCTCATCCTCTGTTTCCAAATTTGTATAATTAGGAGTTCTTGATGCTTCTAAAGGGGAGAGAATAAACAGTGATTTATTCATTCACTTATTCATTTAATCATTCCATGAATGCATAATTGAGAATCTAAGATGCCTTTTATTCCTAAAAGCACCTTGTTCTCAAAAAGTTTTCATTGTGTAGTGATTGTCTGTTTTCTGCCTGAACTTCCTCTGTTACCACCAGATTTTAAGTTCCTTGATGGCAGGTACTTTATCTTTCTTATTCACTGATGAATTCTGAGTTCCCAAGAGGCTTCCTGTCACATAGAAGACATTCCATCAGTAGCAATCAGTGAATGGAAACATGTCTCTAATGAGCCAACAGTATCCTGGCAGAGACAGAAAACCACAGACTACATTAATGGCTTATGGTAGGGGCTATACAAGGAATATATATGTACAGTTTGAGGAAGTATAAAGGAGAGGCATTGACTCCAGCTTGGTGGAATCAGGGAATGTTCAGGGAGAAAGTGTAAAATCTTTGCAAAAACTCTGTGAGGTAAGTGCTATTCTATTCATTTGTATAGACAAGAAAAATGAGGCTCCAGATACTCTTAAGACCGAAGGCTCTCACATCCAGGAAGCATGTTTGTTCCTCTGTCTGCTAGGGAGATTGGTTCTAGGACATTTTGCAGATCCCAAATTCCACGGATGCTCAAGTCTGGCAGTCAGCCCTGAGGAACCTGTGGATAAGAAAAGTCGACTCTTCTTGTATCCTCGGGTACCCCATCCTGTGATTACTGTATGTTTAATCTGTGGTTGGTTGAATCTGAATGAGGAACATGTGGCTATGGAGGGCCTACTTAACTGAATCTAGGTTTTGTATCCAGGAGGCTATGTCCAAATCTTTTTCCCAATTCTGCTCTGTCTCTTCCCTAGAATGTCCACATCAGTCTTTCCTAAGGAATTGGCCAGGAGTTCTGTGAGCCTAGGAATCGTTCGAGATGGAAGAGGTTTTGCAATGTGATGTCTCAGCTGATACAGTGTTTCCAAATGAGGAATAAAAATAAAATCCTAAGCCCTCCTAACAGACTGAACAGAACCCCCTCTTGGCCAAAGGGACCCCAGAGAAACGTTAAAACTGAGTTCATGGCCATGCTGAGATGGGAGGTCAGGCACACTTCGTTATATCCCCTCCCTGGTTAACTGCCATTAGGCTTTCTTCCTTAAGGGCTAGACAGAACCAGCCCTTTGTAAAGACTTGCTCCACTGCTGCTTTCAATCAATTGCTTAGTGCTGCTCTCCTCTTTTTGCAGTTTTGGCACAACTGACGAGCTTTTTTTCCTGATAGGGGGCCACCGACCATGGAGTGGTTCTAACCAGACTAGGGAGGACTGAAAACTCTACCTTCACATCATGCTAATGCTGCCATTGTTTGTACAGGTGACTTATGAAAGGTCATAAAGCTCAATTGTGCACACGTGCATGTTTCTTCTTTCATAAATATTCATGATTCCTCCTATAGCTTGTTAAATATGTATATTCAGCCACCCTGCTCAGCATAAATTCCTGTTCCTATTGCCCCTGGCTGGAAGTACATATTCTTGGCTTCTGCCCCAGGCCATTGCTTCCCAGCCTGCCAGAATGACCTCCCTGCAGGCTGCAGCTCTTTATGAGAAATAAAACTCTCCTTTCTAGATTTATGGACCTGGTCATTTTCTTCAGATGACACAAGCTTATTCTCCTTTGTTCTCAGGTGGTTTTCCTAAAGGCAGGAAATTCTTGCATCTCTATTCCTGATGGCATAGCATTCTTATATCTCTATTCCAAATTGTCCACATAATGGCCAATACTACTTCAATTTTTTACCTTCAGGTGTATATTGACTGGTGGATCCATAAAATACTTTTTGTCCTCATTTTATGATTACAAAATAAAATTATTTATATTTCAAAAACAAGACCAGTGTTCCCACCCTCTTTCCTTTCAATTGTATCTTCTGTTTTGATCCCTCAAGCTCCAAACATCCTATCGGAGGTTTCAAGAAGTAACTTCAATACCATTGGTTACCAATTTAATGATGGCTTTGCAGTTTTCTACCCACTGGATCAAAATGTTAACTGACCTTTGTCTCTGTCATAAATCCCATCAAAGTGTTTACATCTCCCCCCAAAATCTCTTTTAAATGCAAATAAATGAGTTCAACAGAGACATAAACACCACGTGGATCGTTAACTGTAGCCTGCAGACTGTTCCAATCGTTAACTGCAGCTTGCAGAGATTCCTGACCAAAAAGAAAATTAAAAAAAGGAGAAGAAAAGAAAGAAAAAACATGGAAGATCTCTTTAATGAGGCTTTCCTTCTCATTTATTAAAGATGGTATAGCTTTGCTCAGCTGGCCTGGTTTGAAAATTAGAAAGCAGCTAAATCTCATTCACATATAAGAAGTACATGTATTAAGGTGTGCGTTTCTCTTATTTATTTATTTTTAAACCATGTCCTTTGCCATCAGGCTTGGTGTCTATGACAGAGATGATTAAAGAACATAAAAAATATGACCATTCAATTAAGTATCCTACTGAGTAGAAAATATTTTTCTTTCTGATCATTTCTCAAATATCCTCCCAGTCGAGGTTGTTGGGCGAGTAATCGAGCAGAATTATAGAGCTGGAGAACTCGTAGAAATCCTCCAATTTGGACCCCTCATTTCCTAGATGGCAATCCTCAGGCACCCACTCTGACCCAGTGACTAGACCACTCTCACAGATAGGTAGGGGCACTTGTGCAGTCAGAAAGCAGACCTTCCCATTCCTGACCAGAACCCTTTCCCACCACTTTATGATGGTAAGTTAGGCATGGAAAGGGTTAGGTATGCTACGGATTGAATGTTTGTGTCCCCCTGATATTCATATGTTGAAATTCTAACCCCCAACATGATGGTATTAGGAGGTGTTTAGGTCATGAGGACAGAGCCTCATGAATGAGATTAGTGTCCTTATAAAAGAGAACTGAGAGAGGCCTCTTACTCCTTTCACCATGTGATAACACAGCTAGAAGGAGCCATCTATGAGAAAGCAGGTCCTGACCAGACACCATTTCAGCTGGAGCCCTAATCTTGGACTTCTCTGCCTCCAGAACTGTGAAAAATAAATTTTTTATTGTTTAAAAGCTACCCAGCCAATGGTATTTTGTTGTAGCAGGCCTAACAGGCTAAGACATGGTTTTTCCTTCTTTGGAAGGTGAAATATGCAACACAGTTTTGGATGGTGTAGTTAGGTAATGATACACAAAAAGCCCAGTTCAGATGGGCTTAGTGAAAGAACAGAACTTAGTGGCTCATGCAAATGCAGAGTCTAGGGCTTAAAGCAGACCCAGGTCTCTCTTAATTTCTGGACTCTGATCTCCTCCATCATTGCTTAATTGATGGCTGCCCACAGAGCTAGGGCAAAATTTTCCCAAGTTCAAATTCAAGGCAAAAAAGAATTCCTCTCTTCCCCAGCAGTTTGAATTAGCACTTTTTGGCTCAGCTGGGTCATGTGCTCATTTCCAAACTTATCATCCTGGCCCAGGACTACGTGATGCTTCCCTTGACAGGCCTGAATCACATGCCCTCCCTTGGAGGCAAGAACATGATCCATTCTAACAGAGGCACTGGGAGTGGGGGAGAAAGCAATGCACAAAAGGAAGACTGGGGTACATTTACCTGAGGAAAGTTGAGAGCATGTGGATGGTACAGACAACAAATAGTCATTACAAATGGCATTTTATGACAGTCTTTTCAGAAGTCAACATCTTCCTTTCCTTTGTTCATTTGCAAATTTCTTTCAGCTTTAGCCCAGCAGAATCATAAATATGCAAAGAATAGTTAAAGTCCTGTGGGAAAGAATATGCTTGAATATGATAATGATCCTTTCATTAAAATGTAAGTTCTTATTATTTTAGAAAAAAAAATATGGGGTGAAATTTGAAAGCAGTAACCTGAGTTGACTACCGATAGGCTGAGAACTCAGAACACATTGGCAGAGGCCTCTGGAGGGGAGAGGTTTCTTCAAGCTTGGCTGGGTCTCTCTTCCCTACAGCTCACCTGCTGAGTTCCTCAATGAACATTATCTCAGAGTAGTGGACTTCTTTTTTTTTTTTTTTT